>BMAU01002059.1:0-514940 GCA_019973935.1 Trichonephila clavipes
GTTACGTATTGCTATTAAATGATAAACAATTATATTATGATTGTAAATAAGTTGAAACTATGCGTATTAAGTAAATCTCATAAATATCAGCATGGTTCTTACTAATTTACCAAAAAAAAATAAATAAATAACAATTATCAAATCATTATTTTCCTGTATGTAACTATGAAAATGCATTCTTAAATTTAACTGTTCAGTGTATGAGTTGTAGCATCTTTTTCCCATATATATATCTATAAAAATGTTTGAGTCCTGAAAGTCTAGATTTTTTATAATGTGTTTTATTTACATGCATCAAATTATAATATATCTGACAAACTTCAAACATAAAAAAAATCTAATGTTAAGGGAACTTTTGCTTCAATTTTTGTATATTTTGATCCTAAGAAATAGAGGATACTTTGCTGATTTCATTGAAGTATTAGTTATTATATATAATTTTACACACAATCATATGCAAAGTGCCACCGCTTTCATTTTTAAACAGATGATTTTGAAATGCATTCCCCACTTCTAGTTTTCAAAATTAACAGCCTCCGAAACATCATATCCTGTTAACTGTGCCTTTTGCTGCTCCATTACAGTAGTGTTTACATTTTAACTCATTAGTATTTCTTTACTTTCCTATATGTGTTTTGAAATTTCAACACACAACAACAAATTTTATGTACGTTTTTCATTGATTTGTCAATACGACTGCTTCACATGGATGCATTTTCTCTTGTATATGATATGAAATGCATTTAGAAAGAGTGATATTTCAAACTTAAACAGATCATTATAAATCAATATTGGTTGAAGATAATGATAGTATCTCAAGAAAAAAAGAGTGCAGCAAAAATTTTAATGGTTTTCCTATGAAAAAGCAGTGATATAAGTATTATTTCTCCAAATGTAACTATTCAGTTATTATAGAAAATGGAAAAGTACAAACACTATAATAGATTTGATTCAGTTGTCATAAGTGAGGATTTGACATATCGAAGCTAGTATAAGAGAAATACATTCAAATTTTGACAGCAGCTGGATTGTATTAAAATGTTTTGCGACTCACAATTTTTTTTTCTTGAGAAAAGTATAATAAGAACATAAATATACTTTCAGCTCATTCTGTTTCATAATGTCCTTTGTAAAATGCAAACATTTCTTTTGAAATGAATACAATTTTTCTGAAGTATGTTCTCAAAAATTTTGAAATCATTAAATTTTACTCTTTGATTTTTTAAAATATGTTCAGTATGTAGAATATTACATCTATAATTTATGAGTATTTTGTAAAATTTGAAAATAAGTAGCATTCATGCAACATACATGTAAGGATATGTACACAATTTGTAAATGTAAGCATTAAATATGATAAAAGTTGTGATTAGGTAAAAATTTATTTACATTGAAAGTTTACAAAGTCTTGACACATAATTAAATTACAGAATATTCTGACCTAGACATATATATATATATATAAGTTGTGCAGAACAAAACAAGCAAAAATTATTGATGGTACTCGCTTTAAGTGACAGTTCAAGCCAATTGATAGGCACACAAAACTTCTTTTGATGATGGCATACTTCCTTCGATAGTGTTTTTGTCGACATGCAATTTATTATACCTGAAACAAAATATAATTTAAATAACTATCTAGAAATGTTACTAATGTGTAGTTTGAGTTTTTATCTAACTAAATAAGCAAGTTATTATATTGAAACTACAACATATGCTGTTTACATTTTATACTAATGCTATTATCCAAGTCTAAGCAATTTTAGTTTTTTAAAAAAATGTTAGCTTAACTAAACTTTTGCACATGAACAGGAAGGTATGTAAATCAATCTACTTGTTTTTATTTCAAAAGATGTGAATTGTCTCATTTTGCTAGTTTTTCAAATTATTAACTAATTTATCAGTATAAACAAACTCATTTTTCGTGGCCATTCATATAATGCATAGTGAAAGCAGCTTCTATTTCATTAAATTATTTCTAGATTTGTGTGTGTTTTAAATATTTATCTAAATATCTACCTTTTTTTGATATATGAAGTAAATTTTATTAATCTCAATCCAAGGTGAAGATTTTTTTAATAATGATAATTTGGGAAAATTTTGTTCTTAAAATATTGAACTGGTTTATAATATATATATATATATATAAGAATGAATATTATATATGTATATCATTGACTATCAATAGTTCTGAATTTTTTTTCTGGTTGATCTCTATAATATGTTTTTGTAACCTGCACTCAAAAATAACACCGGCAGCTAGCTCAAATAATTTTAATTGGTTGTGCATTCTAATTCAGCACGGTTACAAAGACATAGAAACAATTAATACACAAAACAAATATTAAGGGGTTTGCACGGGCGGACATTGGAACGTCCGCCCTCCACCGAGGTGGCAGGCTGACTCTGTAAGTATCCATGCGACTAGAAGAGGGCGCTCTAGTACCATCTTTTTACCATTCGTTACACTCCCCCTCTGGTTCCTAAACATCGTCCTCGATGAGGAACCAGCAGATTTGTCGTTCCTGGGTCTTCCTTTTTTCTCTGAGAGGCATCACTTTCAGAATGGCTTCTCCTCTACTTCGAAGATGAAAATAACTTATCTTGATGCACCATAAAAGATGGAAGCAATCTGAAATATCAATTTTCCTAGTATGGAAATATACAATTCAAAAATATCAAATTTCCCGGTAGGAAATATACAATTCAAACATCAAATTTCCTGGTAGAAAATGCACTATCGAAAACATCTCACTTCCTGGTAGGAAATGTACTATCAAAAACATCAAATTTCCTGCAGGGAAATATACAATCCCAAAATTTCTTCAGCCGGTAGCTACACTCCAGAAACCACTTTAAAATTCTTTATGAACTAGGTGTTCAGAAAATGCCTGAGTTGGTAATTTTACGTTGGGCTCCATTTCCCCGTAGGAAATATTCATTTGCGAAGAGAACAGTCACCTTTTGATTCATGCTTTGATCTCCATGATGTGGCCGCGGCGGTAGCCGAGTGGTATAGGTATCGGACCGTGGCTTGCTTTGTCACGGGTTCGAGCCCAGTACCACTATAAAGAATCGTGTAGGGCAGCGATGCACGTTAAATCTGTCGAGAGCTGAAACGTCCTCCGTTGGTGGTGGTGTGGTAGTTAGGAGAGGGGTGCCAGCTCAGGTGTCGTCCACGTCACTTGACCATGGTTCAAATGCGTGGTCCGTCGCCAAAAGCCCTCGTGTAGCTGAACAGTGCGACGTTAATATTCAGTCAATCAATCAATCAATTGATCTCCATGATCTCAGCCACATTGGAAACGGGACTCTTCTGTTCTCTGAAATATTCATCAGTGAAGAGAATAGTTACCAGTTGATCCATGCCTCGATCTCCATGATCTCTGCAGCATTGGAAACGAACTCTTCTGTTCTCCGGACTGACAGGGATATAAGATAACCAGGCTTCTTACAAACGCTCGGGTACCATTTATAGCCTTTTTTCATTGGCGCCATTTGTCACAAGCTAGTGTAACAATCAATTTCAGACATCTGTATCATCCCAAATTTCATTGATCTTTGATTACAGATTTCGATGTATTTTTAACAGTAATGAACTGAAGAAAATTTTACCTTAGCAATAGTTAACATTTTTACCATTTGGGCGTTACTTGCAGCCAAGCCAAATTTTCTTCAAGCTTTTCGATAAGCAATTTATTTTGAGACCAACTTCATTTCAATCTTGTAATATTGTAATTTAATTTTCCAATTTAAAAATGATTCAATGGATCATCAGCCACCAATTAAATGCAGTTAATTTAATTTCAAAATAGTTAACCTTTATAATTAAGCATCAACTAGTCATTAGAAGATCAATAATTGAATATTCGAACATTATACTATTAAAAAATGTATTATAAATGTCTTACAGGATACAAAATCTAAACTTTGAAAGCACAAAATGAAAATTCAAGTAAAAAGAAATTCTGATAAACTTAGTTTTAAAACAACATATAAATTAATCCTTTGAAGGAATAAAAATACTGTTTAATATATTGTAGATTATTTGAAAGAAGCAAAATCTTAGCTTTGAAAAATAAAAATAATTCACATATAAAAGAAATTCTGATGAAATTCAAAGTCCAAACAAAACCTATGAAATGAATCTTTTGAAGGGAATAAAAATACTTTTTTTTTAAAAACAAACAAAAAAAATTAATAATTTCTTTTTTCTTTAAATTCACATTTTTTTTTATATGTGATCATAGTTCTTCAATATATTTATAAATAAAACACAGTATAATAACACTTAAATTCAACAAAAAAAGGTAATTATAAGACTAAGTAGAAAATATCAATCTCAGTGACACTCTTGCGTCATAAGTGAATTAATGAGTCAGCAGAAAAGTGAAAAGTATCGATGATTAATAAATTTTACAGAACAAACATTGAAAACTCAAGGTCAGAAGTGGGGTTAAAAATTCCCAAAATAAGTACACTAATAGTCATAAATCACAGACAGGGACAAAATTGAACAAAAGTAGAAAGAGTTTTCTTACTAGAGAAAAGAATTACACAAATAAAATTCAACAAAAAGTCAAAATGAATAAGAAAACAAAACGAAAGAAACTTATCTGACGATCCGGGAAAACGAATGTAATCCAAAATTTCTAACTTCCCGGTAGGAAATAAAGAATCCAACTTCATAGCTGGCAGCTACAACTTCAGAAAATAATTTTAGAAAATCTTTATGAACTGGCAGTTCAGAATATTGAAGATAATTTTGTTAGTTAATTTTAATAGGACTGCTAGTCTGACTATTCGGCCGCTCGCTGGGCGCCATTTTGTAACCTGCACTCAAAGATAACACCGGCAGCTAGCTCAAATAATTTTAATTGGTTGTGCATTCTAATTCAGCACGGTTACAAAGACATAAAAACAATTAATACAAAACAAATACTAAGGGGTTTGCACGGGCGGACATTGGCACGTCCGCCCTCCACCGAGGTGGCAGGCTGACTCTGTAAGTATCCATACGACCAGAAGAGGGCGCTCTAGTACCATCTTTTTACCATTCGTTACATTTTATAATTCTATGTATGATATAAGGATTTTGAAAACAGATCTTTATCTCCTAGCAGATGGTAGTCTTTATACAGCTGATATGCTTTTATAGAAAGACCGATTGCATTGTTGCTGAAAATACTGATATATAAAGAGTGTTTTTTTTCCAAGTATAGAAGTTTAAGTTGGCATTACTTTCCAAGATGGCGACCGATTTAACAGCTGTCAAGTGATTTATTCTCAGTTTGGTTTGGCAATTCATCAAAACGATCATCAAGCAAGGCGTAGATTCGTCGAATGGGCCCAAAACGAGATGGCCGTTGTTCCCGATTTTCATAAGCGCATTTTGTTTAGCGATGACGCGCACTTCTGGTTGAATGGCTACGTCGACAAACAAAACTGTCGCATTTGGAGTGAAGCTAATCCACAAGTGTATGTCGAAACACCGTTACATCCAGAAATACTGACTGTTTGTTTGCGCTTTATGGGCTGGTGGAATCATTGGTCCGTACTTTTTCAAAAAACGATGAAGGCCACAACGTTACAGTCAATGGTGATCGGTATAGAGCCATGATTATTACCTTTTCATTCCTGAATTGAACAATCATGATGTCCAGGAGCTGGGGTTCCAACAAGACGGCGCAACATGTCACACAGCTCGTGCCACAATCGATTTATTGAAAGACACGTTTGGTGACCGCCTAATTTAACGTTTTGGACCTGTGAATTGGCCTCCAAGATCTTGTGATTTAACACCGCTAGACTATTTACTGTGGAGCTATGTAAAGTCATTGGTCTATGTGGATAAGCCACAAACGCTTGACCATTTGAAGACAACATTCGCCGTGTTATTGCCGATATACGGCCACAAATATTGGAAAAAGTCATCGAAAAATTGACGTCCAGATTGGACTACATCCGAGCCAGCCGTGGCAGTCCTATGCCAGAAATCATATTTAAAATGTAATGCCACAAGATTACCTTTCGAGTAAAAAAAATTCATGTCAATTGAATAATACATCGTTGTTTTATTGCAATTTAAAGTTCTATACCTCTAAAAAAACACCCTTTTACAATACATGGAATGAAGTGAGTGCCTAGGTTTGTAACAAATATTTTAATCAGAATATCCAAGGTAGAATGTAATTATTTGGTGTTTATTTAATCTTAAACATCTGCAAAAAAATCAGTACTTGCATAGGTAATCAGAAATTACTTCAGACAATGCTGGTTCATAGTTATTATTGATTATAAGAAATCTAGACACCAAATTTAGCAGCAGCTGTAGATTAAGGGAATGTTTCTAGATATAATACCACAAAAGCACAAATGTCTAAGTCAAATAATTAATATTAGGAAATAAAAAATACAAAGCATCTTACACACACACATATAAATCTCATAGGATAACAATGTATTATTCTTGCTATTAGAATGCTAATTCTTGCTGACCTATTCAACATGTCATTTATATATGCCTTATAATTATTAATTATGAGAAATCTAGAAACCAAACTTAGCATCATATGTACATCAAGGAAATGTCTCTAGATAGAGCTAAGGAAAGCATGCAAGCACACATGTCTGGGTCACTTAATTAAAATTAGGAAATGTAAAAGAAAAATCATCCGACACATTTAAATCTCGTTCAGTCAATGTATTCTTGCTATTGGAATGTCAGCAACTAACAAATTCAAAATCCGATTTTGTTACAAGCTTATTTCATTGAACAGCCAAAATAAAGTTAAGTATGTATTCTTTTATGAATAACAATCATAACTTCAAGAAAAATTTCTACTAATTTGAAACAATTAATGATAGGAAAAATAAATAATTATGAGATTTACATACCTTTTTTGCACTCTTCTCTGTTGACTGGTAGGTGAATGAAATCAGGCAAGAGGGATGCTATGGCTTCACTGACTCGGTGCACTACTCGACATACAGTCGGCTGGCTGACATTGAACAAGTCAGCAATTGCTAACTGCATATATGCAACAGCGTAAAATCGCAGAGCAATCAGAACTTGCTCCACTGGATTTAGAGCATTATTACATGGGGTTTTGCTCTCTAATTTATCTTCAATTAGCAGAGTCAATTCTGCAACACTTTCTTTTGTCAGTCGGAATCTTCTCTGAAACTCATAATCGTCCAATTCCTCGAACAAATTACTTCTTTCAAATAATTTTCTGACTTTTCTGGTTTCCAGTTTTTCTAAAAAATCTAATTGAGTAACAGTGGAAACTTTCTGAATGGCATTCATCGTAAACTAAAAATCTATCCAAACTCAAACTACTTCAAAACTTGCACGAAAACGCACACTCGAAAAATCGCTTACTGCGCATGTGCGGTTAAAACTTACCCGGCTGTGACGCTGGGTAAGGATTTTTTAACTTGAACCGGAGTTAAGTTATTAACTTGCGATGGTGAATTACGTTTTCTGCAAAACCCCGGTTTCCTTCCTCTAACCAGCGGTCAGGTTAGCGGGGAATATGGGCGTTAGTATCGTTAAATTAATGATAAAATAATTTCCGCAGTATTGACATATTTATTAGTGTATTAGATCAGTGTAAATGTGTATTTTATTTTTTATTATGTCCCAATGTATTTTGTTTATTTAGTTTCAGTAAATTTATAATTTTTTGAAATAGTCTTTAGTTTTGACTTTTCAATATGCTCTCGCCCGCCCAGGGGTGCGCGCCCCACAGTTTGAGAAACGCTGATTTACTGCAATTTTTTTCATGCAAAGTTTTTTTCCTTTCATTACTACATTGAAATTTAAGGGATATACATAAAAAAAATAATTAATTTTTCGGAAATTTAATCCGTTAGAGCTAGTTAATTAAAATGGTATTTTAAAGTATCGTCAGTACACAAAAGTCTTAAACGTTTTCATAATACAAAAAAACACCGAGTGCCTTTTTTAAAGGAGTTTTAACTCTGAAGAAAAGGCTAAATAACCAGAGAACACTAATATTTTACAGCACAAAATACTTACTTTTGAAAGTATGAAATTTTTAAAATTTAGTTACTTTTTTTATACATAAAAGCAGACTTTACCCATAAAATTAATTTGATGATATTCAATGAAACAATTTTTCTTGTCATTAATACACAAAAATTCATTACACGTTGAGCATTTTGAATGAGGTTTCGATTGATTGTTTTTTAAAGCACTGCAACCTGGTGTAAGAAATCCTGTATTTTTTTAACATAAACTATTTACTACACCTTGAGACTTGTTCATTCTCTTGATCGTCATCTTAAGAATCTAACGAACATTCCAGCAAATAATTTGCTGGGACTTCTTCATCTGAAGAATCATCTATTAATGCATCGTCCTAGAACCTATTATCTGTGCTTTCAAATAATAGGTTCTGTGATAAATCCAAAGCATCATGAAGACTGAGGTTCTTTTTTCACACACCAAAAAAGGGAAAAAAAAGCAAATAATAAAGCACCTTGAAAACGTCCTATTAATGGTAAATCTCTGTTACACATAAAGAAATTAGAATGTTGCAAATTTTCGAACAAATTATAGATATTTCATTAAATTGTGTGGTAAAAAAAACAAGCTCAGATTCAAAATTCACAAGTTTTTGAAAACGTTAAAACAAAAAGATAAAAATACAAAATAAATAAGTTAAGCTAAAAAGAAATGCAGAAGAGAAAGCATAACTCTATTGCACTATAGTGATGATGCTACAACACAACAATAAACTACAATAAAATACACGGACGGAAAAAAAACTTCAAGTTCTTGCCATAACATCCAGTGTGCTGTTGGTACTTATAAGTACCACAAACTTATTCTCAACAGTAAAATTAATTATATACATTGTTCACTTAAAATAAATATTCAAATCGTTTTCAAAGGTTTTAACAAACATACAAAAAATAAGACACCTTTTCACATTAAATACTTTTTCGGAACAAAAATGACAATCTCTTTGCAATCTGATCAAATTGTCAGCTGAAAACACAACTTCTGCATTAAAACTATTCGCCTTTCCCGTCAAAATATTCATGATAGAACCTATGCTGCCTTGTATCCTGTAAGAGTGGATTTAAAAGAGTGTTTCTGCCAAATATCCTCAGAATAGTGGTAAAAATTGCTATTCTATGTAATTTTAAATTGAGTGGTACTAATAAATACCGCTATTAGAGATAAAGGGTTAAACCCACACAATAGATTACGGAAAATGTCCCTGCCATACCAGAAGCTTTAACCCTTTATCTCTAATGGCGGTATTTATTAGTACCACTCAATTTAAAATTACATAGAATAGCAATTTTTACCACTATTCTGAGGATATATATATATATATAACTCTAGTTATGTTGGGCTAGAAGTCGAATAATCTTTATGTATTCTGTATTAACTAAAAAGTACTATTTGTATTAAATAAATTCTGTATTAACTAAATTAAATATTCTGTATTAACTAAAATAATATTTGTAAAAATGTTAGTATTTTGTTAATAACCTCCCACCGCCACCGCATTTAACAGATTGAGAGACACACAACAAAAAGTAATAATTAAATTACTTTTTTATATCAGTTTTCCTATCTAAAAGTCATATATAATGATAATTGCTATTGCAAATATTTGAAATAGCGAAATTGATATTGTAATTATTTTGAATAAAGTTTTATCGGGAATAAAGCTCAAAAAGTGTTCCCGAGTTTATTACGCAATAGCTTGTCTCAATTTTTTCATAACCATTTATCTTAAAGGAATTTTCGTGTCTATATATTTTTCTATTTTTAAATCTCAAATCTATTTTTAGTATCAAACCTGCATTTATGTAAAAATTTCTCAATCTCTTTTTAACGATCTATAAAACGCATTCCTTTTTTTTTAAATAAAAAAACTACGTTTATATATTTATCGGAATTCAAAATGGAAGGTTAATGATCACAAGAGTCAAAATATTGGCTTTCAGTGCTTTAAGGATCTTATGTAACAGGTACATTAATACCTGGAAATCCCTCTCAACATCTTACTTGGACTCGATTGAGAAATCAATATAAAAGTCATGCATAAATGCATGATACAAAAAAACCCTGCATATTTATTGAAGCGGCATTTTAAATGCTTTATTCAAATCATTCCAAGATCTGTCTTCAAGAATGCATCCAGAATATTTTAAAAGAAAATCAGCAAATCCTTCAATCACGTATCACTGCTTCAAAAGGCTGTACATGTCTGAGATCCATATCCAACCGTGCCAACTTCATTTGGGGATTGCTTTTCTAATTTCGTTCCAAGTACAGAAGCCATCATAAGTGTCATTAATGCGATTAGAGAAGTCACAAATTGATACATATATATATACGAGAAAGAAAAATAGGGCCATCCGGATGTGATATCATTAGAGAAAAATCGCGACTCATCTGTCATTTGCAGTCGAATGGGGGAGAGGCAGCAGGGGAAAGAAATAATGTCAGACCAATTACTTCCTCAAGAAAGAGATGCACAATGAAATAAACGTCGCCTAATTAAATTATCCCTGGATATGCTAATAGTGCCCTTCTTTGCCCCAAGGCCGCATTAGGGCTGCTCATTTACAAGTTCTGTCTCAGACGGGGTTTCACTTTGCGGTCTGCTTCTCTTTCGTCGTTCATCAAGACGGGAAAAGAATAGGGTTAATTAATATGAGTTGGGGATGGTCACGCACTTTGGTGAATCTTCCCTCTAGAGGGCAGCATAATCGATGCTGAAAGGTCTTCTAATGATATTTGGGAATCTTTTGTTATGTTTACAGCTACTGTGGTAATGAAAGATACCATGGGAAGTGATTGCTTATTATTATTATAATGAGAATGTATATGTTATTCGTTTATCTGGTTACGAAATTGTATGTTATTTTAATATTTATGCTTGCCTGGCTCACACACACACACAGCGGTGTGCTATATTTAACTTGATTCTTGCTTGTTGCTTATTGATTGAGGTTAATGAATGATTTTAGTTTAATCATTGTACAAAATGATCAGTGAGTTCTTGATTAACTTTTGGGCAATTATTTAACTATTTATTCTATTATATAGCAGTATTCCAATTAAGAGGACTCGGTACCCTTTGAGCAAATTTCTTTATTTACGTATTTAAAAATTATATTTTAGCATTTTATACAATGTTTCTATTCAAGAAAATGATACCAGATGAACATTTTCATATATTATTCACACAATTTTAAAATTTTAAATTTTTTGAAGAAAATTGGGAAAATTTTAAAATTTTACTCCTTTTGTAAAAATTAATTTTTTGACCTGAAGATTTTTTATAATACTCTTATGGATGTTCTAAGCAACTTTAGGGATCTATTTTAGAATAACTTTATTAGTTTTCGAGAAAAAAAATAAAATGTTGATATACAGGCTAAAAATCAACGAAAAAGCCAACATGTCTTACATTTTATTTTTTTTTTAAAAAGTATTCAGTTTATAGCAAACGGATCCCTAATTTTATTACATGCTTTATTTTTAACACGCAGGAAAAAATTGAAGTGATTGGTAAATAATTGTTGAAGGAGTAGCATTTTGAATGCACTAAGGTTTCGAAAAACACAAACTGAGAAAACCACTTTAAAGTTTATAATTCTGAAAAAATAATTATTATAAGCTTAATTAAACTTAAAATACCACTTTAAGATATTAGTTACACATTTTTCTTTAAAATAATTGCATTTTCATATTTTTTCAACCCACACATTTTTATAAATGATCAACTTTTAGAGAGTACCAATTTCACAAGAAAATTCAAGAAAAACGCTAAAAAAATTTTTTCTGTCACAACAGAAATTTTAGCTGTTTTTCTTCTTATAATATTAAAGTATTACATTTGTATGAAAAATATATCAGGAATAAGAACTGAAGTTATAAAATTATTAATATAAAATGCCTTAATTTAAAAATTTTGCATGCACACAGTTCACAAAGAAAAAAAATTATTGTATGTATTGCCTCGGAAATATCCTGCTTTATATATTACACATTCTTTTTTAATGTTATTATTTCTCTTTATAAATTAGGTTTTTTTTATCAAAATGCTTTTTTTAGCTTTTTTTTCTAAAAAGGGGGCGTGGCTGAATTTCCTAATTTGTTTTCAAATGAAGTTTTATTCAACTTCTAACTTTCCGACATGCACAAGTGATATATCAATCGAAAGATAATAATGCAAAGAATAAAATTAAATGAAAATAAAAAAAAGCGATTGGTCTGTGATTTTTGGGGTACCAAGTCCTCTTAATCATACTTTAGTTAATCATTAATCTCTTTTATACCTGAGAGGTATTGCAAAGATAGCTATCCTACCGAAAAATACAAAATCAAATACTATATATATACAAAGTAATTTATTTTTACTTATAACAATTAAAATTGTAACATCGTACTATTACAATTTTCGGTTTCAATGTAATTATATAAATGAATTTTTAAAAAATTAAAAATCTCTCTTTTCAATATTATTCAGCATAATTTTTTATTAATTGTATTTTAAGAGTGATTTATATAATTTTTAAAAATGAAAGTTAAAACTAATGGGTATTTTTAATTGTATAATTATACATTTATATAAAAGAGTGAATTTTGGCTCATTTAACATAAGTTCTTTCTTTTACCAAAATGCTTATGATATTAGAGCAGTGCTTCTCAAAGTTTCAATATTTGCGACCCAATATGCAATCATAATTTTCATCGCGCCCCCATACAATAATAATGTATATGGCATGCAGCCAAAAGCAAGGCAGTCTTCGCGCGCAGGCGCAAATCAAAACCAAAACGAAAACTTTAAGGACTTTGGAGAAACTTTAACGATTAGAAAAAACAGCGGAGGGAGAACGCGAGAGGTGCGCGAGCAGGCGTTACCTTCTGCATATCATCGTCAAACTTATCTGTTAAAAACTACCTTTTTAATTAATTTTTGTTAGTTTTAAAATAAAGTTAAAGAAAAGATAAATGTCTTGGACCCCTTGTTGTCTCCCACAAATTATGGGGGCTCGGCCGGGATCGATAAAATTTCGATTTTGAACCAAAGTCTGGACAATGAACAAAAGCGTCCGTGAAGGAGACGCTCCGCCATTTTTCGGAAACTTCGTTCAACCTGTGTAGAGGTTTGAACTCAGCATGAATACTCCGCCTGTGTAGAGGCCGGGATTGAAAAAGATTTCGATTTTGATCAAAGTTTGGAACGTGAACAAAAGCCGTCCGTGGAGGAGACACGACAGCCATTTTTCGAAAACTTCGTTCAACCTGTGTAGAGGTTTGAACTCAGCATGAAAATTCCGCCTGTGTAGAGGTTGGAACCCATCGACGAAAATCCGCCTGTGTAGAGGTTGGAACCCATCGACGAAAATCCGCCTGTGTAGAGGTTGGATCCACTCACATATAACCTGCGAAGAGGTGTCAATTCGAACAATTTCAAGAACTATTTTTCATCTAACGATATTACCTGCGAAGAGGTGAAATCAGTGGAATCGAAATTTTTCTTTATTGGATACATCGTACGTGCGAGCAACAAGGGAGCTAGAAAAAAAGGTAGGATCTTTCCAAATTTTTCTAAAATGTATAAAAACGCTCTTAAAGAGGATTTCATAAGAGTTGTTGAGGATCTAGACGGTACTGTGGAGAGTACGGACACTATAGTTAAACTAAAGACTAAAATTGAGAACAGTAGTACATTTGAAAGTGATCCAGATTTCGTTAAAACTTTAATTCAAAACTGTATAGATGAGAGAGTATCGCGAAACGAAAGAGAGGTAACTTTAGGAAAACAGAAAATTGAGCTCGCAAAACTACAGTTAGCACAGTTAGAAAAAGAAGTCGAACTTCAAAGGGTTAAAAATAAAGCATTAAGTTTAAATCCTGCAGCTAAAGTCGAAGAGAAACAATTCGAAACTTTAAATAAGGAAACCGCAACTCATATTGGCATTCGAGAAGCAGAAGATTGGTTTAGGCCTATTGATTTAGCTAAAGAGTGCGATATTTATATTTCATCTAGAAGCGGATCACATAAAGAAATTCCTATTACTTATGGATATACCCAAGACCCCTTTAAAAATAGATCACAAAACTTTAAACCAAAGATTAAAGAGAACTATCCCCAATATCTTGAAAGAGAAAATAAAAATTGCTTTATATGCGGTGATTCATCTCATTGCGCAAGAGACTGTGAGAAGCGTTTTAAACCTAAAGAATCTAACGACCACATCCATAATAGAATAAACGTGAATACTTTGAAAGTCGAGAGCGAAAAACAAAATAGCGATGAATTCGAAAATCTTCAATATGTAAACATTTTTGTAGAAAATCAGCCCGTAACAGCCTTGATCGATTCAGGTTGCCAGATCCCAGTTTTAAATTCCTCACTAATTAGAGTGCAAACACCTTCCGAAGAAATCATAACATTAAGTTCATGTTTTGGCGAACAGCGAATGGTAGAAGTTAAACCGATAAATCTTTCTCTTAATCAACACTCTCCCGGTATAAGTGTTCGAACGGCAATATCACCGACCTTGACCGAAGAATTTATTATACATCCCAGTGTATATTCTGAAATATTAAAACTAGGCCACGCAAAGAGCGATGTTTTATTGAATGAAAGTGAATCCTCTTTAGGTGCTCATGCTTATGCTTATCCTAATGTTGTTTCTGTTTCAAATGTGATAGAAAACTCTAGTTATGATTTGCCACATGTTAAAAACTTTAATACTAGAAATGATTTGAGTTCTCTAATTAAGGATTATAAATGTAATAAAATTAAGAGTACTAAGTTAAAAATGAATATTAAATTGAAAAATGATATTCCTGTGTGTCAGAGAGCCAGACGTTTATCTTGTTCTGAGAAATTACAGGTAAACAATCAAATTGATGATTGGTTACGACAAGGTATTATAAAAGAGAGTGTTTTTGATTATTGTTCACCTATAGTATTGTGTAAGAAAGCCAATGGTGCCATGAAAAAGAGTTCCGTGGAATTCATCTCCCGCTCACCTACCCCTTCACCTATGGAACGTAAAATTATCGACGGTTTGTGTTGCTCCGAAGGATCTTTCAGCCTTGGCAGTGGAAACGGAGGAAAAAGAGAAATCGTTTTGAACAGACGTCCAGAACTCTACAGAGGAAAATATCGATGCGTTCAACCAAAGATCAACTTGTTAAAAAAGACGTTCTTATGCCTGTGAAACACAATGTTTTCCTGTGGAACCTTCCGGATGTCGAAGAGGTGCTTTCACATGATGGAGAAACTGTCTAGTTCAGCAGAATTATGATATGTTAAATCTTTGTGTATTTGTCGTATAGTCCTTGTCTGTTCCGTCTTTTTTTTTGTATGTTTCAGATTCTCCTCTGGTATCCATGGAAAGGAAAAAAGGAATACGTACCGCTGCGGACAGCGTACAGTCAGGATAGCCGTTATGGCATGCAGCCAAAAGCAAGGCAGTCTTCGCGCGCAGGCGCAAATCAAAACCAAAACGAAAACTTTAAGGACTTTGGAGAAACTTTAACGATTAGAAAAAACAGCGGAGGGAGAACGCGAGAGGTGCGCGAGCAGGCGTTACCTTCTGCATATCATCGTCAAACTTATCTGTTAAAAACTACCTTTTTAATTAATTTTTGTTAGTTTTAAAATAAAGTTAAAGAAAAGATAAATGTCTTGGACCCCTTGTTGTCTCCCACATGTATTTAATTAAAAAAAAACTATATTTTGACGCTAAAGCTACAATATGACTTTAATCTCTTGCCATCGGCGTATATAAACGTCTTGCTCAACCAAAGCATAGATTGATCCGGACGTATATATACGTATTTCCGAGAATTATGATCTTTTGTGTTCACTACTATCTATAAAAATTGTTCCGAAGTTTTTGGAGTGCAATAAAAGGACCTGCCCCCAATACACTCGCCTACGTGGAAAACGGAGGCATTAGGGAGCGAATCGTGTAACTTTTAATCTGCAGCTAAGGGATTAGTTATAAACCGTACAAATTATCAAGATAAGAGTTTGTTTTTGTATGTAATTTTATATATGACAAGCCCATGGAGTCATTGGTAATTATTAATGTTGTTCCTAACTTATATAGTTAAAATTTATTGTTAAAATACATTGTCCAGTACTAATACATTTAGAAGTGTATTGCGTCAGAATGTATTTTGTTTTTTTACTTTCAGTAAATTAATAAGTTTTTTAAAATAATCTTTTGTTTTCGACTTTTTAATAGGCTCACGTCCCCTCGTAGAGTTACCACGACCCCCTGGGGCGCGCCCTACAGTTTGAGAAACACTGCATTAGAGGATTGGATTTAATTTTGATTTACGTTACACTGTGACGCAACACGAGAGCTATTGGCAACTAACCTCGTAATTTTGAGCCACATTTAACTAAATAGGGTGACTCCTGAGCTGGCACCTCCAACTCCAACAGCCACACCACTCTATGAGGAGGACTTTGAGCCACGGCAGATTTAACGTGCATCAGCTTTTCCACACGGCGCGTCTTCAATGGTGTCAGGACACAAACTCATGACTCGCTGGTCACGAGTTCGTGACCTTAAATACTTGACTACCGCGGCTACGTGATATAATAGAGGATTGAATGAACTTCATTAGAACTTCAGAACTTTAACTGTTTGACTAAACGACGTGCACTTTTATTGTTTTAACAGAACAGTGTTATATATCTTTTAACTAAACTATGCTACTGATCTTTGTAGATCAGAATCCATTTCTTTATGATTAAATAGCTTGACAATATTTTTCGTAATTAAGTTCGGCTTTTACTACTCACACATTATCTTATCTTAAACTACTCATAACTGCCGCATTGATACTAAAGAGAAAAAACTTAAAAACTACTTGAATAGGATATGCATACCTTCAGGAAAAGTATTTTAGATGATATGTATAAATAATAAAAGAATGAAATTTTAAGAAAATCAAATTTCAAATTATGATGGGCAATTATTCGCAATGCCTTTTGAAAAATGAATCATACCATGATCCAAGTCATTATCTTATCCATTAAAATTTTTGAGTGTAGTAACTATGACGCGTTACGTGTACTGCTGCACAATTCTTTCAAAATATGTATTTTCTACCAGTGGTCCCAGTGGCGTAACGTACACCCCCGCAACCTCCGCATCGCCGGGGTGGCCAAAGTGTTTTAGGGAGTCCAAGGCCTGACTGCCACCAAGTACCTACCATTTGTAAAATACAACTTGGGGGCCCCAAACCTGACTGCAGAAGGGCCCAAACGTTCTCCGTTACGCCACTGAGTGGTCCCTAGCCCCGGATCAAGGACTGGTGTCGGTCCATGGATCAAATGGTACCGGGTTGCCCAAGGAACATTAAATTGTTTTCGTTTTATTTATTGTGGTGTATTTCTCTTGGATTTGTGTGACCCTCCACGGAAATAAATTTATACTTCATGTTAAATCACTTTATATTCATTTTTTTGGTGTAACTATATTTTATTTTGAAGGCCTATTTGAATCCAATTAAATTAAAACTATTAAATCAAAATATAAAATATAAACAATCGGCGAATTTGGCTTGTCGCTGGCTCTTTATGCCTAAGGTTGCGGGTTTGACGCTGGCCCAAGTCAGTGGATTCTCATGATGGAGGAAATCAATAGCTTCCATATCACATGATTTTGCGCCATGTAAAAGATCCCTTGAGTGCCTGTTTGGCTTGGATGTTCAAGGCAAAATTAAATTCCTTAGTACGGTTTCACATTGTCAGAGCTCAGGGGTCTCTCTCTGGGCAGGCGTCAAAATTACTTGCGGCGATTGGTATTCCCACCTATATGGTGCTGCTCCGAAACGAGATTCTAACTTCCGGGGAATGTACTAGGTGTGCAATGATAAAGCAACAATCCACTGCCCCATTAAAAAAATAATAGTAACAAAAACGTTTCACCCTCAGTGGGTCACAATAAAATAATTAAACGTTGACCGTGCGGGGGAAAAAAAGTTGGAAAGCATTGCTTTATACGATTAATCTGCTTAATAATACAGATTTTCATTCAAACTGCTCGTAAAGATATTATATACGTATATAAAATGTACATATTGTGTATAGGCAAATAAATAATTTGCAAAGGATTCGGCTGATTTTAAAAAAATGTACTTATATTGCAAATGTTTAATAAAATAGCCGAATACTACAAAACAATCCCATTCTGTGTTACGTTATTGTCTTAAATAAATATTATTGAACAAATGAAATTTTACGTTCAAATTAAGAGACTTAAATAACTTAAACAATTAACCAGTTTGTATTCTGGGATGAAAATTGAAATCAACCCACTGCCTTGTGATTTATGTTTTTACTTAGTTCTAACAAAGGTAAAACAATAGCATTATGTGTAGGATATATATAGTTCTTCGTTTGTATAATCCTTTGTTACATATAATCCGTTAAGTATATCGAGGAAAATAAAGCTTAATTTTAATTAAACATTTTCCTTGTTGAATAAGAAGTAAATACACATATGGCGTTCTAAAAAACCCATCCAAGAACCATTTAGGTATTGTGTACTTAGCCTTGTTTCAATGTTTATATTTTGTTGAATGATATATTGCATTTACACATGTAACAATATTTAAAAATACATATATATATATATAATATATATAGAGAGAGAAATTGAAAAAATATCCACAGAGAGAGAGAGCATTTTTCAAAAATAAATTTTAAAAGTGGATACATTACGATTCTGAATTTAAGCAAGAAGCTGTGCTCATTAACTTTTGAAATACCCATAAAAATTTTACTAAACTTAATGCTAGAGAACTATTAAATAAAGTAAACACTTTCCCTTAAGATAAACACATAACACTGTTTGATTATAATTTTACGAGTCCGTTCATGTGAAATACCCTGATTTAATACATTCGAAAGTATTACTTATGAAATTTCTAAGTTTTAAATAGAATTTAGTAAAGATGAACATACGAACTTTATATTTATTTTGAAATGAATGATTTAAATTGGTCACAACTATTATAACTTATTTAATAGGTTTGTATATTAATCCTTTTTGAGACCCATGGGTCTCAGAAATCCTTGGTATACCTTCCAGCTCTCTAGGATCAAATTATGTAATAGAGCACGAAGCTACAAAAATTTATGAACCCTTAATCTTTAAATTACCTTAGGCTTTAGTTTAGTCAGTCTTATAGATATTACGGCTCTGCTGTTTGCGGAATAACGTTTACATTTTCAGAAGTTAGTGAAACCATGCTATAAAGTTTCTTAAAAGTAGAAGTTATTGAGGAGTTTTGAAGATATTTTATAAATACATATTGCGAGAAGATTGAACAATGTTTTCTCTCTTTATATATAGAAAAAAATTTCGTGAAGCTGTAATAAATTTATTTAAACATAAGGTATAATTACTAAAAATGTATCGTAAAAAGTTGAATGATTTGCCTAAGGGTCACCCCCCTACTTTCTAGCGCGTTCTCGAAAAATTCGCTTACATCATAGATCGTGATGTTATAGATATCTCCAGCAATTTCCAGAAGCATCCATAAAGTCGCCAAAAATGATACCAACTTGGCTGCATCGCCAATATCTCTCCAAGTTCCTTTTGAACCTCCATTATATTGTTAGGGACAGCGAAAATTACATTTTTAAATTTTGGGTAATGAAAATGAATAGTTGCATAATTTGTAGTATAAGGATCGTACCACCGTTAGGTGGACAGAGGTACCCCTCCTAGTTGTGGGTAAAAATATTTTTTTTTCATAAGAATACGAATGTACAATCGAATTACTTTAACCCTTTCACTACAATGGGAAATTTTTGCTTCCATTTTAAAATTGGGGATTGTTGTATTTACTTGTAACTCTACCCGCGCATTTTTTTACAGAATGACAAGATAGAACATTTGTCGAACTCTATTACATAAACGGGAATATTTAGAAAAAAAGAATTGTCGAATCAATTCGCGCCAATGATAAAAAAATTCGTGTGCTGCATTCTTATTTATGTTACGTATTTTAATTTATTGTGTCGAGTAATAATATATTACTGTGCTTTCTCACATGTTTTATGTTATTATGTAAGTATAATTTTGCGCAATATTACAACATATTTGAACAAATGCATGATACTAACCAATAACTCTATTCTATTGCCATAAAATTTAAAAAAAAACTAGGCATTGTTATGTATTTTTCTAATGTGTGATTTTTATTTATTTTACATCTAACCAATCTAAAATAAACAGTTACTTATTAATATTTACTCTTAGCAACCTTATGGTTCTGTAAGGCTTAAAAATGTACTAACTATTTAATGAAGTGGAATTTTTATAAACAATGAAAATTGTCTACGGTTTGGTATGGTATCTTTGAAGACGTGGAGCGTATTTAATTGAGAATTTATATATATATATATATATATATATATATATATATATATATATATATATATATATATATATATATATAAAAGAAATATGTATTATTTATCAAAAACAAGAAATAATAGATAAGGAACATAACAAGAAATAGCGTAATAAAAATATAAAAGCAGAACATGAAGAACAAAATTATAGAGAAATAAAAGAACTACAAAAAAGCAGAACCTAGCGAGTCAGAAAGCAATTTCGGACTTTGGACCGAATAAGTGGGGTTAAACTAGTTTAAAGGCGCCAACCTTCCCCCTTTGAAACTCGGTAGGAAAACCAAATAAAATAAAATAAACAAAACTTCAGAGTATGGATAACTCAGAGAGCATGATAAAACCACTCACTACTATTATGTAACAAACTCTCCCAAACTCTTAATGCAGAAAAATCGCAAAACAATTACATAAGAAAAGTAGGAAAATCCTAAAACAATTACATAAGAAAAGTATTTTTCAAAAAATAATTTAACAAAATTTCTTTACTCACAGAGCTTTTACGAAGAGAATCAAGCGTCTTGACATCAATGAAAATAAATTATTCACCAAGTTAAAAAATTCGAAAATACATAACCACATCTTTTGAGCTGACTTTTAAACCAGCCAGAAAAGACAAGTATAAAATGACGACAATCAAATATGGTAAAATTTGAATTGGTTGATTGTCAAAAATGTAAATTTGCTAGGCTCTAATTTGGTTGGTTGTCAACAATGTGTAAGATGTTCAAGATGTGTGTGGAAAAAATGTAAACTGTGATATGAGTGTTATGATATAATCTTCACAGCAAGACCACTAACATGCTGACTTTGAAAACCTATTGTTGTGTGGTGGATTTGGAATTCGAAGTAGCAAGCCGGTTAATGTATTTGTGATGAATATAAGATCTCAAGAAATTAAAAGGGTATTCATGATCTAAACAACATTGAAATTTTTTTTTTTTATATTATTGTATTTATCTATTTTGTGGGTAGTTAAGTTATCATTTCTAAATAAAAAATTCAAAATGATATTTCTGTAAATTGATATATGTAAATTACTGTTCCATACGGGAATTTTAATTATATGGAACTTAAACGAATCTCTTTTGTCAAAAATGTTACTGACTACATTATTGTTAATAAGATGCAAGTCTAAATTCAAGAATTCCACCCTATTAGAGTTGAAGTTAGTTTTAAGAAGCTTGAGATAATCAGGGTAGAATGTAATATTTGGTTTGTATTCACTATTTTTACCAAAAATTATTATATCATCTATATAACGATAAATTAAGTAAGAATCATTTACAACATGATCTATTTCAAAAAAATGTAAATATAGGTTCGCTAAACAATTACTAGCTGGACCACCCTGAGGTAATCCTTTGATCTGTTTATAAAGATTCTGATCAAATGTAATGAAATTTTCTTTTAATACGAGGTTAACAAGAATATCAAATTTTTTTTTCATTGAAGTATATAATTCATATTTATCATAAATTAACTGTAGAACCTTAATCATATCGTCAATATCTATAGAATTAAAAAGGTCCTCGAAATCAAAACCATGCATAGAAAAAATCATCATATCCTTAGTAACTCTAGCAATCTCTAAGCTATTTTTAATAATTGCCGTGTTTTGTAAATTATCAATTAGATTTTGAAGAAGAGATTGTAAGATCTTCCCAGACTTCGTGATATATGTATTGTATCCATTAGTGATACTACGGAATTTTATAGGGCTTTTATGAAATTTTGGTGTTAAAAAAAATACTTGGATATTTAATATTATTTAGATGAATATTCAGTCTTTTGCTAAAAGCTAAAAGACGATTATCATTTTCTCTATTATTGTGAATTGATTTTTGAAATGAATTATTATTTAAAATGTGGTTACTTAATATTTTACTGTAAAAATATTTACAAATTATGGCATAATTAGCAGAGACCTTATCAACATATGTAATAACGAAGTCTCATTTTGGATATTTACTATTGATGATTTAAGATCTTTATACATAATTTCATTTTCAACTGTAAAATATGAATATATATATATATATATATATATATATATATCATATTTGAATAACAGCAATGTGATATGAAAAACAAATCTTTGCATAGTGTGATTGATGGATGCAACTGCAGGGTCAATTACTTTTCAAAACAAACACATTCCCAATTAAAGAAGGCATTTGATTCAGATTTTGCAATAACTTATTTGTTAAGTGACATAAAATATATGGCAACTACCCCGTTGCTGCCAAAGATTATAGATTCATCGCCCAATTAGCAAAAAATGTCATGTCTCGACTATTTTGATAACATTTCTTGACTGTGACACAGTCTATGGATGTGCCCAATTAATTTTGATTTTATCTGTTCACAGATGATTAAAAGAGAAATAAAGTTATGACAAGACAAGTCTAAATGAACAATAAGTCGTAAATCTGTCTTATGTATATATCTCAGATTATAGTTTTAAAAAAGTTTTAAAGTGAATGTTTTTTTAGTTGTAAGGCCAATGCTCAACATAAATCACAATGTTTTGATTAATTTGCTTACTCGAGATTAACATATGTTTATTATCTTAAAATAACTTTTACAATTTGTTATCAGCTCTTATAATCGTGGGAAAATATTTGCCTGGAAGATCTTCAGTTCATTTTTATTCTAGGGTAAAAATAACAGAATTTGCTCAAGCAATTATGAGTTGAGACTAGAAATGACATTATGTGTTCGAATTTTTGTATTTGTGGGGTTAAACTTTTAAAATTTTAACTTTATAAATTAGTGATCCAGATTTTTCCCTTGAATTTGAGTAATATTTTATAGATGTATATCTTTCTGATCGATTTTAAACGTTCCATACTTTTAAAATTCAAAGACTGGTCGGTGATTTACAATCCCCCTTTTTTGTATGCTGAAAGTTTACATCTGTGACAAAAGCATTTTGATGTAATTTAGTTCAGGTTTTATAGTAGAATGTATGATGATAAGTATACTGGAAAATATATAAAGTAAAATTCACACACACACACGTTCACGCCCACACAGAGTTTCATAATTTTAATTCCGTATAAATGAATCTTTAAATTTACCGTGAATATGTTCAAGGGATTTTTTCTCAAATAGTTCGAATATCGCTTTAGAAATGATTTTATACTGTAGGTATTTTTAAGAAATTGGTCTAAAAATAATTTCTTCTTTCAAGCTGTCTGCCAGAGATGTCTTAAGATTTCTTGAGGCTCTGGGCCCCTATGAAAAAAGTAGGCCCATTTGCGTAGACATTATACAGGTGTGACGTCGTGAATACCCCAGATTCAATGAAGAAGGACGCGTGATTCATTTCATTATTTAATGACGATCACAACACGTGAAGACACAAACGTAAACTTAAATTGTAATTTGCACAGATTATTTTTACATTTCGGAGTTGATGACCTTGTCAGAAACGACAAAAATGAGCAATAATGGCATCCATCACATCTGCTCTCAGCAGACACCAAATATCCACCTGTTAGCTTACTCAGAGCTTACAAATCTCTCTGTACAACGTAGGTACCATCATCACCGACCTATGACACTCTGCTGTTCTGGGTTACGCAGTAAATTGGATAATTCTAGTTGCAATCTTAAGTTATGCAATACGGTCTAGATTTCATTACAAAGCATAAGTTTTAAAATATTCGAACAAACGGCAATCCATAAAAATCAAAGTGCTTGACACCCTTTCTCATAAACCTAGGTATAAACCGATTGCCTTCTTTCAACTAAATGGGTAATGATAATGTGTGGTGGTTAGTATAGGCTTAAACGCGAAAGACGAACATGACATTTAATGCAGTTTTTTCATTATTTTTAGTTTGCATATAGCTCGAAATTCCTAGTTTTTCGGTGAATATGTCTGGGAATAACATTTGACGAACAAATTATTCAGATCACGATCTTATTGAGAAGGAGTCGAAAACGAGCCGAGACTTTCCTCAAAGCAGAGGGGCTTTAAAACCTTCTTGCTGTCTGTGTACCTCTAGAAGAGTGGTCATATATATCTAGGGGTGTGCGCTCTATAGTTTAAGAGTAATTGCAATACATCTGTCAATTAACAATAACGAATTTCATTGGATTGGAAATATTGTAAATGAATTTGTCCTCGACATAACTCGGTATTGCTTAAACTATCTGCAAAGTAAATTTAATCTTTTGCTGGTGAAATATTATATGACTGAAGATATAATTTATAATGATTGAATGAGGTAACTAGAAATCATGGATAGAGTGGAACAATTCAGGAACTCAACAAATTTTCTCGATTTAAGAGTAATTGCAATACATCTGTCATTTAACAATAACGAATTTCATTGGATTGGCAATATTGTAAAAGAATTTGTCCTCGACATAACTCGGTATTGCTTAAATAGTCTTTAAAGTAAATTTAATCTTTTGCTGGTGAAATATTATATGACTGAAGATATAATTTCTAATGATTGAATGAGGTAACTAGAAATACTGGATCGAGTGGAACAATGCAGGAACTCAACAAATTTTCTCGATTTAATACATATTTGACAAAATATCATAACGCTTTATGTTTGATATAAAAAAATGAAATTTTACAAAGTCTATGTAACTATGAACCATTTGACTGTCACAAGCGTGTATATACGTCTTGCTTAACCAGTGCATTAAAGGCCTCGGACGTATATATACGTTTTTCCGAAAAGGGATACTTTTTAAAACTATTCCCTAGACCTTGGAAGGCAATAAAATGAACTTGACAGTGTTTGCGAAGAATTTACTTATTTCAGAAAGAAATTTGCTTATTTATGCGTTATTTTTTTTCCTACAATACACTGCACACATGCGCCTATGTGAAAAACGGCGGCACTGGGGAGCAAATCATGTAATTTTTAATCGGCAGTTAAGTGGTTAATAGTCATTAAAAACCATCAGTAATATCAGTATTACAATGGAATGAATTAATTTTATTACCACTGTCAGCGATTTGCCTCTAGATCAGCAGTTTTCAACTTGTAGTACGTGTCCTTCAAGGGTAAGAATTATACCAATTGGTGAAGGTGAAACTAATTATAGCGACTCTTGAAAGGAATGCAAATAAAGGAAATTTAAAAACATTTTACTGTCTGACATTGATAAATTTTATATAAATCGCGTATCGCTTTCTGATAGCATTTTGCTTACAATGTTGGTATGACTTTTCACTTTGAAAATTAATTGATGGTTTATGTGTAACATTACGGATTAAATTTATTATTGGAAGTTTAGAGAAAGAGATAATAATATAGTGTGTCCGAGCTAATCTGAGCCTAAAAAAAAGCTTACCCGAGAACTCTCAGAAGATAGTTACCAAATGACTTGCGACGTTGTAATCAATCATCTAGCAATAAAAGTGTTCTCAAAAATGAAAAGTTCAACAAACGGGTGCATAGGAAAACAAACTGTGAGGGAGCCATCACTTTTTAAAATTAATTTTTTTCTTAGAGGTTGTTTGAACTAGGACTTTTTAGTCAGTGAGTCTAATTTAATATTAGCCAGTAATGAATGGAGTTTCGAAATTATTATTTGTCATTACCAATTACGTGTAATACACACTCCATTAGACATTCATAACAAAAGGAATTACATATTTTATGTTTAACTGCATCTTTAGAATTCTAATGTTGTCTAATGAAAAGTAGAAATTTGTCTTATGATTACGCATTGCAGTAATTAATTTTTACGATGTAGTTTTAGTGTTTTTTCTGATCCTTGAGCTTCTCAATAAGTTGGAGACAATTAAGATAAGGAAGATAAAATGTAAATGCACGCATATATAATTTGAAAAACATGTTGTAACTACATATTCTACACAAATATATAATCCTTTTAAGTAAATAATCGCTAAAATAACTACACATAAACGAATAATAATGTAATTTTTTAAAAATATATATTTGCATTAAATAACATTTAAACAAATAAATATTCCAGCAGAATTTAAGATAAAGAAAATAAAATGAGGATGCACGCATATATGATTTGCAAAACATGTTGTAACTACATATTCTACACAAATATATAATCCGTCTAAGCAAATAATAGCTAAAATAACTACATATAAACGAATAATAATGCAATTTTTTTAAAAAAAATCTATATTTATATTAAATAACATTTAAACAAATAAATATTCTCAGCGGAATTTCTCTTCTTGGCAAAATATTTCCTATGATGCACATTATATAAACAAAGATTTGAATGCCTCAAAATTACTAAATGCGATGATGCAAGATATTTTGTATAGACAAATGCGTCTACTTTGTTGAATTCATTTACGGAAAAACTAAGCATTTTTATGTATATTGCCTCGTGTTAATAGTAGATGAAGCTTTAATAATAAAAAAGCTTCTTAAATGATATATTCTGAATGAAACAATTCAGAATATATATATGTATATATATGTAATGATAAAACTTTAGCAGTGCATAATTTGTCGTGGCGAGTGATTGATTTAAAAAATGGCGGACCATAGATAGGGCATGGTCGGTAATGTGATTTTCTATATGTTGATGCATTTTCTATGGAAAGATCGACGAGGCAATCTGGTTGATTAATAAATCCAATTTATTGAATATCTTGAAACACCTAGGCATATTAATTACGATGAACATGGATGACATAACACAGACAAAGAAACTACAACACACAACACAAAGCAGCCGGCTACATGACTACAGAGAAACGAGCGAAGAGAGAGAGAGGCGGGATTTCCTGAGACATCGGTTTTTATACCGTTACATTTTTGTAATAAGAGCTCTGATTGGTTACAAGGGGCGGGAAAGGGATTTATGATGCAATATTATTAGTCGATTACGATTAAGATCAGGGTGTTAGTTTCGACCCAAATAGTTAAAAGATTATTTGAATATTATTAAGAGTTAATTAAAAGGATGCTAGGGGGAATTATTACATATATATATATGCAAGGGAAATGAAAATGAAAATGTGAAAAACGACACTGTGAGTAGAAATGAAAAATTTATTCAAAGTATACACCATAGGCCTGAGCACCCCATTGATTGACGAGCGGAAGGATTGAATGTTCCCAGAAGTCTTTTGGCTGTGACGAGACCCATTTTTTCACAGAGTCTCTGAGTTTGTCGTCCGAGTTTAACCGCTTCCATTTCAGATGTTTCTTAGGAGGCACGACACATAGAAATCGCGTAGTGACATGTCCGGTCTGCAGGCTGGATGACCAAGTTGCTACCACTTGAACTTGGCTAGTTCCGCCTATGTGTATTCCGCCGCGTTATCATGGAGCAGAACCACAACCTCCGCGAGCAACCCCGGTCCTTTGCTCTTGATGTACCTATGTAGGCTTCGGAGTGTCTCACAGTATTCATCGGGGATAATGGTTCCTCTGTGCCGGAGGAATTCAACAAGTAGCGTCAATTGGGCAGATGGGCAAATATGTTGACGTTTACATTGTTGCGACGTTTCGTACCTTTTCATATATATATAATAAATAAGTAGATTATCAAAAACAATTAAGTGAAAACAAAGTATGTATTTTCCTGATAATCCTAAGTTTTATAGTAAAAAAAATACAATTGGAATTCGTATTTTTTAATTTTTATTTTAATGATATATTCCTGTTTGAATATTTCTGCTTTATTTAAATCTACTAATGAAGAAAAGAACAAATAATAAAATTATACCAAAAATTAACTTTTTTTGCCGCTTTGCTTACATCTTATCATGAATTCATAAGAACTTATATATCATATAAGAAAGATAAAAAAAAGGTTAGATGAATCTAAAAAACTCTACATCGTAATCAAATCAGATGACAATATTGCATGCTTGTATTCATTTAATATTGAAAAGAAACTCAAGGATGGGAAGAATAATGATGAATTTGAGTGAATTATAAAATAATTATGCAAATTTCGAACTCCGAGTTCTGTCTTTTTTTTAAATCTAATTCGACCCGCTCGCAAATCAAATTCACACTTTTGTAAATCAACTTATTTTTCGAAAATCTTATTCCATTCTGTCCATGAAGAGTAGTAAGGAGATATAATTAAAAATGCATTTAAAATTAAAATTTCGAACACACATCTTGTTGAAAGGATACGGTGATTAATTAAAGAACGAATGAAAGTTTTCGTGAGTATATATTTAGCTACTATCTTTCAAAACACAAAATTGATCATTTTTGAAAACAGAAAGAAACATAAGCACACACACAAATCTGATGATGATGTGAACTAAGCCTTTTTAAAATAAAAATTGAGTCAATTCACTTTATTGTACTAAAGTAGAGATGGATAGCTTTTTCACTTAAAAAAAGGCAATTGCTTGCAACTGTTTGTAATTATACACTGTAATTTTAAAACTTGATACGTTTTTATTCAAATATCTATAATTAAGAAACTTCTATTAAATTTAATTTGAAAAGAATTAAATTTAAATCAAATTAATTTAATTTAGAGTTTGAAATAAAATTCACTACATATAGCTTACAAAAAGAGAAATTAATTAATTACCATAGTATAGAAAATTTTAAATTAGATAATAAATGTAATTAATTAATGTAATTAAATTAAAGTTACTTAGTATATATATGGCATCCAGGAAATCCAATCGTTCTCGTCAGCAGACAACGCTATCTTCGCGCGCAGGCGCAGCTAAGTGAAACTGTAACAAAAACTTTTGAACTAGTAAAAAGAGAAAGAGAGAAAGCGAAAAGGAGGAACGACAGAGGTGCGTGAGCAGGCGTTACCATAAACACATCAACGAAACTTATCTGTTAGAATAGCTACCTTTTTAATTAATTTTTGTTTAAGTTTAAATAAATGTGAAAAAAAAACAAAAGTCTTGGACCCCTTGTTGTCTCCCACAAATTATGGGGGCTCGGCCGGGATCGATAAAATTTCGATTTTGAACCAAAGTATGGACAATGAACAAAAGCGTCCGTGAAGGAGACGCTCCGCCATTTTTTTGGAAACTTCGTTCAAACTGTGTAGAGGTTTGAACTCAGCATGAATACTCCGCCTGTGTAGAGGCCGGGATCGAAAAAATTTCGATTTTGATCAAAGTTTGGACAGTGAACTAAAGCAGCGTCCGAGGAGGAGACGCGCCGCCATTTTTTTGAAATTTCGTTCAACCTGTGTAGAGGTTGAATTCTTCATTGGAATTGAATGTGAATATTCCGCCTGTGTAAAGGTTGGAATTATTTCATAAACACCTGCGAAGAAGTGTCAATTCGAATAATTACCGGAACTATATTACCTGCGAAGAGGTGAAATCAGTGGAATCAACGTTTTTCTTCAATTATTGGATACATCGTACGTGCGAGCAACAAGGGAGCTAGAAAAAAAAGGTAGGATCTTTCCATATTTTTTCTAAAATGTATAAAAACGCTCTTAAAGAGGATCTCATAAGAGTTGTTGAGGATCTAGACGGTACTGTGGAGAGTACGGACACTATAGCTAAACTAAAGACTAAAATTGAGAACAGTAGTACATTTGAAAGTGATCCGGATTTCGTTAAAACTTTAATTCAAAACTGCATAGATGAGAGGGTATCGCGAAACGAAAGAGAGGTAACTTTAGAAAAACAGAAAATTGAGCTCGCGAAACTTCAGTTAGCTCAGTTAGAAAAAGAAATCGAATTTCAAACGGCTAAAAATGAAGCATTAAGTTTAAATCCTGCAGCTAAAGTCGAAGAGAAACAGTTCGAAACAAACATAGAAAATATCATCAAAAGCATTAAAACTTTATCTCTTCCTGTTCCCACCAGATCTGAAAATTTTAATCTGTTCTTCCAATCATTAGAACGCGCATTTTTAACCAAGAAAATAAATGACGAATATAAATCTGAAATTTTAATAAATCTTCTGGGCGAAAGAGCTCATATAGTCTTATTGTATATTAAAAAGGAGGAATTAAATGACTATAAAAAACTAAAATATATAGTACTCAGAGAATTCCAAGTAACCCCTCGCGAGTGTTTAAACTCATTTAAAAATGCTGTAAAATCATCAGGCGAGACATACATCCAATTTGCTGCAAGATTGACGGCAAACTTCCAATATTATTGTTCGTTAAGAAAAGTTAATTCCTTTGAATCTCTATGTGATCTTATAATTTCTGATAAATTATTCGAAACTTTAAATAAGGAAACCGCAACTCATATTGGCATTCGAGAAGCAGAAGATTGGTTTAGGCCTATTGATTTAGCTAAAGAGTGCGATATTTATATTTCATTTAAAAACGGATCACGTAAGGAAACTCTTATTACTTGTGGATATACCGAAGACCCCTTTAAAAATAGATCACAAAACTTTAAACCAAAGATTAAAATAACTATCCCCAATATCTTGAAAGAGAAAATAAAAATTGTATATATATATGCGGTGATTCATCTCATTACGCAAGAGATTGTAAAAAGCGTTTTAAGCCTAAAGAATCTAACAGCCACATCCATAATGGAATAAACGTGAATACTTTGAAAGTCAAGAGCGAAAAACAAAATAGCGATGAGTTCGCACAACTTCAATATGTAAACATTTTTGTGGAAAATCAGCCCGTAACAGCCTTGATTGATTCAGGTTGCCAGATCCCAGTTCTAAATTCCTCACTAATTAGAGTGAACAAGCCTTCCGAAGAAATAATAACATTAAGCTCATGTTTTGGCGAACAGCGAATGGTAGAAGTTAAACCGATAAATCTTTCTCATAATCAACTCTCTCCCAGCTTAAGTGTTCGAACGGCAATATCACCGACCTTGACCGAAGAAATTCTTATACATCCCAGTGTATATTCTGAAATAAAGTAACTAGGCCACGCAAAGAGCGATGTTTTATTGAGTGAAAGTGGATCCTCTTTGAGTGCTGATTTAGGTGTTGTTTCTGTTTCAAGTGTGATAAAAAACTCTAGTTATGATTTGCCACATGTTAAAAACTTTAATATTAGAAATGATTTGAGTTCTCTAATTAAGAATTATAAATGTAATAAAATTAAGAGTATACTAAGTTAAAAATGTGTATTAAATTGAAAAATGATATTCCTGTGTGTCAGAGAGCCAGACGTTTATCTTGTTCTGATAACCCTTCACCTATGAAGACTAAACAAAGACGGTTTGCAATGCTCCGACGAATCTTCCAGCCCTGGCAGTGGAAACGGAAGAAAAAGAGAGATCGTTTTGAACAGACGTCCAGAACTCTAGAGAGGAAAATATCGATGCGTTCAACCAAAGATCAACTTATCAAAAAAGGCGTTCTTATGCCTGATGGAACTGATAACGACTGAGATAGCAAAATAAATGATTCCGTTCATCCTACCGTACTATCGTCATCTCAAAATCATGTCATGCCTGTGAAACCTTCCTGATGTCGAAGAGGTGCCTTCACATGATGGAGAAACTGTCCAGTTCAGCAGAATTATGATATTTTAAACCTTTGTGTATTTGTTGTATAGTCCTTGTCTGTTCCGTCTTCTTTTTGTATATTTCAGATTCTCCTCTGGTCTCGATGAAAAAGAAAAAAAAGGAGGACGTACCGCTACGGACAGCGTACAGTCAGGTTGGCCGGTTGTGGCATACAGGAAATCCAATCGTTCTCGTCAGCAGACAACGCAATCTTCGCGCGCAGGCGCAGCTAAGTGAAACTGTAACAAAAACTTTTGAACTAGTAAAAAGAGAAAGAGAGAAAAAGCGAAAAGGAGGAACGACAGAGGTGCGCGAGCAGGCGTTACCATGAACACATCAACGAAACTTATCTGTTAGAATAGCTACCTTTTTAATTAATTTTTGTTTAAGTTTAAATAAATGTGAAAAAAGACAAAAAGTCTTGGACCCCTTGTTGTCTCACATATACACATATATATATATATATATATATATTTATATATATATATATATATATATATATATATATATATATATATATATATATATATATATATATATAAGGTTTTGAGAGAAAGAGAGAAAACAATGTTTCAATTTTAAAGACTTACATCCACAAAGGATTTCTAAATTTAATTTTAAATTATCGACCTACTTGAATTATACTAAATTATTTTTTTCTGCTAAGCATTTGGTACTAAACATAAAATATTTGCAGTAAAAAAAGTCATTTATATATATAGAATATACACCCGTGTCCAAAATTAAGGTTACAAACATAAAATCTGTTAAAACTAGTGAACTATTCACTGCGTTCCCTCGAAATTTGGCACAGAGGCATACTACAATTTCAAAGAGAATGTAGCAACATAACGATATGGAAAAGATATTGATTTTGAATTAAGATACAAGTCATATAAAAAAGTGAGAAATCATGAATCAGAGATGATGCCTTTTCCTCGGAAAAAGTGTGTCTAACATGGAGGGTGACCACTGTGAAATGCTGTAAAGACGGAAAACAAGCTACCTTACTGTTTATTAGGGTGAAAATAAGTATTTGTGGCAACAAAGTCCATTTTTTTTCAAAAGTGGGAATTTTAATCCCTGGGGGTTCTTGGGTGGAAACTATGCTAAGAAATTACTTTTTCTAGACCATCCCAAACATATTCAATAGAATTGTGATTCGTAGACCTCGAGGATCAATCCATAAGGCACATATTCGCTCCTTCAAAATATAGAACCTCAGAATATACCCGTTTTTCAAAGTATAGAAAATACAAATTCTTTCAGTTTTACTGGAGTCATTTAAAAATTATAACCAAAAACATGTTTTTAACCTTAATTTTGGGCATGAGTATAATAAGAAAGTAGCTCTATTAAATACATTTAATTTCAAATAAATTTTAATATTTTATGTGTAAAACTTTTAAGGAATGAAATAAATAAATTTCTCAAGCATATAAAAAGTATTTCGTAAAAATCACGAATATAAATATGCCAAGAATTTTTATAACAATAAGCAGTATTGATTTGAATGTAATCAGCATGCTTGTGACACTTTTCTAATTGCAATTATATCCAATATTTTTGAAACTATTGCAATTTAAAATTAATCCAATCAGTATTAACAGTAATATGGTTTTGACAATGTATTGATTTAATTCCTTTTTACATTAATTCCTTAAAAGGAATTCATTAAACTGGAAAACAACAAATGCAATGGTTTTCGAAACCTTTAAGCAGAAAGTATATTTCGAAAAATTCAAGCACATAGATTAATTTCCCCTTTTAAAGAGTTGCATCTTCCATATCGATCATTTTGGAAGAATGATTTAACACTCTTTATGAAAAATGTTATGCGATTTCATATCGATCTAAAATCCTAACTAGAAATTTAGCACCGTTATTGAAAATCAGCTAGGAATAAGCATTTTGTCAAAACCTTCTGCTCCAGGGGTAGCCATCGGTGGTTTTCAGAACTCTTTTTTTTCTTCAACAGTTCATCACTTTTCGTACAATAAAATCTGAACCTTTCCCTTTAGTCTATCGATACTAAATATACCGCCTTAAAAATCTCTCCACTTTTTCCCACAGAGATAAGTAGATTCAAGATCAATATATTTTCTCTTCTGGGAAATGTAATTAGAGGCAAAGGAAAACACGCAAAGTTCGAAAAGAACACTTTTTTTTCATTCGAAAAACCTCTTTTTTCCCATTCTACCCAAATGCACAAATCAGCAGCGAGAGGTGAAATTTTTGTGAAACACGAAACCATATTGTGTACATTTTCCTCGATTCCGATATCGAAAACCGTTCGAACCCTTTTGAGCAAGCTTTGTGCATCGATAAACTTCTATTTTGCATTCCATTGTTGGGAGGGGGAAGAATCGATTTCACTGGGATTACTGTATTCTTAAAATGTATGAATTTGCATACCCTGATGGTTGGGTTGATAACATTCAAATCATACTTTATTCATATTAATTTATTTTCCTTCTAGCATCTTTTGTTGGAACATGAGGTACAGGTCCAGGACTGTATGTTACGCTTGAAAAGGAATGTTATTTTCGGAAATTGAAGAGATGGTGATTTATAAAAAAAAGTGGATGGTTGAAAAGAGATGATTCAGCTTTGTCCACAATGGCTTTCTTTGTCCTGGTTGCTCTTCAGTTCTGGGATGTCAGATTCATGGCGTATTATGTCGCGCATGGATTGAGTGTTTGGCCATCTGTGCATGCGTTAGTGAATGGGTTTTTTTATTGAAATTTCAGTAGTTCGAATTAATTTTGTTAGATTGAATGACGTTTTTTAAATGGATTTCTTTTAATTTAAAATCGAAGGATGTCGTAAGTATAGGGAAGTCATTTATTTCTTGATTGCACTCGAGTGTAAAACGTTTTGCAATATCTTCTCTAACTCCATCGCGTCTCACCATCAATGGAAGAGATTGATTTCAATAAATCATATGGGAGATATGAAGCCTTACGTTGCATAATAATTCTGATACGAGAGTGAGTGATGATGTTTTTTATATTACTTCCTCTGTTGAGTATTAATACAGTGAAAAAATCGTTTTACACAAAACTGAGGGGAACTGAATTTTTTCTTTTTTTGCGTTAAAAGAAGAATTTTGTGTTAAAGGGTATTGTATAAAAATAATATATTCAGCAAAATTAAGTTTATTACTGTGTATTTTATATACATAGATATAAGTATATATTTAATAAAAATCAATGAAACAAAAACCTTCACAATGAAATTTAAAACAGAATTTTCAAGGTTTTGTAAAGGAAACATTTATGGAGTTTTTGGAAAATATGATGTTTTTCTCTGCATTTTTTAGCGTCAAATTGTCAACACATTGTTTGATGCCGTCCATCTTGTTATTCATTTCACCATTGGAATGTGTGTCTAAATAACTTTGCATACCTTTGAAGATGTTCCTCGTTTCGGATGACATGGGATTAGGAGCCGGGTTATTCATCTCATCTCCGTCGGAGTCTGCATAAATGATGTTTTTTGAGCTTTGAACAGACTCCAAAATGTCTTTGTTTTCCATAATTGTAAGGTGGCCAGTTTTTTTACAATGAAAAGGAGGACGAAAGATTTAAGAAAAAATTACAACGCAAATCTATGAAACATTTTATCAATTCAAACAAAATTACGCCATTAATTATATACTTTAACGAGCATTTTTCCATTGAATGATATTGTTTTTTTTGTCGACGTATCATTTTCTAATATATTGGAAATTTCGGAACAAAAAATATCCTTCATACTGAATTTTACGGTATGCACTGTAACCAGTGGCGCCCACTGGGGGGGTCCAAGGGGTCCGGTCACCCCCAAAGCCCTTGATTGTTTTTCTGATTGATTACAATTCTTAGTATATACTACGTAAAGTTTAATTAAGTATTTGTTATTAATAATTAATTTTATTAATTAATGCTTATTATTTATTCAATAATAAATTTTTTACTTTTTTTTTGTTCCCGAAAATCGACAAAATCAAAAGGAGCATGATACAAAAATGGAGGACTTTCGAACCTGACCCCCCTCGAAAAATCGAAAGATTCTTGTGTGCGCTACTGACTGTAGCTAATATATTAACATTCAATCTTGATTTCTCACTTGTCCAAAAATCATTAACAGCTGATAAAACTCTTTCAACTGCTGCATTAGCTCCAGTGCAACACAAAGTAAATTCAACAAGAATAACTAAATTTTCATATGGAATGTGTTCATTTTTGAAGTGGTTTAAGTACTTTCACCCATCTTTTATGAATTTCAGCATGTTGATTTTCCAATTGTTCTAATTTATTAGAATTTAAGTATGCATTTAGTCTTCTTTCTTCTTCAAACAGACCATTGTCATCGATTTTAATATCAGGCATTTCTTTTTATAAAAACTCTACACAATTTTCTATATCTGCCCAATTTACTTGCGATGAAGTCAAAAAATACCATTAAAAACTGTTATTTGCTGTGATATTTGTTTCAAACCATTCTTCGACATATTGGAAATATATTTGGTTCTTCTCTGAAATACAGAGTGTAACGTCGTGTGTAGCTATCCATCAATAAAAAATTCTTTACAGCCTTCTATAGAAATAAAAAAATATTGTTTATTTGATAAACAATTCTTAATGAAGTAATATTGCCAACCGGTGTAGTCAGTTCATATTCCCATTCTCAACGCCACCGGCGTTCATCGTCTTTTTCACTCCAATTTCCGGACTCAGCCCTTTTCTCCATTCAAGGCGGGCTTCACTCTCTCTCTCCCCGACTCTCTTTCAGTCTCTTTCCGTCTCCTCTCTCTCTTTTCCGTCTCTCCTCTTCCTTCCGTCCGATCTCTCTCCCGGACTCCCTTGTCCTTCCTCGTTCCCTCTTTTCTTTTTCCCATCTCCTTTCTTCCTCCAAAAAGAACCCTTTTAAACACCAGGGGTGTGTTCACAACACGCCTCTCGCTCCTTCTTATCGGCAGGTCACCAAAGTCTCTCTCCACTCCCTGAGTTCAGACAATAAACAATGGCCCCCTGGCCACGTGCACTGGTCATTCCACAGCTGGTTGATCGTAAAAATTCAGGGACAATCAATGGGTGTGGTACTTGTCCTTGAACAGCTGGTGAAACCATAACACTTATCGAAAGATGGGGATTCACGACAATAGACGATGTCACAAGAGATTAACATATCAGTATTAAAATATTGAAAAGGAGGACAAGTAGGAGGACACTTTTCGAGGAAGGACAGAACCTATAAAAGGAGGACTGTCCATCCTAAAGGAGGACGGTTGGTCGCCTTAATAATTGGAACTTAACACACATTACCATCTCCTATTACAGTAAATTCTACCGATGACGAACCTGCCTGGCTGATGTTTTCCGTATTTTACTCCTTCCAAAAGAGAGAGAGAGGGATATATTTTCCTGCTTAAGCGATTTTCGTTTTATGTAAAGAGAAAAAGATGCGTAGTAGTTTAGTAGTAGTTTGTCGGGTGAGTGAATATTAACGTCGCACTGTTCAGCTACACAAGGGCTTTTGGCAACGGACCACGTAATTTTGAATCATGGTCAAGTGACGTGGACGACACCTGAGCTGGCACCCCTTCTCCTAATTACCACACCACACCAACGGGAGTAGTTTGTCGGGATCCTTCTATTATTTAGTGTAAACAGATATTTCGTCTTAAGCGTTTTCGCGTTAAACATATTTCACTGTATTTATCAAATTATATATATACAAGTAAATATAAAAAATATATACTTAAAAAAAACTTTAAAAAGTTTTAGAGTTTTTAAGGATTACTTCTATTGATAAATCTGAAAATTAAAATAACGTGAAAATTATGAAGTAAATTCTTAAATTAAATCTGTTTACGAAACATAATTTTCGTTGCACCAAAATAAATTTTGAAAAAGATCCCTCTCTATCAACGATTCCTTCCTTCTTTCCTCTATCAACGACCACATAATATAAGATTATTGTTTACATTACAATAACTGCAATGTAAACAAAATTTATTAAATTTCAAGTATATAAAAAATTCACACGTGAATCCTAATATAGGGAGGGCGATCTGAGATCGATTAATCGGAAAATCGATTTTTAAATCGATATGTATCACTGAATCGATTCAGTGAATCAATATTTCATCCTTGAAAGTCGACATTCGATTTTTTGTTTTGGTAAGAAACATAAAATTATTCACAATTAGTTGAATGTACTATCTTTAAAACCTGCGTAATATTACAGTGTTGGCGGTTAAAGGGTTAATTACTCAAAAACTCGCGAGACGCCTGTGTGCTTAGTTTCCTTCGCTTCTCTTTAACAACAAAAGTTACGTTTGTAAACTTTGACTTTGTATTTGTCGATATTGCGTCATTTGTTTATGCCTTGATTGACTGTCATAATGTACTGTGATTAGCGAAATAAATATTTATTTTTATGTAGTGTTTGTTACTCATTAGGAACTATACGCTACATTATCTATTTTCTAAACTTTTTAATGTAACAAATACATTTAGAAAATAAATCTTTTCTTTTATACCTCATACTTCAATATGGTTATAAAAATAACTGTAATTGTCGAATTCCCTGAACTAAAAAATACCCTGATTTTACTGATAAGAGATCGTATATTATGGTATCTTTCTTGTTTTTCATAAAATGAATTTATATTTACATTGCAAATGCAGACTTGAAAAAAAATCGATTTTTCTAGAAATCGATCTTTTAGACCTCGATTTTTTTTGTGAATCGATTCATCAGGTTACGATTCGAATCGATTTAAAAATCGATCTTTTTCGGAAAGAATCGACATCCCTATCCTAATATACGAGTACGACTTTAATTGTGCTATCCATAAAAGTGAAAAATCCTTACATAAAAACATTACAAGCTTCAGGTGAAATTTAATCATAAAATAATATTTTATTAGTATATTTGTTGAATCTATGCAAACAATTCGACCCTAAGGCATTAAAGAGCTTTATTATTTATGGCAAATTTAACATATACAGAGTTTTAAAGAGCTTTAATATGCTTACGCAGAGAAGAATGAAGAGCTTTAATATGTTGTACTGAAGAATGAAGAGCTTTTATGTGATACTGAAGAATAAAGAAATTTAAAACAGCGTTTCTCAAACTGTGGGGCGCGCCCCCCTAGATGGGCGTGATAACTTTACAAGGGGGGTGCGAGCATATTGAAAAACTGAAGACAAAATATTGTTTAACAAATTATTTACTTTCTGAAAGTAAACAAAGAAAATATATTCTGACATAATAAACAATAAAATACATATTTACTCTGATATAATATACTAATAAATGTACTGTACATCGTGTTTTATAATTAATTTAACATTACTAAGTTAAGAACAAGTTTATTAATTATCAGTGACCCCATGGGCTTGTCGTATACAAAATTAAATACAAAAATTAATTCGTATCTTGATCATTTGAACGGCTTATATTTAAACCCTCAACTCTGTCAATCAAAAGTTGCGCGATTTGCTCCTCAATGCCACCGTTTTCCATGTAGGTGCTCGTATGTGATGTATTGGGGCAGGAGAAGAAAGGGAATGAACAATTCTCTGAAATAAGTGAGCCCTTTGCAAACGCTGTAAAGGTCCTTTTATTGCATTCCAAATCCCTCGGAATAATTTTATGGATAGCAGTGCACAATAAAGATCATACTTCGGAAAGACGTATATATATGCCTGGGGCAATTAATGTTTTGGATGAGTTAAGAAGACGTTTATATACGGTGGTGGCAGAAGTCGTATTGTAGCTTTAGCGTCAAAGTATAGTATTTTTTAATTCAATATATTGCTTTAGTATGGGAGGGGGGACGCGATGAAAACTATGATTGAATATTGGGTCGCAACTATTGAAAGTTTGAGAAACACTGGATTTAAAACGTTACATTGAAAGCGAAGAGTATAATATAGGTAGGAGAAATTGGAAGGAGTTAAAGTTAACCCCTAACTTTAAAGAATATCCCCGAAATTAGAAATTTTAATTGAAATAATTAATTAAAGCTTTTATGCCATATATGCATAAAAACTATCATACGCTATCATATATGCACTCATTTTTTACACACTGATTATCATAAATTAAGAAAATATCACAAAAGTGACTATAACTCAAAAAGTTATGAGGGGAATATTTAATGAAACTTATACACGTTATACAACACATAGGAAGGTATAAAATAGCATAAAAAGAAATCACCAGACAATTATGGTGTTACTGAAATTTGCATAAGTATACAATGAAAAAATCGGATGTGGCAGTTTGGCATAGGCAAAGTATCTTTAACATGGGGTATGATCCCCCCCTTTCCCGAGAAGTCCATTCAACAATGTGTAATGTTCTCAAATATGCGGTCAACTAATTCTATAAAAAGTGCAAACCATTGCTCTTCCAAGACAGTTGAAAGGGGCACTAGGATCTTAGGAGGGGGATTGAGAGCAGCTACACGTCGTCCCACATGCTCAATAGGGTTAAAGTCTGGGGATAGAGCTGGCCACTACATGCGCGGAATTGTTTCCTGCTCGAGATAAGCATCCACGACGCATTATTCTCCTGTAACACGAAAACCTCACCTATCGGCTCGGCAAAATGGTGTACATAAGCATCCAGGATGACATATTTATAGGTATGAGCATTAACGTTTCCACGGGAAAGACATGGAGTTCTATGCGAACACCCAAAGAGATACCATTCCAAAAACAGACACTGATTCGTATGCATCTTTTTCACTGATGTGTGACGGATTAAAACGAATGTCAGGCTCTCTCCAAATAAAAATACGCCTACTATCGCTTTCGAGGCTAAACCTGGACTCATACGTAAAGAGAACAGCCCTCCATTGATGTTGACGTGCCCACTGCGAATGTTCCCGTCTTTGGCGTGAAGTGAGTAACTTATCACCTCGCATAAACACCACGTTCATGAAACCTTCGACACACGGTTGAGCTTGATACCAACCTTCTGGAGCTTGCAGCGAGGGAGGGTCTAAGTTCAGCTGAGGCTTTATTCCTTCGTGTGCATGATGTCAAATATCGGCAATCGACATTCATGGTAGCGCGTGGCCGTCCTTACCTGAACCTCATGGATACCGAATCCGAGGTTCGAAATTGTTGCCAATGTCTATGAATCTCAGACGGACTCACATTCTCAATGCCAGATTTCTAATCTCAGACACGCAGTGACAATTGCCGCCTTGTTCTAAAACATCTATTTTTATGCTCCTTGTGAATGACGTATTCCGGCTGCATCGCCAATATTTGCATAATATAATATCATTTAGAGCATGTTTTACATACCAACATATTCAAATTTCATTGAGGTTTGCTTATTTTTGGGCGAGTTATCGATATTTTTGTGATTTTCCTTATTTTATGATAATCAATATATGTCAATACATAATAAGTGTACAATTTTAGTTTTTATATTTATATATGTTTACTGAAGTAATATAGTTATATTGTATGGTGTTTATTTTTATGTCGGTAAATATCTTTAAATTATGTAACTAGAGTTGGTAAAGTCAAGTTAATGTGCTTCTTCGATGTAATGACCTACTATTGCTGGAATGGCTACGGGTACGATGGTGAGTGTTGCCACGTAATGTGACCCATTGCATGAACTGAGAAAACATATCAAGAACCGGCGATGTGGCAGGCTGTCACGCGGGGTTATCATCTTGCATGGCAATGCTCGTCTTCACGTGGCTGTGGTGCTCCAAACATTTTGACGGAGATTGCACTGGGAGATTCTCAAATATCCTCCTTGTAGCCCGGACCTCCCACCGTCTGACTTTCACATCTTTAGTCCACTCAAAAATCTCCGAAGGGACGGTGATTTGCCAACTATAATTAGGTACAAGCTGCTGTGAAAATTGATTCCACAACCAACCCTGGAGCTTCTTCATCCAATGTATCCATAATCTCATGGACTCCTGGGACACTTGTTTCAACTTTCGAGGTGACTTTGTCTGGCTTAATTGTTACGTATGCATTACTTTTTTTCTTTGTATACTAAATTATATTAATATCATTAAACTATTTATCAAACCCACTGTAGTGCCACTTTCATTTGGGAGACCCTTTTAATTTGGGCGATGAATGTTGTCAAAATGTTTAACACCCTCAAATTCTTTATGCAACAAGCTGTAATAAGATGTGTAAGTTTGAAAAATGAGGTATCAGCTCATTTGACGACGTTGAGATTTGATTGTTTTTTAAAATTTAGATGCATTTTAGTTTGTTCGTTGTGATGTTGGAAATGAAAGAGTTAATTTTGAAAAAATTATACATAGCTACAGTTGCAACGCTCTAACCTGAACGTTATGAAAAAATGCATATTACATGGAAATAAAAAGTCTCACACATTAACACACACACAAACTCATTTTTGATCATTATTGAAAGAATTACGAAAAAAAAAAGAAAAAAGAAGGTATTACCATGGGAAAATATTAAAAATTGCCTTAAATCTGGGGAAAAAGAAAGCCTCTTAGAATGTTACTTGATCTAAGAGAGAAAAATCTTTTTATCTTCTTTAAAAAAGGAAGATTTGAAAATATAATTGAAATTGCACTCCCAGCCATCTTCCAATGAATAAGAAAATGGCTTTGCACAGTTCGACCCACATCCAATCTTCAGGTTTAATATTATTTTTGCCATTTTATTTTATAAACCAGAGGTTTTCCTAAGAATCCTTTTTTATGTTATTTCTATTTTTCTTGTTTTTTTGAAAGGGGGGGGGGCTTCAAATTTCCTTTTCTATTTGAATTTTTTCTTCTAGATTTTCGCTCATTCAACTTTTTTCGACGAAGGAGACTTGATGTTGAGTGCCTTTTTTTCGGGTTTGCATAAACCACTGTAACCTTGAAATCCGTATGAATTCCTTTCAAATATTTCGCTGGAAATTCTATATACATTTGATTATAAATCATTCCAATGCAAAATTCTAGTTGAAAATCGGTATTGCATATTTTTTTTGTCAATTACGTATAGAAATTTTTGAAAAAGAACGATTTAAGTGGTTAATGGTCTTGCAAAATAAATTTTTTAAAATTTTTAGATGCTATTTATATTTTAGGGAGGATATCACGAAGAATTTTCGCTATTACCATAATGACTAGGTTTAAGGAACATTTTTAAAAATTAGGCTCGTCGTGCAATCCTCAACATTTATATATATATAGCAGTAAATAAATTAAAAAGAAGACTAATAAATCCTAAAACATCTTAAGATCATACCGAAAGAACCAAGAACATGAAACCATTACAAACCAAAAAAGAGAAATTTTGCTAGAGCGGAAAAAACTATTATGATTTCTCGAGCTGCCACTGGCTTAGGACAGTGAAACAGGGTTAAACAGTGTTTTATGATATCTAAACCTTCCCTTACAGTGGAAATTTTCGACATTATAGCATAAGAGATAAACCAAGGCAAAGGCCCAAAAACCCACGTGGATGAATATAACATCAATAGAATAGAGAAATGCTTTTATTAAATTATTATTATTTTAATGAGAGCATATTTTTAAAGATTTTGAATAGTTTTTTTCAAACTCATATGTGGAGTAACCTTGAAAAACCTTCCAAATACTGAAAACTCGCGTGTACATTTTAACCTCTCAGTACATCTTTTTTGAATGACACACATGCAGAATCTCTCATTAAAATATTTATTTATATAGTATTAATATGTGTGTAAAATTTGAGAGTTACAAGATGAATAGAATTTTTAAAGATGTTCCTTTTGTGCTGTAATTTACATTTTTCAGAAATAGTGATTTAGAGTAAACACTTTTACTTTAAAGTAATGCATACTAACACCATAGTTTGGATTGCTAAAATACTTCTAATTTAGTTAGAGTAAACACTTAAACTTCATAAACACAAGAAGTCACATATTTTATTTTCCAATAAATTTTTTCATTGAATTTTGTGAACTGACCTTCTTAAATAATATAATGCATAATATTAGAATAATTGTTGAATCAGTATAAATAAATTTATTTGTGTAAAAATCTTATATAAAAAAAGTTTAATTTTTAAAAAAATATATCGAAATATGGAAATTAAAAACATCACATAATGTTTTATATTTAATTATTTATATCAAAGAGAATTTATAGATCAAATATCAAGAAATGAGCATATACATTTTTGTTACAATTTCCAGTTAAATTTTTATGTGTATATGATGCGTATTATATGTAAATAGATATATACAAATAAGTATGTCGTTGTTCCTGATACCAACCGTGCCAGACCGAGGTCCCTGAAATTCTTCGTGGTAAAGGGCTAGATGTACACCTGTCGTTAATCTTAGCTTTGAACATCACATTGATGACAGTATGATTTGGCCCAGTTCACCCCTAATTTTACGGAAGAACACCTTGGCGGTGATCAGGGAGCCTTCCATCTCCCTTCCCCTTCCACCGACCTCACGAGAGGACTTGCGTCTCGACGACTATTTAGAGCTGGGGTGTCCAACACGTGGTCAACCAGCACGTAAAAGTTGCGGCCCATAGACTCTTTTTTAAAAAAATTTTAAATATCAGGTTTTTAAAGTTTTTTCATTTTAAGTTTATTTGGTGGGAAATTATGTATATATACATAAGCATACAGTAGTGCACACATGAATTTTTCAAGGGGGGGGTCCGGGGTCCAAAGTTCACCATTCTTGTATCCTGTTCCTTTTGATTTGTCGATTTTCGGGAACAAAATACAGTAAAAAACTAATTATTGAATAAATAATTAACATTAATTAATAAAATTAATCATTAATAACAAATACTTAATTAAATTTTTCATACCATATACATAGAATTATAATCACTCGGGAAAAAATTCAAGGGCTTTGGGGATCCGGACCCCCAGAACCCCCCCTTGTGTGCGCCACTCTGTATGCATATAATATCTACAATGTATTTGCCTGTTACCTGCTCATGTTTTAAAATAAATCCTTTTGATACTAGAAATGTCCTTTACATTAAAATAGATTTATATTTTATCAAACAATTACATTTGATTTTACTATAATAAATTATTTTTTTAATAAATTTCGAATTGCATTATGAATATCCTTTATTATGGATGGTACATGATTCTCTGTGTGTGCGACTTTCATTTCTCCTCCACCTTTTCTGTTTGGAGTGCCCAAAAAGCACGAGGAAATCAGAGTTGTTTTTTAAAGTTTAAAAAAAATATTCAAGACGGTTGAGATAAAGGGTAATGTATACTTAATCGTTTGCGAATGACAGTACGTTTAAATTTCAACAATGAGTAACGAAAGATTAATTTTGAATTAACTGTACTTTTCAAGAAAATGGCAACAGTAATATTTAAAACATTATTTGTGATCATTGTATTATTATATTATATAAACTATTATCTATGTCTGTATATACGTGAAAAATAACGAAAACAATAATAATAATTCATTCTGTTTTAAATTTTCCCTCCAATGAATGTTTTTTTGTTTCCAAATCTGATATAAAGGTACATATTTTTAAGTGCGGCCCACGAGATTATAATGTTTTTCGGAAGTGGCCCGCAAGGTCATTTGGGATGGATACTCCTGATTTAGAGTACCCCCATGCCACACAGGCACGGTACATTTACAAACATCTGTGCCTTCTCCGGGATTCAAACCCAGCGTCTCTAACCACTATACCGGATGGGAGGGGTAAAATTTGAATTGTCAGAAGTGGAATTCGAAACCCCGTCGAAAAGATACCTGAAATAAGTTTTTACACATGTACTAAATATAAAATGCTTTCTTTGGATAGATTTGTTTTCCTTTTTCTTGTTAGTATATTTTATTATGATCAATCATCTTCAAGTTATTGACGTAGTAACGTACAAATGCCCATATCTGTGTAATTGATTTGTGAAAACAATGCTATTTTCTAAAAGTTTTATCTTGCTCTTAAAGAAGCAATTATTATTCAAATTAGCTTCTAATATAACTTAAAATTTAGAATTAGAACATAGCAACTTCGTAACTTTATATGAAACTTTGTAACCAGGGATAGCATTATTGCGACCCTATTGTCGCTGGTGAAGTTGGAGACAAAAGTTAAACAGACATTATAATAAAATCAATATTTTGATTTTAATTCACTATCACAGGTTTATTTTTAAAATAAAGGAGCGGTCAACTTCATTACTAATCCGAATATTTATAACACATAATTAAACCACTTATCGTTCTCTAAGATCCGACGTAATGGTGCTCGTCCTGACTTGACAAGTAAACTTATTCAGGAAGACGTAGGATTCTCTTTCTGAAACTCCACGGCCTTCTATTCTTAACCCTAATAATCTAAATTTCGTAGCAGCCTAACGACCATGTGTTCTCTATCTCTCACTACGCTAGAATTTAAGTAGCAACTCTCATTAAAATAAATTATAGTTCTTACACGAGAAGCGATTTAATAAACATACGACAGTTAAGAAATATTTTTCCCCAGAGGAGATTAGTTACAAGTATGGATATAACCCGTTACAGCTTTTGTTTTAATTAAGGGGAAAAAACTTTAAATAAATTCCTTGCAATGCTATTTTCTAAAGAACAATTTAATTATTTGGTGAAAAAAGGCTACTGTACAGTACGTTACTAAAAAGTAATAAAACGAATGCACCAGAACATCAAATGGATTATCCACAATTGCTTCAAATTTTATGAATGCAGCTCATTTTACTCTAAATAATTTTTTTAAATTTCTGGTATTTGCAAATTTCGTTGCATATTGTGTGCTATTCTTTTAAAATTATTAATTCTGTAAAACTGTGTGTGTGACAAATGGAATAATACGTGCAACTTGACAAGACTTATAAGTGTAATCCCGTGCTCATATAAAATGCGCATATGTATATATGTATAAAACTAGAGCACTATTAAATGCCAAAAGTTCCCTCCGAAGTAATGTCTTTGAACTTAAAAATGTTGTGTCATATATTAAATATTCATGCCTTAAAGAAATTCTACCCACAAAATTTTTAATTAAAACGTTGCGTACTATGTAAAATCCCGACGACATAACCCCATATCATTTTTCGGTTGTAAATTGAAATGACAGCTTTCGGACATTGTTGATTAAAATATTTTTTATTAATAATTGTTTAGAGAAAATATTTCTCCTTGGAGCTATTGATACAGTTTTATTGACATCATTGTAAACCTAAAAATAATGAAAACATAAAAAATCATGTAGATGTCGCTGGTATCGATTTCCTGAGTATTTGCAAGTTACTTTTATACATGAATTACAAACACAGAGCAGCTAAAATTTACTGCATAATAAATTTTTACGGGAACCTTGTTCCAGAGAAGCTTTGTAAAAGTTGTCCTTAATTAAATTATAGCTTTATTGTTTTAAATACATTGGTTTTTCTTTTTAGCTGTCGATAAAAATTTCGTACTTTTTTTCTATCATTGAGATAAGAATGTCGATAAATTTCCAACTTGCAGAATTTAGGATATGGTGACTCGATAATAGGTACAAAAGATTCGTAGTGGTAAGTGCGCCGGTTCAAGTTTCGATTTCATCGAAGACAATCCTTAGAAATAATGTAGTCTGTAACATGTTAAATGCAATTAAGAATTTTTTGGTGTGGAAGCTGCGTGGAAAGGAAAATAGGAATGAGAAATAGCAATTTCAATACCGTCTGAACATTATGCTGAAGCTCTTGCCAACGTTTACTGCTTCTTGGCCCACTAAATATTTAATTTTATATTTGGCGGTTTACTAATATGATCGGCCACTGTATGGTAGACCACTGTAACTAAACTGTCCTTTATTTACGACTCTATTTACATTTCCATAACAGTGAAAAGGAATTTCAAGAAAATCAAGAACAAACCGGTAATACAAAGCAATATCGTCAATTTACCATGGATGCTAAATCTGATTTTCAAATGTCACTAGATACACCTGCTTAAGTAGCTAAAAAGTCACTCAATTCCCAGAACGAATTAAGCAACTAAATTTTTTTTTTAAAAAAATTATAGTCCATATTCCATAATACGGTTTGCTACTCGCCATTTGTGAAACTGAATCTTCGTAAAAATAAATAAATTTTTGTTTAAAAAAACTAAAAAACACCCATTTTATATAATTAATCGAACTAAGTTGTAACTTAATCTTTTAGTCGTCAAATCTGGAAATGGGATATGAAATTAGTCGCCAGATGCGGGATGGGATCTGAAAATGGGAAATCGTTAATCCTAATGATCTTGATCCGGACAATGGTACAAAATTATTAAATTATTGTACCGTCATCGGTCTTGGACAAGTGAGCAAAATTTCGAATTAATCTGACCTTTTAAAGAGGGTAAAAATTGAGCTCAGATTCCGTACAACTGAAGCTTATAGAAGGGTGTTAAAAAAGGACTTTAAATATCAATAATGTCCCAATTTTTCTGGGGACCATTAAAATTTTTTTACGGAATATTGGTCATCAAATATTATTTATGAAAAATTAACACAATACAATCTTGAAATTAAAAAAATTTATACATGGAATTCATTGTTTCAGAAATGATTGATTTAGAGGAATTTAGTTTAAAAAACTAAACCGAAATTTTTTGTACAGATCTTCTGAAACTTTTAGTTATTTTTATAACGCTACTCCCTTTGAAAACACGTTTAAGTAATGGAATCCTTTGAATTTTCCACCTTTCTTGAAGATGATTTAATTCCAAAATCAATATGAGTCACTTTTCTTTTTTTTTTCTTTTTTTTATGATTTTATTTTCTTTCTTTTGAAAGAAAAAAGAAATGCATTTTCTCACTATATATTTTTGAAGAAGATAAGCATCTTTTTTTGAAACTATTTAAGACTTTTTTATGTACAAAAATGTATATATATATATATATATGTTCAATTTTTTTCTTCGTTGTACTCAGTCCAACAATTCTGTGAACTATTACAATTTTTAGGGATTTTGTGGGGTTTATTTAAAGAAAAATAAATTTTCCGTTCTCTTTTTTTTTTTTCTTTAAAGTTAAACATAAAATAGCATTTTCAGAAAATATTATTTAAAATATAGCTTTTCACTAATAACCATCTTGATCATGGGAAGTGGTGTAAATAATGATAACTTCCCAAGTGAATAGTATACTTTTAATTATTTTTCATACAAATAGAAACTATTTTATATTTTTAGAAACTTTTCCATTGATAATATTCATTAACATTTTATAAAACCGACTGTATTTATAAGTATCACTCACTTTAAAGTTACGTAAAATAACCATTTTTATGAATATTCTGACGATACTTAGAAGAAATATTCTCTTAAATCCATTCTTTCAAGATATATGGCAGCACAAGTTCTATGATGAGTGTTTTAGCGGGGAAGGCGAATAGTTTTATAGCAGAAGTTACGTTATCAGCTGACATTTTGATTAGATTGCGAAGATTGTCATTTTTGTTCCTGAAAAGTAGTTAATGTCAAAAGGTAAGTATCTTATTTTTTTATGTTAGCTAAGACATTAGAGAAAACGATCTAACTATTTATTTTAAGTGAACAATGTATATAATTAATTTTACTGTTGAATAGCTTTTTTGTACTTATAAGTACCGACAGCACACTGGACGCTAGAGCAGAACATGGATTCCCCCCCTCCGTGTGGCTTTTTGTTTTTTGTTGTGTTGTAGAGTCATCACTATAGTACAATAGACTTACGTCTTTTTTTTTTTTGGCATTTCTTTTTAGCTCAAGGTATCCGATATCTTGCGACAACTTTTTTTTTGAAAAAAAATGGAGATATGGGGATTTTTAGATTTATTTAGTATATTTTAAGGAAAAAATCCTAAAATTAAAAACAGATAAAAATTTATTCTTATTAAAATGGGAAAGTCTGGTGAAAATGTACCTGTACATAAAAATTACATAAACGGGGCCCACTCTCTACAAATATTTTATGAACAAATTCTCAATTTTTCAATTTTGATGCATTATTTTGTTATTCATGTTTGAAATGACCCTCTGAATAAGAGATATTTTAATTTTTACAAAAACTAGAGCATTTTATCTTAGTGATTATATGAAATTGCTTAAAAAGGCAGTGATTATGTTCATATAAAGGACTGTAAATTTTGAAATAAAACAATGATTGATAAATTTGAATGTCAAAACACTTCTACTGTTATACTGAACGTACATAAAAAATTTCGGCAAATTGTTTTCAAATTTTTTTGAGCAATCGCTGTCCCCGTTTGAACTTTTCGATAAAAACACATTTCGAGTAAACGCAATTTAAAGTTTGACATCTTGTGTAAAAAGTTATGGCATCTGCTTTTAATAAACACTTATAGTTTTTGTTCTAGTGCATGGAAAATAAAAAACTTGGTATTTTTATTAAGCTAGTAAAAGGGCCTATAAAATAAAATACAATTACAAAAAAAATTGTCAATTTTTGAAAAAAAATCATGATTTTAGGGTAGTCGGATACCTTAACTTATTTATTTTGCCTTTTTATTGTTTTATTTTAACGTTTTCAAAAAATTTTGAGCTTTGAATCCCAGCTTGTTTTTTTATTTTGTTTCTGTTTTTTGCCACACAATTAAGTGAAAAAAATCTATTCTTATTAAAAAAATTAACAACATTTTAATTTTTTTATGTGTAACTCAGATTTTTAACAATAATTAGAGATATTGAGGGTGCTTTTATTATTATTATTTCTTTTTCTCACAAAGTCTGGAAAAAAAGTTGAGTCTTCAAGGCGCATTTAATTTATTACGGAACATGCCATCTGAAATCAGTGATGTACTAACATAGGATTTTTCAGATGAAGAAGTCCCAGAAAACAATTTGCTGGAATTTTCTTTAGATTCTTAAGAGGACGACCAAAAGACTGAACGATTCTCAAGGTGCAGTAGTTCATGTTAAGAAATACAGCATTTTCTACCCCAGGATGCAGTGTTTTAAAAAACATTCATTCGAAACCTCACTCAAAATGCATCTCGTGTAATGAATTTCTGTGTTAATGAAAAAAAAACTGTTTCTTTGAATATCATCAAATTAAGTTTATGTGTAAAAAAAGTAAATAAATTTTAAAAATTTAATAATCTTTAAAAACAAATATTTTGTTCTTTAAAATATTAATGTTCTGTGGATATTTGGTATTTCTAAGAGTTAAAACTGCGTTAAAAAGCCATTCGGTCTTTTCGAAATATGAAAATATTTTAGACCTTTGTGCACTAAAGGTACTTCAAAGTACCAATTTAATTAATTAGCTCTAATGGATTAAATTTTCCAAAGTTGAGTATTTTACTTATGTATATCCCTTAATTTTCAAAGTAATGATTTAAAAAAAATATGGTTCATGAAAAAAATTGCAGTAAATCACTATGTGGTAGATAAAGGGTTAAAAAATAATCTCTTCAACACCAAAAAAATTCCTATTAGTTAAAGTATACGAAAAAAACATTACAAGATGAGATTAATAGTACACAATGTATGCTTTCTTTGATTCTTTTTTTTCCCGTTGAATTTCAAATGACTTTTCATATTTTCCTCTTATCATGAAATACAAATATAAATTTTTATATCAACATAAAGAATAAAAATAAAATTTTTTGCTATAGTGTTACGATCAAAAATTGAAAAAAGAGTTAATTTCATGTTTTTTTCTTCTTTTGCGTATCGACAAGATTATATTTAAATTTGTGATCACGTTAAGAGACTACATAAAAAGTTAAAAGTATCAGAACTGTTTAATTTTTAATGAAATATATCAATTAATCAAATATATAACCAAAATAATCCCCTCGTTGTTCAATGTTTTTTCCCAAGCGTTAAATTAGAAAATTATCAAGGACTTTTTTAGAATCTCCCTCTTCCGAAGAAATTTGGTATTTAAGGTTCTATGTCTAGAACGAAATAAAATACTTTCAAGTAAAATAATTAAAAAACCTTTATTTGAACTATGTATTTACAATTCCCCCCACAAACTATTAATGAAATTTGGAATATTTAAATTACAATTTAAATTTATACAATTGTAATTAAATGAAGTACAATTGTAATCATTGATGTTTGCATTAAACATACAGTTCTGCACAATAATTTCTAACCGTTACTTATTATTAAAAGTTAAGGTTCAATTAGTATAATTTAATTAGACAATGTTGTTATTAAAATGAATTAAATAACGTGTTGCTTAATTTAATTGGTAAGTTAATTGATGACATTTATTCTAAAAATTTCAATAACTATGAAAACTATTAATTTTTATAACTATTAAAATTTCATTTACAAAAATCGAGAATCCTTTGAAATTTTTCTATCTATTCTTGAACAAAGCATTGAATTGCCTCATATTTGATGTTCAAATTACTTCTGAGATTAAAAAAAATATTAGATAATATTTTTAGAATAAGAAATAATGTTTGGTTTGTGTGTTGGAAAATATTTAGGATCTAAAAGTAATATATCTTCACAATAGTGTTTTAGAACATAAATATTTTTTAATACGTATTTCATAACTTATATTTTACGTTTTGAATTAGAAAGAATATTTCTTGCTAAGAGCGTCCAAGAAATTCTCTTTTAAAAACGTCATGAAAAGAACGATTTTGTTAATATACATGAGAGTCGGGTATTAGGGAATACCATTTATACACATTTCTGAAACTAACTTTACTGGTTTTCGATAAAAATATCCAACAAAATCATGGATATACATTATAAGCGATTGTAAGGAATTGTGAATTGTCAAAAAAAATATTTACTTTGTTATTATAAAAAAGTTTATTTGAAAAAAAATGATAAATGAAGATAATATACACTGCTGGCCACACAAAATGCAACACCAAGAAGATCAGATATATCACAGCGAAATTTTTTTAACAGATAACCATGTTGTACAAAAATCAAACAATTAAATTTACAGCCTCTTGTGACGTGTGGATCCAAAATCAGTAATTAGTATAGCCGCCATTGTTGGCTATAATTGATGCTACACTTCTCGGCATAGAATCAAAAGGGTTTTTAATGTATCCTTGGGGTACAACAGTCTTATGCGGCTTCCAAATGTTGCCAAAGTTGATCTGATGTGGCAGCGGGTGGTGTATTTCAGGCCAGTTGTTGTGCAAGCATAAACCACACGTTTTCGATCAGCGATAGATTGGGTGTACAAGCAGGTCAAGAAAGCAATTCAATCTTATGGGTAAAAAAGAACTCTTGAACATTGGTGTGTGGACACGCATTATCATGTTGGAATATGGCAGATGGCAAGCACTGAATGTAAGGGAGGATCACGGGCTCCAACACCTCAGAGATGTATCGCTGGTTGTTCACTATAACGGCAACGCGTACTAGAGGAGTGCGTCAGTGAAATTCAATACCATCCCAAACCATGATATCGGGTGCAGGATCAGTGTAGGAATGCATAACGCAACAGTTCCGCAACCTGTCACTGCGATGTCTCCAAACATTTATCCAACCATCGTGATGTTGCAGGCAGAAGCGGGATTCGTCAGTAAACACAATGTCGTTTCATTCCGTTCTCTATGTCCGCCGTTCATCGCTCCATTAGAGGCGCAAACGCCTGCTATTTCCAATCAAGTGTAAATGAAGCAATGGATGCCTTGCGGATATTCCACTCTGCTGCAAACGACGTCGAATGGTATGAGCGGACATTGAATAATACGCAAAAGACTGAATCTGTTGTGTTATGGTTCGTGATATGGTTGTGCGGTTCATCACTGCCATGCAATAATCCGTCTGTCATCATGATCAGTGGTGCAACGAGGTGGGTGCAATCGGCCCCATCGGTCCGTCGTTTCCTTCGGCATCCAGCGATGACAGATCTGCATCACATTTGCTTGATTTTGTCCAACATGTTGACTGATTTCTCTGAAGAATAATCCGCAATCCCTATAGGCTACTATTCTTACTCTGTCGAATTCAGAAACTAGGTCAAAAGACACTCGATGTCTTCCCGGAGGTACATGAAAAAACAATTATTGTATTTCAAATCGCCATTATGTTCTCCCCTTATGTAGAAATTGTGGGTGGTGCTGCGGTCACTCGTGATGCGCGTCTTAGTTATAATGCTAAAGATTTGCATATTTCATCGCCACAAACGCATGTTGTAAATTTCACATGGTTTACATTATTCCTACAGGTTGTTGTATTTTGTGTGATTAGCAGTGTATAATAGTCAAGTAATATGAAATAGATGGTTTAAACCATTGGAAAATTAAGTAAGATTTCATAAAACGTAATTATTGTTAACTATTAACGCAATATTTTTATGAATATGTGAAAGTCACTTCTGTTTTGAATTTCTTTACAAAATTCATAAGCATAATATTCTTTCTCGCGTTCCAGTGCATTGAAGGTGAGCCCACAGACAGCAGCTAAAGCATTTAATTCAATTTTCCCCTTGTTAATCTTCGGAGCATTTTCCATTATAACAGATACATTCAGTATTTTCATGTCCCAGTTCTTTAGTTGATGGAAAGAAGTCCATTACAGATGATTTTTCAGAATCGAATGATTCTTTGCTGCTAATATTGGAGTCATTTTGAAGTTTAGAAGCTCGGCCTGATTTCTTAACAAGGTGGCTTTGAATGTTCTTTTGTTTCGAAGCCTCCGGTTTCTTCTTTTTGTCCTTTTCTTTTAATTTATCATCTAACATTTTTTTTATACGGGGAATACGTTATTATAGAAGATCCAACTTTTTTCTGCATGTTGTTTATGTTTTATTTCCTTTCCAATGAATTCACCTTTAAAAAAATGTTCTTTAGTTTTAAATTAGGCTATCTTACAATTTATATAATCGATAACTATTGTTTAGGTTTATAAAAAAATACCTCAAACTCATTTCTTAAACTTTATTTTCATTTAGTATATTTTGTCCGGCCATATGGTATACTATATTTTTAAGGTGGATATTATGGAATGCTAGGCATTTCATAATACCCGACACTCCATCTTGGAAAATGAACCTTTAAACTGAAGGGCAAAAGATGGTCAGCTATAAAACGCGACCACAGTACTGTACAAAATACAACTCGTTAAGTGTACATATGCTTAACTTCAACGTTGAAGTGACATATTTACTAGTAAATAAAAATGTACAAAAACCTTTGAAAATCGCAAAGCGAGCAAAGTTCAGTAGCGAGTCGCACAGCAACAAGCGATCAACTCTAACTGCAATACATCATAAAAGCCTTTCTTTTCTGGAGTTCAAAGCTTCCCTTCGCATTGGCAACAACAAACAGAGCCAAATCCTTGGTATTCCATATTGCTCGACTATTCCATAATATCCGATTCTCATCTATATTTAGAGTAATTTTTCTGAAACTAGCGGTCACAACTCCAAATGGGGTCGCGTAACTTGCAGCTGGGGTTGCCAAAAACTTTAGGATTTTTGATACATTTTTTTCATAAAACAACTTGCTCACCATTAACAAATACAGTCGGACCTCTACATAACGAAGTCGATAAATCCCGAAAGAAATTCGTTGTATGGAAAATTCGTTATATAGAGGTTCATCTTTAAATATACATTATAAACCGCATAAAACAAATTTTAAACTCATAAACACCATATATTAAAAAAAGAAATTGTTCACACCTTTTTTTAAAATTAATACATGTTTATTTTAAATATCTTACCCATCAGAAAAGAAAGAAAGAAAGAAAAACTGCAAGGAAAAAGAAAAAAGAATGTCGAAGAATTCACTGTATACAAGAAAACAATTTTATACTAAAATTAATTAATTTTATGGTTTTGAAGGACATTTTATGATTTAAAGCACACAAGTGATATTAAACGCACATTATTTATAATTAGAAAACGGGGCAAGAGGATATCGAAGATGTTTCTAGTAAACTGGGCAATGGAGGTTAAAGGCTGCACTTCTTGGATGAAACATCTTGAACTCTATTACTCTCGGCGAGTTATAATCTAATAAAACCAATTCAAAATTTATGATCACCATAAGATGTGTTAAAGAGAGAATAACTTGAAGTTTTTTCAGAAATACTTTAAAAAAAGGGAGAACAAAAATTGAATTACAAAAGAAAAAGTTCATTATATAGAAATGCATTTCGCTATAGAGAGGTTATTTTACGAAGAAAATCGTGAAATGTTCTTGGTTCCAGGAAAAAGTTCGCTATATAGAAAAATTTGCAGTATAGATGCTCATTACATGGAGGTTCGACTGTAGTGCATTCGACTGAATGCATTGTATTTGCAATATAATCAAGATAAGAAGACACATATAGTGAAGAACTTTTTGATTTAAATTATAATAAAACCATTTGTTTTGCACCTACGTATATTTCCTGTGTAGTTACATTATAAAATGTTTTTTTCTTATTCCAAGTAAAAACTTGTTACGGATGTTTATTACTGTAAAACAATAGATTACTACAAATAAAACACATATAGAAATACCAAGCGAGCGTAAAATATGCGCGATGCTTATAGGGTCGCACAGAACTTTAGTGCAAAAAACAAGGTCATCATCGCGAAAAGTTTGCGAACTCCTGATTTAAAAAAGCTACTTTCAAAATAAATTTATTTTTATTTTAAATTTTAAGCGTCAAGTTTATCATAAATATTCTCGTTTAAATCTATTGGAATATAATAAAGTCAATGAAAATGTTCTAAAAGAATACAGTTTTCGTGTAATGGTCACCTCGCGATGTCCATTAGTGTGGGAGAATCGGAAAGTAGATTAGCTATATTCAAAATAACTTCTATTTATTAACTGTTACGAACAACGACACAAATTCTATTGACCAATTTAAGTGATGTACCTACTACTAAATATGGAAAGCAATAGCGAGGTAGACCAGCGCTTCTCAAACTGTGGGGCACGCTTCTCTAGGGGGCGTGATAACTGTACGACGGGGGCGCGAGCATATTGAAAAAAACCATTTTAAAAAAAGTTACTAAAATTTACTGGAAGTAAACAAAATGTATTCTGACGTAATAAAAAATAAAATTAACATTTGCACTGATATAATACACTTCTAAAAGCATCAGTACTGTATAATGTATTTCATAATTAATTTCACAATAACAAGTTAAGAACAAGTTTAATAATTGCCAGTGGCTTGTCGTATATAAAAATATACACAAAAAGTAACAGTTATCTTGATAATTTGTATGGTTCGTAAGTAATCCTTTAACTGACGATTAAAAGTTATAGGATTCACTCCCCAATGCTTCCGTTTTCCACTTAAGAGCGCGCATGGGATGTATAAGGGGGAAGACATAGAATAAATAAGCAAATCCTCTGCGCAAACACTCTCAAAGTTCTTTTATTGTATTCCAAAGTCTTCGAAAATTTTATGGATAGTAGTGCACGAAAAGATCCTACTTCGGAAAGACGTGTATATACGTCCGGGGAATTTAATGCACTGGTTGATCTAGAAGTATATATACGACAGTGGCACTTAAGGGAAATTGGAAACCTCTCTCTTTCTCTATACTGACAATGTTATATTGGCTGTTTTCGATGTACCTTTTCTCAAAATCTGTTTTATGTACATGCTTGAAATTTTTCATACTTTTAAAGTACACCTCTCTCATTATACTAAAATGAGCTTTTAGCTCATTTTGAATTTTTTAATAAATTATGAAATATTTTATCAAACATTGCGAAATTTGACCCATTTTTTACTTAAACAATTTGTAAAAATTAAATTTTTGAGTTTTTTTGCAAAAAGCTCATTTTAGTATATATTAGACATCATTATAAATAATTCATAAGGAATTTACATACCTGTGAACAGTAGTTTCTCAGAAAAGGTACATCGCACATTAAAATTTACATTTTGAGATAAATTGATTTTAATGTATACCTTGAGACTTCTAATCGAGTAGGAAATAAAAAAATAAAAGGCTCAATTTAAAATAAAAGATACATGTTTTGGTTTATATTAGTCGTTACACTTTTAATCAAAAAGAAAGTAATTTGTTTACAATTTTCGCCATTAAAATGGGCGTGGTCCAAACTCAATGATTATTTAAAAATACGTTTTAAGGGCTTCTAAATACCCTAGAGGTTAAAGTAAGGTATTTTTAGAAAGGTTAAAATCTATACAGTTTGAAAATGTAAAAATCTCAAATTGTCAAAAAAATAAGATTTTAGCTTTCCAACACCCCTTAAGAAGTTAAAGCCGCATTGTAGCTTTAACGTCAAAGTATAGTATTATTTAATTTCTGCATTGTTATTTATATAGAAGGGGGTGCGATGAAAATTATGTTTGAATATTGGGTTGCAAATATTGAAAGTTTGAGAAGCACTGAGGTAGACGAGATACGAGAAGTATAAATTAATCGGATCACTTACGTTCAGGCAATACACCTTCCAATTTAATCTATAGTTGACCAAATTGTCAACTTTAATATTACACAAATAAGCTACGAAGTACTCACGCCTCACTTAACGTTTAATCATTCGCTGCTATCCGTTAGCAATCTAACCTCTTGCTCCGCTAACTTGTAAAAGTTTAATCTTTATATACAAGCCTTAATTTACATGCTCACATTTTCTTTGAGGGAAGGTTTATAATAGAATAATTTTTAAAGATCCAAAATTCCCCAAGAGGATTAGTAAGTGAAAGAACGCGGATAGACTCCTCACAATCGTACCTTCAAAAAGCCTTTTTCAATTCCCCCACTATTAGCTCCTACTCTCTATATATTTATTTACTTATCTTGGTGAAATTTTCAATTTTTAATAAAATACATTTTAAAGCGCTCAATTAAGCTGAAATTTTATATACAGGATTATTTTGGATGACAATACAGTAATTTAATTATAATTAATAAAAATAAACTGACTTAAATTTGTTTTATTTTACTTGTTTTATTTTAACTTTCTTTAAATTTTGTGTTTACTTATTGGGGATATTCTTCCCTTGCTTGTTAGCAACTTTTCTTGTGCCATAATAAAGTTAAGTTACTTTCATATTTATCATAGCAGAGAAAAATGTGAATCTATTATAATATAATTAAGAGTATCTTCAAAAAAACTTTTTATAGTTAAATCTTTTCTAACTCTGTGCTATAAATTCCTTTAAACACAAACACATAAAAATACTAAGAAGTTTTTTTTAAAAAAGAAAAAAAAAAATTTGGGAATATTATCTTTGTCTAATTAAATGAGTAAAACTGATGGCACGATAATTTTTTTCTTTCCATTCATAAAAAAAAACCCGTGTTAAATCGATAATATGACGAAGAATGTTTGGGTAATGGCTATTTAATTTCTGAGTTTATGAAGCCTGATCATCTACATAGCTTTCTTTTTCTCTTTTCTTGTCAATTAAAAGGACAAAAAGAATAAAAAAAAGTGCAAAAATGTAGGAAATAAAGAAAGTTTAAGTATCCAATTAACGTGGTGTTAAATGTCTCTTCTGGGAAAATTTTACCTCAACACTTTCATTAGTGTCTTGGTGACGGATTGTTCTCAACTATTCTCAAATGTTACAAGGGGGAACAACACATGCATATACTTTTAAAAAGAGTCGTATTACAAAAGTAACATGAGAGAGTCAAGACCTGTTAATTATTTCCGATGTTATAAATCGAAAAATGAAGCTTCAAAAATGTTCAAGCTTTTTTAATTGCGTAATTAAGTATCCCAACGGAAAAAAACGTTTTTTTTCTCTGCAGCTCAGTTTTTTTAAAAAAATTAATTTCATTTGGTTCCTTTTTCATTTTTTTTTTGTTTTCAAATTAAAAAGAAAGAGAAAAAATTGAGCGAATAAAATACCGTTTTCAATGCATTAATTGGCAAAGTTATTCTTCAATTGAGAACACTATTTTATAATTGTGGTTTTCGACACGAGATTCAAATTTATAACTGTTCTTTCTTACATAAGAATGAACACATTTAAAAAGAGTTCTTTTATATAACTTGTATACAACATCCGTTATTATTTTTTATTATTTTAGTTTGTAAGTAGGATTTTATATCCAACTCTATCAATTCTATTTCTTCACATTCATTTCCCGCAGTTATTTATGAAAATATGTTAAGATTAACAAAAAAAATTTATTTTCTTAGTACTAAACGAGATTTTGCAGCCATCGAGAGAGAGATCGATGCTTTGAATTCACTAAATTTGTTAAAGAGAATTATCGAGAATGATCGATAAGGTTGACAAATTTACTTATATGATGATTTATAATTATTTTTAATTTATAACTAAATAAATCGAAAACATTCAAGTTATTCCGATTTCATCATATTTTGTCTTGTATGGTTGTTGGCTATAGTGTGTTGGTTGGTTGGTGTTCTATACAGGATGAAGGAAGATTAGAACTGGGCACCTTCCAATACGAAAACAAGTATCTTCGCCACCATGCCAAAATAATCGTCAAAGCGTGGAGGCTATTACTGGCTTATACAGATATTATTGCCACACTATTCCCCTGCCAGTGATTAGGTGAACAAACGATACCATATTTGTGGCGAGCGTGTGAGCAGTTACGTCATTTTGAGTGCAACTGCTTTGTGGGTTGCATCATTCATGCGAGAACGACTTGCGGGTTGCGTTATCGAGTGTGACGGCTTATGGGTTGCGTCATCGTGTGTGACAGCTTTGTTGGTTGCGTTATCGTGTGTGATGGCTTGGTTGCAATTGCAGTGGATAGATGGCGCCACGACTGCTGCGGTTCTCTTTGCACGGCAAGAGTCACCACTGAAGGAAGATTAGAACTGGGCACCTTTCGATCCGAAAACGAGTATCTTAGCCACCATGCCAAAACGATCGTCAAAGCATGGAGGCTATTACTGGTTTATATAGATATCACCACCACAAGAAGAAATGAAAAGGAATCCTAGTGGTCGTAGTTATGAGCTCGTAGCTGGCGTGTCAGGGTGTCATGAGTTCGTGACCAAGTGCCACTGATACCTACCGTATAGAGGGGCTGATACACCACCAATCTGACGTGGCTCCTCCCGGCTGAGAGGCTGGTGCAGGCCTTATCCTGCATTTGCATCAAGTGGAGGCTTATTGTTATTTTACTTCTGAAGTCGACTAAGAATTTAATGAATGTATTATTATTATTATTTTGATAAACTAATTGATTTAGCTCTAAATACGTCTTGTGTAAGTTTGAATTCTTAAAACTATATTGATTAAAAGTATTATAAATTAGTTACCAATGACAAATGCTAAGGAAAAAAAAAAATAATCGACAAACTTAAAGCAGAAAATTAAATATCTAAATATAATAGTAAGTTTTTTGAGAATTCAATACAATAGCACATTAGCACGCTAAATTGAAAACGTCCATCAGAACAGTGTCATGGACAAAGAAAAATTGTTAAAATATCGAGAAGACGAATTAAAATTATATCGAAGGAAATATGAAAAAAGAAAAATTAACTAAAAAAAAAATGCGCTGGAAGGGAAATAGAAGCTAAGAGAAAAAAAAATCAAAACAAGGTGAAAATAAAATAAAATTTTAAAGTATAACTTGTGGCATTATCTTGTCAATGTATGCAAGAAAAAAAAATAAAAACTCCACAAAAAAAAGAAAAGAGAAAAGAAAAGAGAGAAATTTTAAAAAATCTATTTATACATTAATAAATTTTTAACAACAATTCATTGAATTTCAGCTTATTAGAAACGTAATATTATAAAGAAAATTAAGATGATAGTCACGATTTAATAAATTCTTTTAACTAAAAGTTATATTTGTATTATTGCTAAACCAGTGCTTCTCAAAGTTTCAATACTTGCGACCCAATATCCAATCATAATTTTCATTGCGCTCCCCCTACACATGAATATAATGCATTGAATTCAAAAATACTATACTTTTTGGCGCTAAAATTGCAATACGACTTTAACCTCTTTAGTGCTATCCAGCGTATACAAACGTCTCGCTTAGCTAAAATGTTAATTGTCCCGGACGTATATATACGTCTTTCCGAAGTGTGATCTTTCCTCTGTATTGCTATCCATAAAATTATTCCGAAGGCTTTGGAATGCAATAATAGGACCTTGACAATGTTTGCTAAGGATTTACTTATTTCAAAAGATTTGATTATTTATTATTTTTCTACCCTCCCTCTCTCCTCCTCCCAATACACCACATGGACTCGCCTACGTGTTGAAAAACGGTGGCACTGGGAAGTGAACCGCGTAACTTTTAGTCGGCAGTTAAGGGATAAATTATAAACCGTACAAATTAAAGATAAGTGCTAATTTTTGGGTATAATTTTATATATGTCAAGCCCATGGGGTCACTGGTAATTATCAAACTTGTTCTTAATTTAGTATCGTTAAATTAATTATAAATGTATCAGTACTGTACAAAGTATTTTATAAAAAAGTGTTTTATATTAATATAAATGTGTATTTCCTTTTTTATTACGTCACAATGTATTTCGTTTGCTAACTTTCTGTAAATTAATAATTTGTTTTAAAAGAATCTCTTGTTTTCGACTTTTCAATATGCTCACACCCCTTCCTAGAGTTATCATGCCCCCTAGGGAGGGTTGCCCTACAGTTTGATTAACTCTTTGCTAACCATTATATTGTTATGTTGTAAACAGTTAAGAATAATATTTCTATAAACGAAAATATGAGTATTTGAATCCCCAAAAGGTATACAGTTAATATTAAAATTAAAAAGGTGTCTCTTTTAAAAAAAAATATTGCTCTATTTAATTTACTGTTTACAATACACATAAAGTTAAATCGTTGTAATCGGTTTTGAAAAAATTACTGTAAGTTTAGGAACTTAAGGGTTACTTAAAAATATGTCGAAATTTAACTTCTGGAATATGAATACTTAGCTTTTAAAGTCATATTATACAATTACTATATATATATTCTCTATGACAACATTCAGATTTATGAAAAGATTTACTAAATTCAGAAAACCTTTACTAAGCATATTACTATGAATATATTTGCAAATTATAGCAAGATTGCCTGGAACTTTATCAATATTAACAAGTATGAAAAGTTTTAAAATTATTTATCATGTGTTATAGTATCCTTTTATGCAACTTCCTAATTAGCTTGAAAATTCAATATCATTAGAGGGATAGGAGAGAGGAAAAATAATATATTGTACTATATTAAAATTCCTCAACACATAGGTAAGTCGTATTTAACAACAAAATTGTAATAAGTTTATTTACATCTCTACTTAAATGTTTTCAACTGTATTGTTGCTATCGGAAATAGTTAATCTAAAATCAGTGCTTTTATACACCGGTGTGCAAAATATAAGCAACAATGTAAATTTTAATCACATGAAGCACCATGAAGTTGCAGTATAATGCGATTAGTATAATGCACACGCAATTCAGTCGATAAGTGATACGTAAGCAAATGTCAAGAGCAAAACTTCTTAGGTGACGTGAGTGTACGCGAAACACGTGCCTTCAGAGAGAGCAGCTCAAAATTACAATAAAAGAACGGAGGCGTAATTAAAGACATTCTCTACAAATGCAAGTGAGTTCTTTAATGAAATATGGCTAGAAGAGAAATTACCTGGTCGACTTCCCACTTGGAAGAAAGATCGGAAAGCTGGAGGAGGGTTGTACTTTGACCAGTGTAGCTGAAGTTCCGAATCAGCAAAAGTATCGTTTCAACGTTTGGAAAGCCTTCTAAACACCATAAGTACAGCTGTTAGAAAGGTTGGTGGTGGTCACCCTAGGGAAACAACTGCAGTGGATGACTGATATATCGTCCTTCACGCAAAAAGAGCCCGATACCAGTCAGCAAGCACCATTGCTCAGCAACTGTGTACAGCAACAGGGCGACAAGTGTCGCCGTTTACTGTAGCCAGACGCCTTCACAGCTGTCCTTATTCACCCGCCATTCTGAACGCATCCTTTTGGAAGTTATTCATCGGTGGCATCGCTTAAAGTGGTGTAAAAAGCACAAGAACTGGACATCTCATCGATGGAGTCGTGTCTTCTTTAAGGATAAGAATCGTTTCAGTGCCGCAAGCTATTCTCAGAAGTTGATTTGGACAGAGGTCGGGACATGGTGTTTCATTCCAGTAACACCATGGAAAGAGACCGTTACAGTATTTCTCGAGTTGCCGGCTCGCGAGGTATTATGCTGAGTGGCTGGACTGAGCTCCGCGTTTTCGACAGAGGTTCTGTAACCGGACGTCTCTATTGTAAGGAGGCGATTTTTCCCCGTGTGCGTCTGCTCCGAGGCGCTATTGGACAAGGCCTCGCATTTATGGATGACAATGAACGGCCACACCATCCATGCTTCGCATCGTAACTGCTAATATTCAGCAGTTACTGGAAAGGGAAGATATCACTCCAATGGAATAGCCAGCGTTTTCCCCGATTTAAATCCATCCCATAGAATATGTGTGGGATGCTTTGGGGAGACGCCCTGAGGCATGATTAAATCCTCCGGGGAACACCCAACAATTGAAACAGATGCTTATTGAGGAATGGGTACTCCTACCACAAGAACTGCTGGGTTACCTGGTGCAGACTATGGAGAGACGGTGCGAAGCAGCCATTACACTAAGGGGAGGGCATATCCCATTCTAAGATGCATCAGCTTCTTGTTCTTCCTCTGAGACAGACATTCATGTATAACTGTATTATGAGTTCAATAAATTCTTTTTTTACTCCATACTATATGCATTGCAACCATTTCTGAGCAACTATGCTTTCGTCATAGCTTAAGTACAAAGTGCTGTCTCTCATTTCTGAATTTCATGTCTCTTAGATAATTTATCGTAAAATTATAGCAAAAATAAAATTCCCACTTGTTTCTTAAATTTTGAACACCAGTGCATATAACATTTCGTAAGAAATCTTTACAAATATCCAGTTACAACATGCTGGTAATGCTCCTTAAGGAATTCACGGATGTCCAAACACTTACAATCTTCTATGTTTTGAGAGAAAGAACTATTATTGTGTAATTAAAGATTAACCTTCCCATCTTTTTGTAATATGTAAAGGCTTTTCAAATAACATTTCTAATTGAAAAAAAAATGACGAATGTTTAAACACATTGGTAAAATTATCTCTATTAAAGGATTATATTAATGAAAGTAGAGTTTCGAAAGAAATTACGTTATTGATGTTTATACTGAATTTTTTAAACAAAGAGTTTATTAATATCTTTGATAATATGTGAGACTTAAAAATAACATTAAAATAATAATTTTTTAAAATTTTTTTGAAGTATATCTTTTACTTGTTAAGACCAACATGGAGTATTTAAAATGATATTAAAGTGTCCTTTTTTTTCAAAATATTAACAATTCCGTTAGTATTATCTATTTAAAAAATGCATCTCCATACTTTTTACAATTTCACCAAAGCAACCGTCACCAATGGCACTTTTGTTGTCTTATAGTGTGAAGTTAATAAGTTGTCACTCATTCTGGAAATTCTTTTATTTTATTACCATTATTAAAAAAATTATTATTTTATTGTACAAAAATTTGTTAAGTTTTTTTTCTGTTTTGCAAAAACGTTAAGTCCATATGAATAAACAGTGTTACAACTTTTAATGAAGTAATTTATTTACCAGACATTCATTGAATAAAAAAATTCTCGAATATATAAAAAAATAATATTGACAATTATTCTAAATATTTACGCTTCAATAAATACCAAGGAACATCTTAATCTAGCACCTTATAAAAATTGGAATGTACTTTTTTAATCTTTGAGCAACTGAATATTAATATCAATTTCCTAAGTGATACGTGAGACAGACACAAACACATAAAATATATTTGCAGATTGAATGCATTATCGTGTTTCCCAAACCATCGAACATTGCTCTGTCCTTTATATTTTTATTCTTGGGTTTTTTCCCTTTCGGAAGAAATATAACTTCATAATATCCCTACAGGAGAAAAAGACATTTCTTTAAAAAAATAAAATATTGAAAGGAGAAAAAAATGAATCAAATCAAAAACACCGCACAAGCTCAGACGTTACACCTGCGGTCGCATTATCTAACTAGTATCTAACCACAATTACAGGAAGAACTACATTTTTGATAGTACGTTTTTCTTCTGCTGGGTCATTTGCTGTCATAACCACTTTGGAATAAACAGAAAAAGAAGATAAAAAAGTGCACCTGAGAAGGCAGAAAATTAATTCGTTTCCCAATAGTAATTAAGTGAACTTAAAAGTTCATTCACTTCAGAATCTTTTGCAGATTTTTTTGAGGACAGGTTTTCGGGCGACAGGCAACTTTCGTCGAAGCATGATATATTTGCTCTTTTTCGCGCTTTATTAATTTCATATTCAAATTGCATTTCGATGTGTGGCATCGGTTCAAAAAGGCGATCAATCTTTCGCAGGACTTAGATACTTATCTGTAAGCACACACACACATATCGGCTTTTCAAAACAAGCTGTCGCTGCATTAGCTAATAGAAGACATGAATTTTGACACGTGCAGTATCATATAAACCACGGATTGTTTGAATTTTAATAACTGCGGTAATTTTTTTTTCGTATTTGGGTTCGACTTAATTAATGGTTATTTAATGTTGCATCTTAAGTGTGTGATTCTTTTCCCACATTGCAAATAGGTAGTTATTCGTTCTAGTAAAGGGCGCAAAAAAAGTTGAGATTTTAATCTTGAAATTTATTATTTTTTTTTCTTTTAAATTCCGTTTTTTTATTCCGTAAACTTGTTTTATAGAAATGTCTGCATAATATGGTGCATTTCGTTGTATTATTATCGTTCGAATTTTGATGTATTTATTTTGGTATTTACATAAATTCATATTTATAAATCATAGAATATTATTCTCTATTTATTTTATTCATGTAGCTATTCAATATCAAAAGGTTGTGCATTCCCCTATAGGTAAATTAATCACGACAGATGTTTTCAAGAAGACATTCACGAGTAATAATATTTTTTTTTTTGCTTTTTTTATGTTACTTATTTGCAATTATTTAAATCTTTTTGTTATAACGTTTCAATGAGATGAAAATTTTAGTTCGAAACATGTAAAAATGAATGATCTGAAGCAAGTTACTACTAATATTTACTTGTTACTTGAGTAAAAAAAAAGCTGTATCGTCGATAAATATTTTAAGTGATATGTATTTGTGTATTGCAAAAGTAATGCTACAGTAAGCACAATTATCTAAACAATGTGTTGTGCATTTTGACACAATTTTCAAAATTTTCCCCTTTTTTTAACGATTTAAATAATGTTTCATATTATATTGCTGATGGTTTGTTAACTTTGTAATTTCTGTGTAATGGAAGTTATGTTATATTCTAGACAAAATGAAAGAATGTATTTAAATATTTACTATTCATATACATTAGTATATATAATGATAATATTTATTTTATTATGGAATATGTTCTCCTTTTTACCGCTATTTCACTCATTCATCTAAAATGGTTTTTTGAATGTTTTTTTGGCATTGACAGTACTAATTTTTTGAACATTTCTTCCTGGTCATATATTATTAATTTTTTAAGTTTTCAAAGTTAGATACATTTTTGTAATACTTAAATTTGTTTGAATAATTCCTATGATAATGAGGCACAGTGAGTTTGCATACTACATTTTAAATTTTTTTGATAAATTGCGAAATGTAGCATATAGTTAAGTTTTACTGCAATTCTAAAAGAAATTTGCAAGAATGACACCATTGTCATTTTTTTTAAACATTTAAATAATAAATGAACTTATTATACTACTAAAAGAAATTAGACTTAGAATACTTAAAAAGGTCCTCCAAGTTGTAAACTTTAACTCATGGATATCCATCCACTTTTTTTATAAAGTCATTCTCACGAAAATTAAATAGTGGCATGAAATTAATATGTCACAACGTAAAAAAATATAAAACAATTTTTTTTTAAAAAAGTTACTATGAAAAGAAAATATTTTTCACAAGAACATGATAGGTGATGCTATAAGTTCAATTAATTACCTAATACGTTCACGAAACTTAAGAGTAAGAAATATTGGAGGCTTACTAAGTTGGATTTTTTTTTGATAAATTAATAATAACTACGAGAGAAAATAATTTCGTAATAGTTTATTATGAAATAATTATTTTACTCAAAGTAATTTTATTTTTGTTATAATTATTTTACTTGATTGATGAAATAATGAAATTTGTAATACTAAGTAAAAATAAAGTTTTAGTAAACAATTAAAATTTTTGAAATATGTAGCAAACAAAATTACCTTCTTTGTTTTTGCTCATATTTTCTGGTTAAACTGAAGGAAATTAATTCAAATACTCCAACAATTAAACAAAATTAATAAAGTCAATTTCGGGATCAGCATAAAATATCCGATTTCCACTGTTTCATACAGCGAGAGTTGGTGCTGAAAATTCATTCGAAATTGAAAGAAATTCTCCAAATGCTACTCTGAAACCAGAGAGAATAAAACTTATCTATTCTTTATTGGTGTAGATAAGTTTTTCGAACTGTTAGTAGTAAGATGGATAAATTTGCTGAACCCTAAATGGAATGGATGAATAAATTTTCCCAGTCCTATATAAATCGTGCGATGGATTGAGGAACTGGTTAAAGAATTCTTAAATCTGTTTACAACATGTTAAGATAGTAATAATGACTTACTTATACTGCATTGTCTCTTGTATTGAGATATCAATCCATGTCTCTAAACTACATTTTTTAACTTGTGGTAATGTGTTTGATTTGAGATGTAAATGCTTCTAATTTCATAGGAGTTGTGATTTCTGGCTATAGGAAACCTAAGCGTTTCTCTTTAGAAAAGAAACCAAATATCAATAACAAAAATATCTCTGAAGACTTTTGACTGATTGTATTGAGTTAAGATATCCGACTAGATTCGGAACCGTGATTTTGCAAAAGCGTATAAATGGATAATATTTATGATATTTAGTGCCACTTAGATTAGAAAATGTATATAAAATTGTTTTAAGAATATTATTAGTATAAAAAATTATTTAAGTACAAAATTTTGCAAAAAATGAACATAGAATGACCCATTTTCAAAATTATTATAATGACCCATTATTATAATAGAAACATTTTTCCTTTTGTGAAAAATGCTTCTATTATAATAATATTTTACCTGTATATTGCGCAGACTTCTGTACAGAAGCTCAACTAGAATTTTTGAAATATATAACTTAGAAGTGGGTTTATCCATGTTTTACGAGAGCAGAGGGGAGGAATTTTAAGAAAAAAACGCCGATAATTATTTCAATTGGTTGTAACTCTGAAAATAATGTGAATTTTTCAAAAATCGTAGTTGAGCCTCTGTACAGAGGCCTGAGCTATATACAGGCAAAATATTATTATAATAGAAGCATTTTTCACAACAGGAGAACATTTTGAAAAACGCTTATTCTAAGTTAATTTTTTACCGAAATATTGTTTTTAAATAATTTTTTTTGTCAAAAGGCCCTTAAAATAATTTTACACGTGTATTCTAATCTAAGTGACACAAAATATCCTGGAAATTATCCATTTATGCGCCTTTTTAAAATCACGGTTCCGAACGTAGTCGGATACCTTAATTATAATAGAATGAAAATCGCTTAACGCGAAACTGAGGGGACTGAAATACTTTTTCCTGTTAGAGGATATTGTAAATGGAAAGAAACCCATTTATTCAACAAAATTAAGTTTATTTCATAGATATGTGTACATGCATGAATTTAATAAAAACTGTTCAAACATTTGTGTAATTTGCACTCCTTTTTTTTCCATTGCTTTTGACAAAGTAGTGTTAGCAATACCAAAATCTTAACAGATTTCCGTTTTCGTCTTGTGTTTTTGATCAATAGCCTTAAGAAGCTTCATCTTTTATTTTAAGTCAAATGACAGTTTGCTTTGCCGCTTGTGCTCTTAAAAAATTCTTCTAAAATAAAATAATAATACAAACCACACACACACAGGTTTTTACTCACACTGCGATGTACTCATCACCGAAATTCAAAGCCAACTGATGAGAGATAAGATGCTTTTTGTGTGGCGTTTGTAGTGATGAAGGGTGAAAGTAGCTTAGATAAACAAAAAATGGCTCATGTCACGGGCTATAACGAAGGTATTTGAAAGCCAAGTTATAGCTTTCTTTCAACGAAACAGGTGAAACCACCTCTCTATCATTTCCCATCCCTCTTAAATCTAGCCAGCGCGGCTGGTGTTTTCCGAATATTGTTCCTTCCCAGAAGAGAAATCTATTCATGTTAAGCGATTTTCGTTTCGTGGAAAAAAGAAAAAATGCAAGGAAATACATAGTAGTTTATCGGGACTGTTGTATTATTTCGTTTCGTGTTAACCGATATTTCATTTTAAGCGTTTTCGCGTTAAACGTATATCATTGTATTTGCAATAATAATAATAATTTCACCAGTTTCTCGTAATTTTCTACATTTTCTCCTCGTTTTGCATGGAATGATTCTGTTTTATTGCAATCTTCTGGAAATTTGTAGTTTCTTCTACCCAAGTTGTTGAAACTGAAAACGAGGCTTATCCAGAAAGTTTTTCTCTCATGCAACGGATGGCATTCCACATATTTTCCTATAACATAGTTGTAGAGGCCAAAGTAGTCGGATTTCATTTTTTCTCTCGTCAGCCTGAATCCCTCTATGAAATGATCATGTTTTTAAATCGTTACTTTGTAACATTGTAGAAATTGCGACGAGTCATTCAGAACAATAAGCATGGATGCTGAAGTTGTATTGATTCAGGACAACTTGACTTATCTACATGGGAGAGCACGCAGCATTTGTAGTAGGAATCCCAATTGGAGGTGTTTGATCATCCAACCAATCATCTCTATATTGATCCCGATGACTTCCTTCCTTTCTTGCACTCGAATATATTCATTTCTGATCAACATTTTCCCTGCAGAGATGATGTGCAAAAGGCCATTATAATATTAACTTCAATAAGCAGACTTCTACGACACAACAGTCCAAAATTTTTTTTCAATTTCTACTATTAACTCACACTCTCTCTCTATATATTTATTTATTTATCTTGGTGGAATTTTCAATCGTTAATAAAATATATTTTAAAGCGCTTAATTGAGCTGAAATTTTATATAAATGATTATTTGGGATGACAATACAATAATTTTTAATTATAATTAATAAAAATTAATTGATTAAAACTAATTATTTAAAAAAATTACAAATACAGACACGTTGGCATCATTTTTGGCGACTTAGTGACCATTTTGGTGAATTGTGTCAAAACTTAAAAAGGTTTTTTTCTCACGTTTTAAAAAATTCAATTGAGCTGAAATTTTATATATACGATTGTTTTGGATGACAATACGATACTTTAATGACAATTAATAAAAACTAATTACCACTTAATGTTGCGATTCTGTCATATGTATATACATATTTATATTGATTGTAACTATTTAATAAAAAAGTAGCTAAAATAAAATTTTTCTTCGTTGATCTAAGTAGGAATTGACTTAAATTTTTTTATATTACTTGTTTTTGCCAATGTTGCAATTCTAGCTATACTTACGTTTAGAAGCAGTTCAAAAATTTCTTTTTCGTTCCATTAAATATGTTTTATTTCTGTTAACGGCTCATTGGAAATGTACTTTTTGGTTTTCCTCGCGTAGATGCTAATCTAGTGACAGATACATGATTTTAAAAATAATAACTCTTCCTTGCTTTTAAATGAGGTTTCCATTTTTTATGCGTAAAAATTTGTACTTGTCAAGTGTTAAGTCGAAATCCCGCATAGCAATGCTAAAGTTTTCAACCGAACCAAAATATGTTTATTAGTTTAATACAAGTAAAAAAAAAAATTAATAAAAAATTAGAATTGAATTAAACACATTTTTGCAATACTTCATTAAATAATTATTGCAGTGAAATTAATGTTGCGTTGTATTCAACATATCAATATTATAGGATTATAAAGATGGAATTTTTTAATACAAGGTATATTCATACATAAGACTGTTTACAACCACTTTTGTAACATTAAAACATAATTCAAATTTTTAATAGTCTCAGTTATTGGATCTCAGAAAGCTAAATACTTTTTTAAAGAAGCTTTTTAAAAAGAATTGCACAGAAGTTATTATCCCCAATTTAATATGCTTTTATATTCAGTGTGTCTACATATACATTCAATAACTTCATGTTATTTTAGTACGGTAAATACCAGCATCAATATCTCTATTTAATAACATTTACAATACTATTTAATACTCTCTCGTGTATCTGTTTCCATCACGAGAAATGGATTACATTTCTCTACAGTGGTACATGTAGTACCTCAATATTGTAAACCAAAATTGTAGCTATGTTTGATATGGAAATTATCTAATCGTATTCAGTTCAACCTAACACACGTCTACTCTAATATCTTTTATTCTCAGTTAAGTCAAGCTTTGCCTTTATCTAACGATACACGAAGCCAAAACGTTTCAATTCGAAGAGAATTGGAAATACAAATATGGCTACGTAATGTTATAAAGCATTCCTGTGGAGAAGCAGTAATTGTCTACAGTAGATTTCTCGAAGGACAATCTGGATGATCCACGCATCAAGGTATTCATGCAAATTAGCTGTGTATATATTATTTAATCTTGAGATTAAGGTGGATAAGATATTCAATCTAATATAATTTCATTTCGGTTAGGTAGACCAGAATTAATAATGGAGACTTCGGTGAATTTGTATTAAGTATTGTTGCAAATGCGCTAACACAATTTCACATCTGGAACTCAGAGTAATGCAAGAACTTTAAGGTATTATTAGAGCAGGGGCGTCAAACCTTTCCAGGGTACAGGCTACTTCTAATTTTTTCAATGTGTTTCGGTCTACCCAGGGGTGAGCTAAGAAAAAGGTTAACAAAGTTTATTATGGCTTAATAATAAATACGGACTATCCACTCACCTACACAATTACAATAAAAACACATTTAAGAAGTCGTTTAAAGCAAAACTCAAAATACAAACGTAATAATAGCCACAAATATAATGATATAAAATGATGCATTTGTTATAAAACAACTCAAGATACGTTAAAAAATAAAACATTTTCATTTAAATTTAGTTCTCGTAGTTATAGTCACTAGAAGATTTAGACTACATATTGTGTCACTCTTGAATATTTCGGTATATAATTACTAGTCGCTAATCTTCAGGCGGTTACCTTACCTAAATGTCTTGGCGAGCCACTGGTCGATCACGATCGACTTAATGCCCACTCTGGTATTAGAGTATGTACAGAACCCTCTATTTGAAAAGAAAAACGCCAAACGAATGACTAACCTTTTATTAATTTTATATGCAAAAATTTTGATAAATTTTTTTTTTAAATATTGTTTTCTAAAACCTCTTTAAAAACATGAACAAAAGTAATTTTTTAGACTGAGCTGAAAATCTGTAGAGTTTTTTTTTTAAATTATGGGATTAATATCTCTTAAATATGCCCAGGCTTTAGCAAAGAATCACGAGGAATACGACTACGGATATTCTTTTAGATTCTTTTATTCACGAAATACAATTATAGCTGCTATATTTCCTGAACTTCAATTCCATTGGTCAGTCCGATTCTATGAGCAAAAAAGTAAAACTCTCAGATAACGTGCAACGCCATCTAATTTACAACAAGAGCTCTTAGTTTCTGAGGAATAACAGAAAAGATATCTACTTGATAAAAAACTATAGATAAAGGAATTAAAATACAAGTTGCAACTGCAACAAAATCTAACCTATATTTAAATTGGCTTATGAGTTCAGAGACTAATAAACATAAGAACAATATATACTTCTACTTTTTTCCTCAATTCAATCTCTTATCTATCTATATAGTGTGTTGTTTCTTTTCTTGATTACTTAGGAAGAAAGACTGCATCTAAAAAAACGAGAAGATGCATTCATTTCAGCCCTTACCAATCAGTATAAACTTCTAAACAATGCGGGCTTATTGGAAGAAGTAGTATTTATACAGAACAGAATAAAATCCACTAAATGAAACAATCAGAAAACGACAGGATTTTCTCAAATGTAGAAAAATCAGCACATGCTTTCAAAAAATTCTTATATTAGAAATACACTGAGGCCACCGTAAATGCAACACCAAGAAAGACTAAAGATAAAACAATAAAATTTATTTTGTAGATAACATGTTGACCAAGTATCAAATGATTAAATTTATAGACTTCTGTGAAGTGTGGTTCCTGCCAGAATCAGTAGCCAGAGTAGCCACCATTGTTGGAGGTCACCGCTGCCACACGCCTCGGCATTGATTCAAAGATACTTTGATGTGTTCTTGGGGTACAGCAGACCAAGCAGCTTCCACACGTTGCCAAAGTTGATCTGGTGTGGCAGCTGGGGTGTAATCTGGGTCAATCGTTGAGCAACCATGGACCACATGTTTTCTATCGGAGAAAGATCCAGAGAGCGAGCTGGCCAATGAAGCAATTTAATCTGGTGATTGACGAAGAACCTTTGGACAAAGCGTGTCATGTGTGATCACGCAATATCCTGTTGAAATATGGCTGTAGCCAAGCCCTGAAGGTAAGGAAGGACAACTGGCTCCAATACCTCGGAGATGTAGCGCTGGCTGTTTAAAGTACTGACAATGCATGCTAGAGGAATGTGAGAGTGATATCCAATACCGTCCCATACCATAATACCCGGTGCAGGACTAGTGTGGCGGTGCATAACGCAGCTGTTCAGCATCCTCTTTCCACGGTGTTTCCAGACTCGAATCCGACCATCGTGGTATTGCAGACAGATGCGTGACTCGTCAGTAAAGACAACTTCATTCCATTCTGCCTCCCACATCATCGCATCATTGATGGCGGAGACATTTGTGGCTCTGCGTCAAGGGTAGACCAAGGAATGGACGTCTTGCGGATAGACCACTCTGCTGTAAATGGCGTCGAATGATACGCCCAGACACTGAATGATGCGTAACAGACTCAATGCGTTGTGCTACTGTTCGTGATGTGACTGAGCTATATGTCACTGCCATGCGCACAATTTGCCTGTCCTCACGTAAAGTGGAGCACTGAGGTGCATCTGATCGACCATGTCGGCCCGTCGTACCCTCCTGCATCCAACGGTCATATATCCGCATTACAGTTGTTTGGTTTCATCCAACACGACTACCGCTTTTCCTGAAAGATAATCCAGGATCCAAGCCACTATCATTCCTCTGTCGAACTCGGTTACTTGATCAAAAGCTGATAGCTGTTTTTTACGAGACATAACCGATCGGTTTTTGAAAAAACCACAAGAAAAACACAATTGCCAAACTTGAAATCGTCGAAATCTCCAAGCCTTAAATAGCGCTTTGAGGTTGCGCCACAGGCTCGCGTGATGTGTGACTGCGCTGAAATTCTAATCATCTGCATATCTCACCTCTGCCTAATGTATGTTGTAAATTTCATGTTATTTGCATGCTTCCTTCAGGGTGTTGTATTTACGGTGGCAAGAGTGTAGATATTTTACAATAATTTATTTTTTTTTTGGAATTTTATATTTATTGCTTTTATATGACTATATTTGTACAGCTTGACATAGGAAATGCAATGCCATAAAAGTGAAGGTAGAACGTGTTTAAAATTGATACACAGACAAATAATGCATATGTATAAGTACTTTCTTTTACAATACAATTTTAATGCAGCGATGGAAATGAAGCTTTATCAGTAGAGAGTAACACTATCTTTCGCAGGGGAGCAAGCCCAGGAGGTGAAATTCAAATGGTATGAGAACTATGTCCTGAAGAAGGGCAGTTTGTATTATTTCAACCACATCCTTCATAATACCTTCCATTGAGACTGAGGCAGATCTAGCTAATGATGGCTAATCGCTTCTGAGATATGCTCGATTGGTGAAAATTTGGAAGATATTGCAGACCAAAGAAGCAACTGGACATGTTCAAGGCTTTTCTGCGGATAAATACATGTGTGGTCAGGCGTTGTCTTGCTGGAAAATACTATTTTGCAGCCATTGAATCTAAGATAGCACAATCAACTGTCATAGATATATTGTAATTCAGACAACGGGTTTCTGATGCGTAACAAAGGTGACCTGCAACCGTATCTGAAGGCATCACAAATCACTAGGCCACATTTACGAGTAGTATGACATTCAGCAATAACTATTAGTTCTACTATAGCTGTAGATTACCTCTATTTTACCAACATCTCCACATTCTTACCCGGTGACTGATTTATCAGAAAAAATACAACCGAATCTTTTTCGCTACTCATCAAATTGTGCTAATCAGTCATCCAAGTGGCTCGATTCCGACACCATCACAATCCTTAATATCGATGGGTACCCTCAAAGACATATTGTATAACAGTCAGATGTGCAGGCCGCTTTCTGCCAATCATCATGGCATCGAAAGTTCCTTGCCCATTTCTCAAAATGCCGAAAATTGTAGGCCATCTATACACACATTTGGTTGTACCTATGTGGACCTAGTCTTTTGCATCAATTCACATTTCATTCTTCAATTCATATGGTCCAAATTCAAATTATAACGGATGCTTTAATTAGTATTTTACCACTGTTGTGACGGTAAGACAAACCAGCTATAAGTAAACCTACAATTTGACTTATAAAATCATTCGATTGTCAGAACTATTTTAGGTATCTCTTACTACACACTTACTCTTACTGTCTTCTGGAATGTAGAACTTCTTTAAGTTTTAAATTTCCCTGGCAAACTATTGGTTCATCCTCCGTTTCCTTTCCTTTTGTCTCGCGCTATAACCATATAATCAAGTTGTATTTCAGATCATCTACGACCAAGTTTTCCTGCGTTGCATCTTCTATGTCGAGCTATGTATTTCAGTGCATAACATTGACACCTTTTAAAAGTCTAAATCAGGATTTTTAAAATATAAATAATTTACAAAGTTATTGCAGATTGAATAATGTAGTTAAATTTAATGTTTATATTATTTTTAAAATTGTATATAAATCTGATAGAGAGAGAGAGAGAAATTCTTTTTTAAACAAAAGGTTTGTTGGTCCCCCCAATCGAAGTAATTTAAAAACAATTCAGACAAAAACGATTCTGAAAATTCTTGTTATTACATATGGCATTATATTGGAAGGAACAATCCACACATATAAAACAGCTCAATTTTTACACACAAACAATAATAAATAATAAAAAGGAACAAACATTTAAAATAAGAAGCAGGACAAATAAACATGGGAACAAAAGAAAAAGTTAAAAGTTTAAACAACACGAAAAGGAACATAAGATATGTAGTCTTTACAAAGAGTTCTTGAAAGTTCTGGAATTCCAGAAAAAGTTTGCTTATCTCACCGTGGTTTTGAGACTCTTTATCTAGTTCAGGGCATGTAAGAAGATGCTCTGCTTTCCTGATGCCCGAATTACAAATTTAGCATATACTAGATGGAAGGATGCCTATTTTATTAAGATAATATACCATGCAATCATAGCCTGTTTGCAATCTGAAGTTTGCCACAGCCTCTTTACGGGGAATTTTACAAAACTGTTCCCAAGTGTTCTTGAATGGTAACCCAGGATTTGCCTGTTGATTTTTCTGCCTGGTCAGATTTAAGAGTATCCACTAACTTCTCAAAAACATCTTTTAAGTGACTTTGGAGGAAGAGGTTTGTTGTTTGGAAGAAGTTTTGTAAAAACTAATTAACAATTTTTTTTAAAGAAATACTCTTTACTTTAAAAAATTATTCGATGATTAACTGACACATTTCCCAAAAATAGCAGCCACGAAAGTGACTAAAAAATAAAACAGTTCTTCAATATTAAAATTAATTTTTAAAATAGGAGTAATTCTTCTAATAGGAGGAGTCTTCTCTAGTAATTCTTTATTAAATTCCCAGTGGCTGAGAGGTTACGTATCACGCTTCCACGCCGCAGGTCCGTGCTGGGCAAGGTTTACTCAGCCTTTCTTCCCTTCAGTGGGTCGATAAATGAGTACCAAGCTTGCTTAGGGGCTAAACACTGGGGGGGTCACATCAGACTGACCACCTGAACGGAATTTCACTTAGGCACCTTAGTGTCCAAGGCCATGAAAACTGAGAGGGGTACAGTATGTCTTGGCCCTCATGGGCTGATGCATCACTGAGTTTTTAAAATTTAAATTACAGGTTAAGTCAAAAGGAATATAGCGATTACAAACGGCTATTACTATTTGTTTGTAAAGAATTTATCGATAAGATTTACACACAATGTGAACTGAACTTCAAAACGCGCTTGCGTCGATCACTGCACAAATGCTTCAGAATGTATGCCGTGAAGTTGAGTACAGCCTAGATATTGTCCGTGTGACCAAGGGAAGTCACAAAAACATCTATGACGTATACATACAAAATTTTGAAGTTCCGGCTACGTTCTGTGTAAAAAAAAATTTAATTGATACATTCTTTACAATTAAATAGTTATAGCCTTTCATTTTGATTTACCCGTATTTTCCAACGTTGCAATAGATTAAGTTATTCATAGATAAATTTTCGAGCAGGAATGATGGATGAAAAGAAAAGTAAATCGTGCTTACACATCTCATATTCATGAAATGTTTTTAAAAATCAAGAATATTTTTGAGATAATATAAAAATTATTAATCCTGCCCCAAACGACAACTAATCAGAAAAATAAATGCATTAAAATGAAAAAGAATTATTGTTCATACGGATTTTTTAAAAATTTGATAGTTATGATTAGAAATTACGTGCACACACACACACACAATTTTGCAAAAATTTTACAATACATGAATTGAAAAATGATTTATTATAAATTCTCGGGAATTGTCAATGATTTAAGTACATTTTTAACTTTTGATTGAAGAATGTTTTAAAAGAGTCAATTTTTGAAACTTACTGCAAGAATTCGCTTTAATTAGTTTACATAGCATTGGCTTTGTTAAGTTTTTAAACTAACTTTTACGATAGTTTGAAATTAAAATTTAAGTTTCCTTATTAAAAAGAAGTGCCTCCTTCATATGTAAATCCCTGAAAGAATTGAATGTCTGCCATAAATTTAAGCACATAACTTTTAAATTTTATCAAGCCCATTAAAAGCTTTTAAAATTTGGATATAAATTATTAAAATGCCAAAGTTCATTAATATTTGTATTTCTCTAAAGAGAGTGACTACTCGATTTTATAATAGGTTATTCAATACATGAATCTAACACTGCTTACGCACATGTTTATTTACCTTATAGTATATTTTACCTAATAGTATAGTACTTATTTCTTATTACATGTGTTTGTATTTTTTACATTGCGTAATGAGTGTTTATATTACTTATCACATGATTTTAAAATTTATTACATGTTTACATCCTTTACGACAAATTTTGTACTAATTATTATGTACTCATATTATTACGTATCCATTTCTTCTGCATATTCATTTGTTTTTTTACTATATATGGCTTATTTTAGTATATTTAAATACATTTTATTCAATAGTGATAAAAAATTAAACTACAGTCTTTTATTTAAAAAAATTATTTTTTGAAGAATTTTTGTACTTATATAAAAATTTATATCTAATTTAAGAACGTCAAGCATACGGAAAAGTACAAAATAAAAATACATACAAAAAATACAAATTTAATGTGAAATACAAAATTTTACATGTAGGTAAAAACTAAGCCTCTCCGAGAATGCGAGTTCCTCCTCTATGTTGAAAAATCATTTATTTACTTTTTATATATTGTAAATGTTTTTGACATGTATAAAATAATTACTTTTCTCGAGAACTCAAAGAGATTTTTTGAGATATTTTTCCTAACACGACATTTTTTTTTAATCTTAAACATCACATTTTATTATTGCGTAACACTCTTTACTATAAAAACGAATATTTTTACATACACATGCTTCCTTTTTTTACTATTTCATACTTAGATGTTGAGAACGCTGATGTGACACTTTGTTTAGACATTCCTAAGAGGATATCAAAGGGGAAAAAAAGTGGAAGGAAAGATGCAAAAAATACAAAAATGAGCCCGAGAAAAAAAGAAGGGGAGCTAAAAAAAGAAGAAAAAAAAGCATACTCTTCCACCGTGTTTATGAAAAGTTCACAAGTTCAGAATAGCTGGAGAGTAGACTCTTCAAAAGAGTTCTCTTCAGAACATAGAAGACAGAATTCAAACGTCGTGAGGAAATAAACATTTTCAGGGATAAAAACTACCAAGGGTCTTATTGCTCTTGAAAATTCCAAAAGGCGAAGCTTCTTTCCGCAATTTCTTTCGCTAACTTATTCTTTTTTTGCTTCTTTTGCTCGTTCTTTTTTACATTTCTCTAGAAGCACTGAGGGAAAATACGGAATGTATTCTAATAGCGCCTGTATTGAATCTTTTCCTTCTTTTTTTCCACTAGCGATGTGTTCCATTTCAGATTGTAAGAACTTCATTAAATTGACTTCTTTTTAGGGAATTGGGGATATTCTGAAGTCTAATATCACAATTAATCTCTTTCCCTGCGTAGTGAGAAGTTCCAGTCCTTGAAATGTTCTGGTGGTATTATTATGGTATTTATTTGTTTATTTTTCTGAGGCGTATGGAAATATTTCTCAAAAAGAAAATTTAGGGAATATTTTAGTTTTTATTTTATGATTGAAACATATATATATATATATATATATAGCGAATTTTTTTTAAAATTACAAATAAAAAATATTTAATTTTTCTTTTGTGTACATTTTATTATTATTTTTTTATTTTTGCCAAAACGATTATTTAAAAAAACATTTTTGAAGAAAAAGAAAAATTTTGATTGGGTATTATGATTTTGTTAATAAAAATATTATTTTTATTTAATAAAAATATATATTAACAAAATAATTTCATATTTTATCCCTTTATTACACATATATAGTTGAAGTATTGTAAATATATAATCATACATTTATAGTTAAAAATAATGAATAACAGTGTATGTTAAATATGATATCGTGTATGTAAATTCGAATTCAATCAAAAGAAAAACACAAAGTTTCTGTTGTATAAAAGTCTTTTAAGATCCGTATTATGTATGTGAAACTTGGTACATGTCTCGAAAAGATAAGAACATGATAAGTATCTGCGAAAGGAAGATTTTAAGATTTATTTTTGGATGAATTCAGGAAAATGGAACGTGGCGAAGGAAATCAAATTTTGAGCTCTATCAATTATATAATGAATCAGACATTGTTAACTTCATCAAAATACAACGAATTAAATGGGCAGGTCACGTTATCAAAATGAACGAAAAAACCATACCCCTCTAAAAAAAGTCTTCAATGCTCAAACAAATAGCACACTGTAAGATCGTCTTGTAGTTGAATTAATCAGCTCTAATTAACCGGATTTATCGTTTTTATTATTTCCTTCAAAACACATCACTATATTAATAATTTCATTTACAATTAAAAGTCACATCGGGAACTACAGGCAGCTTCGTCCATTTTTCGTTCTAGACTACCTTCTTCTCTCCTTCCCGCTCAAAGACCAAAACAGTTCACAGCAGCGCCCTCTTTCTAGTCTATCGTGTGCTATGTGTCACGCCGTTACAACACGAAGAAAGGGGAGGCGAAATCTTAGATGGATTGATGGCCTAGAAAATGATCTTCTAGTTTTGAGAACTAAGAATTGGAGAACACTAGCAAGAAGAAGGCTGATCTGGAAAAGGCTTCTAGAAAAGGCCAAGACCCACCCTGGGCTGTCGAGCCATAAAGGAACGAAGGATGTAAATATGGTTAAATGAAGCAATCGAAATTTGTTGAATCTTATATTGAAGGAAAAATAATTGCTTTTAAGCGTATTAATATAAAAAATAGGTATTCTTATATTCAAGAATAATAAAAGATATAAAACATTGCTAAAAACTTTTCAATTACAGATTATAAGAGAAAGAAAAAAATGCTGCAACAAAACAAAGTGAAGAATATATTTTCGAATAATTTATATCATTAATACTATTGAGCATTCGTAGCACACACACACTCTCTCTATTTTGAAATTTAGAACATTTAAAGTTGTTGTTATTCTAAAATTTATTAAAATTATACTTATTTTTGTTAAAACATAATTTTAATACTTAGCAATAATTCATTCAAATCTACAAGAATTTTTAAAAACCTGTATCATTTTCTGTATTAGAAATACGCTTGGAATTTTACAAAATCAAAGACTAGAAGTCAATATAAATTTGCTTAAAGGTTTTTTGTATCGGTATTGTACAGAAGAATATTTGTATATTCTATCTTTTGCAGAAAAATTCAATGATATTGCTCTTTATTATTAAAAAAATTAAAGATCATTGTATCACGAGTGAAAAATATTGAAAGTATTTCACTTTTAATCTTCTAAAAAATTAGACGCAGAAAATGTAGTTTAATTTTCTAACGTTGCAGATTCTGTAGTTTTGCTAAGTACTATAAATTTAACATATACTCTCTCTATATTTTTAATACAAAAATTTTTAAGGAAAATTTTATATTATGAAAAATTATTTTTAAGTTTTTTATGGATTAAATTCCGTTAATAAGTATTAAAAATATATTAAAATGAGACAATTAATTTCGAGAATGAATATTTCATTTATAACTCTATTTATTTAATATTCATCAGAGTACGCATCCCCGAAAAGACTTTTTTAGTCTAATAATAGTAATAAAAATATTACTACTAATAAAAATACTTTTAACTTAATTTAAAAAGGATTTTTCACTGTGATAGGAATAACGACAAAACGCGTTAAATGAATTTTTAAATGTAAATTATTCCCATTTAAAAAAGATAGTCTTATTGAGTTGTAAAATAATTTTCATTTCCTCATAAAGCAAGACTTAATGGACTGTTACTTGCTTTGATTATAATGTGTTTTACCGTTACTCCTTTTTAATGAGATAAATAGCATAAATTGTATAAAAAAATTAAATCGTTAAAATGATGAACTTTTACTAGTTTATTTTACGAGAATTATGATTTTTTTCTGTTATTATTACCCATCGTCACTATAAACACAGACACTGACAAAAAATTAATTATCAAAAATCATTATTTAGCGAAACAAAAGTATGCATAATAAACTAAAGTTCGGTTAAATAATAAGAGATTCCTCATATTTAATCGTGAATATAAAATTTATGAACTTCCCTGAAGAAACCACTTATTTTAATGACTAATAAATAAACCATAAATAGGGGAGTTATTATAAACAGCACTTAGAAATATTATTGCATTTTTACAACTCTGAAAGAATATTAATCAGACACACTGATAGTTCCAAAGGTACTATACGAAAAGACGTTTGTTTTTTTATTTACTTAGGTAATGTCTTGAATATTGATGGTATTTATGTAATACTTTATTTTATTCAAAATGATACTCATTTGAATGAATAGTTTACATTTATGGAAATTAGAAATTCAATCAATATAGATAGACCTCGGACAAAGACATCTTAAGAAATGAGAATACGTTAATGTTTTGAAATGCTTTATCTATCAGCTAGGAAATACATATTTTATGTACGGATAATGATTTCTTGCCGTATTTAAAAGTGCAAAAGATGTAGTATGAAACAATTTAAAGTATTCCTCTTTACAACCAAAGTATTTTAAATAAATAGAACAAAATTTACATGTTTAAAGGTTTTATATTTTTTTACAAAAGCAAAGTTTTGAAACAAATAGAGTGTTTTCAGGAAGAAAAATAAAAAAAATATGTAAGTACATAAAATTTTTTAAATAAATATTGTACTTTTAGAAAAATGGGTTGTTTTCAAGGAAATTTTACTAAATTTTTACTAAAACGTGGAACACTGTATAAAAATTTCTAATTCAACTATCATAATTGTCTTTATACACAATATACATATTGTGGTGCTCTTCAAAATGAACCAAAATCTAAGAGAAATATTGAAATACAAAAAAATACAGACAATTATACATAATAATATGAAAAGTTTGATATTTTTTAAAGTTTTTTCTTTATAAAAACTATCCTAAATGAAAAAATATTTAACCTACAACAAAACTAAAAGTCCATTTTATGAAAAATAGTATAATAAACATTCCCACAAAATTTCAAAACGTTATCTGATTTGGTTCTTAAGATATCATGTATCTGGTAAAGAGTTTCTTTCGAAAACATAATTTTGAGAAAAACTCATTTAAAGTTTTATCTTACTGCGTTTTTGCATAGAGTGATGTTTTTTAAAATCACTATAACTTTATTTCTATTTTGCGTAGAGGAAAAAGAAAAATGTTCAAACTATAAGATTTTGAAATAAAAAAAATGCGTTATGTAGACAAAAAACGACATTTTCTCAAGGTAGGCAGTCACCTTAAACACAACATAAAATAAAGGAAATGACTTATTTTGGTTTATTAAAAGGCAAAATAGATGGAATTTCAGAATAACGTGAGATAAATGTGAGTTATATAAACGTCGTTCTATAAAGCTACACGAGGGCTATCGGAGACGAACCTCGTAATTTTTGAGGCTCAGTCGACACCTGAGCTGGCATACCCCTCTCCAAACTTCCACACCATTTCAACGGGAGGATTTTCAGCTTGACAGATATAATGTGCATCAGCTTTCTCTACACAGTGGGTCTTCAATGGCAAAAGGAATCGAATCCGTGACACGCTAGCCATGAGTTCGTGACGTTGACCACTAGGCTTCCGTGGCCACAGAATACTATGAGATAGTCATATTAACATCGTAATATAAAGCAGTAAGAGGGTTATGGTGAAGGTCCTCGTAATTTTTTAGACTCTATCAAGTGACAAGGACGATATTTGAGTTAGCACTCCCACCTTAAGAATAGTCTCGGCACCCCCTATACCGACAATATTAAATTGAGCTTTTTTAGATCCCTGTTTCTCAGAAACTGTTAACACATAAAAACTTCAAATTTTGTCTATATATTAATTAGGCTTTTTTATTTGTACTCTGGTTTAAATGTTTCAAATATATTGTTTACTTTTTTCAAAAAAATCATCGTAAAAGTATCATTTTGAAATTTTTGAAAATTGTCATTTTTTGCGATAACTGCTTTTCAGCAAAATATTTTGGGAAAATCTGTAAGAAAGTAGCTTTATTATATATAGTTAAATATTATTTACGGGCAGTAAAAATTGCATGTACATTTATTCTTTAGGTTTTGTGTAAAAGGTACACGCGGTTTAAAAACAACCTTTTTGAAAAAGTTGCATTTTTAATGTAAAAGGCACTTAATCACAAAAATAATAAATTACAACATGTATTTGTCCTACTTTATTAAACTTTAGCATCTTCTTAATTTTTTTAGCTGTAAATAGGAAACAGGAAAGTCTCAAAATGTTCAGAAAATACATACATAGAAATTTTCAGTTTTTGTTCAACCAATTTTCGCAAATCTGTATCAATCTATGAAGAATTTTTAGCTTTGATGCATTATAAATATCAAATCTTATCAAGAAACATCATAAATATAATGTAAACATGCATCAATTTGTAGAAGTCATGATTTGGGTTACGTGATTTTACGACATTGCGAAAAGTTTCACTATGGATTTGTATGTTCCCGTGCAAACACAATTTCTTAAAGCTTCAAAATTCAAAATTTTCTCTAAACTTTACAAAAGATTTCTAAAAAAGTCAAAAATAAAACTGTTTTTTGTTTTTAAACATGAAATTTGTGTATTTTTCATGCATTTAACAAGCTTCTCGCAACGACCAAAAGCATTACACATCAGATTTATAACTAGTTACCTATTATTGAAAAACCTTTGAATATTAAAGCTTAAAAACTTATCTGAACAATAAATAAACAATAATATTTGCAATGAAGTGAAATATTTAAAATATATTGTTTAGTTTTCTCAAAAACATGTAACATAAAAATATCAGTATGAATTTTTAAAAAAATTGACATTTTTTGTCACGATATATGGACTCCAGTAAAATATTTTGGAAAAATCTCCAAAACACTCACATGAATATATATAGTTACATATTAGTAACATGACGAAAAATAATTCATGTACATTCATGCGTTATATTCTGAGAAAAAGATGCATACAGTTTTAAAAACATCATTTTTGAGAAAATTGAATTTTCACTATAAAGTGCCACTTTACCACAAAAATAATGAATTACAACATGTATTTGTCCTATTTTATTAAACATTAGCATCTTTGCAATTTATTTTGCATAAAATAGTAAACAAAAAAGTCTTAAATTGCTCAGAACAGCATTTTTCAGTTTTTTTAACGAGAAAACGTCAAAATTTTCTCAAATTCTGTATCAACTTTTGAAGAATTTGTAGCTTCCATGCATTACAGATTTAAAACTTGAGCAGAAAGCATCATAAATGTAACGTGAAAATGTATCAATATGGTTTTGATATGAATTTGAGATGGTACTTAAAAATACCTGGTTATACAACGTTTCGTAAGTTTTTGTTAGGTTTTCGTAACATTATCATTAGGTCTTGTTGTTGCAGGCAGTTTCTAAGTTTTAAACTTCAAAAGTTACTCTATATTAGACAAATGATTTCTAAAACAGACCAAATAAAACTGTTTTTATATTTTTAAATATGAAATTTATGTATTTATATGTATGTAACATGCTTCTCGCAAAGACAACAAACATCACATTTAACGTACCATCTCATACCTTTTTCTCAGAAACTATTAAACATAAAGACTCAAATTTTTATTTATATTAATTAGACATATTTATACTAAAGTGGAATTTTTTTTAAATATATTAATTAGTTTTTTCAAAGACAAACTTTTAGTTCACCGAACAATTATTATTATGAATTTATTAAAAACTGTCATTTTTTTGTTATGTGATAACTGCTTTATATTTAAATGTTTTAAGAATATTTCAAAAATGTCACTTCAGTATACACAATTCAATTTCAGAAAGATACATACAGTAAATTTACGCAATTTTAAAAATATAAGTTTTAGAAAACATGAACTTTTATAAAAAAAATCTTACCTTTGTACTATTTTTTAATCCAAATTTTTTTATGCAGAATTCTTAAATTAGCACATAAGTGAAACTTCAGATATTTGTAACTCTTTACTAAGCCTTAGAGAGTTTAAATAATCAGTAATAATAACTAGTTTAAAGTGCATAACAGACTTAAATTTAGGTAAAATCACTAAATATTAAATATAACATTCAAACTAAAACCATGCTTCCAAATTTGGCTCCAAAATTTTTTGCATATCTAACACAGTTAAATTTGCAGTTACTATACAGGTATTTAATGCGTATGAATAAAAATAAATTGAGGCTTTGCAACTTTGCCCCAGATTTAAAAAGACAATGTTTACATTTCTGTCTGTCAAAATGGGCGTGGTGCATAAACTGATTATTTTTTAAAAATCCTTTTAAAGTATTTCTAATTCATATAATGGTTTGTAAGTTATATCATTGGAAAGGTCCCGATTTGGAGATTTTATAAATATCAAAAACTCAAAATCGATTTTCAAAAGGTTATTATCCTACTAACTGCTCCTAAACTATCACACCATACTAACAGGAAGACTTGGAATCACGACTGATAAGACACCTATCAACCCCTCTACACGACGGGTTTTTAAAAGGGGTCTCAGGGGTGTTAACTTCGTCTCGAGGGCGGGAAACATAAACAATTTTCAAATAGATATAATTCTTTGAAATTAAAATTAAACAATTCGAATATTTTACACATAATTTATAAAGGAATGAGGCTACAAAAAGTGTAAAATGTTTATAATATAATGATAATTTTAAAAATTATAAACATGAAAATAGGAAACATTTCTGTAAGAAATATTAAGTTTTACGTTGCGCATCATATTTTGTAAAATAGCAGCTCTAATTACTAGTAATGAGTTAAAAAGTTAAATGCATCCTTATTACACTGTAGCTATTTCTATATAAATAGAATAAAAATTATGTTTTTTAAAAAAATTTAAAAAATTACATTTAAAATTTTTGAAATACGAAAGATACAAATAATATTCAAATTAGGTAGGGTTTAAAGAGTATATATGGTACATTTTATAATTCTCTAAAGTTTTATACATTAAAAACTGCTATTTTAGAAAATAGCATGCACAACATAAAATTTACTTAATATATACTCAGAAATGTTTCTTAATTTTTCCTATGCTTATAATTTTTAAAATAATCATTATATTTTAAACATTTCTTACTTTTTTAAAACCTCTCATTCCTTTATTAATAATGTGTAAAATATTCGAATTATTTATTTCAATTTTAATTTCAAAGAATTATGTGTATTAGAAAATTGCATTTTCATCCCCCGAGATGAAGTTAACACCCCTGAGACCTCTTAGTGACATCAAAACTCGAACCCGCGAATCAGCTACGCTGACCACTTGTCTACTACGGCCTCACTGCAAAAAAAAAAGGAAAGAGTGATAAAAAAAACTATTAACACATTATAGTTAAGAGATATATTGATGTTTTATTTGTTTTGGAGTGAGAGAGAGAGAGAGAGAGACTGTAATGAAAAAACAAAAAAGATTATTTTCTTCTAATTGAATCTTTTTTTCCTGGTTTCTTCGTTATGGTATTAAGGCCATATCATGCACTTTTTATATTGTTAAACTTCCTCCTGAATATCCGGGTTTAGAAGCTCAAATTGAAGTAAAGCGGATATTCTTCATCCTTTTTCTTCGCCTCTCTTTTTTGATTTTAGGTAGAAAAGAAAATAATTGCCTGTACTGCTATTGGTCTTTGAAAAGACAACGTTAAATTTGTTGTCTAATGGGTAGCCAATACGCTATGACAAACATTCTGAATTGTCAGGGGATTTTTAAGGAACAATCTTAAAATATTTGTCAGTTGGGTTTGTTAGGTTTAATTCTATCTGTATGCTACCTTGTTCCACTTTTATTCTCGATTATATAAAAGTAAAGTATACGTATGATGAAATTTTGTGTGAGTTATGTAACTTTGATAAAAATAGATTGAAATAAGTGTAAGTTTTTATTTCAATTATGATTTATTAGTGTTTAACAGGAATGCAATATATTTAAAATACTGATGTTTTCTTTGTTTCAGAGAAGAGACAGAACTGTAATGATGAAATAAAAAATTTAAATCTCTTTGATTATTATATTTTAAAGTTTGATGAACTTTTAAAATGCACTTAAATTGATAATCGTTTGCATTATCTTAAATGTATATAAATGCAACAATTTCCATTAATTTAATCCTTAATAACTTTTCAATTATTGATGGTCCATTCCTTCAGGACCCACGTTTAAATAATAACTAACTACCCGCCTAACGGGAATCTTTTGAACTACGTCTTTTCATCCACCCAGATCATGTGTTGTGAACTTTCATTTCCCGCTGGGTATAAATAACGAGATTTCTGGAAATTCCGCCCTCTTGCTCTTTGCCCCTCGTAATGTAATCGGCTGCAGCTGGAAGCTTACTTTTTGTGCTTTTTATGTTGATGTCTATATATGTTTTTGTTTGTCTCTACGGTAATAAACAAGATCATCAATGAACACTGGACTGCCTAGTCATCGCAACATCACACAACAACTAAATAATGATCAAATTAATCTTGCTGCACCACTCTCGCCAGGATTAATGCATACATATTTTTAAAAAAATCATTTTGCTTGACTTTTACAAGTTTTTCTGAAATTGTTATACACGAAATGTGTATTTTAAAAATAAAAATTCTTATTTTCTTATTTAACTTTTGAAAGTTAAGCGCAACTTTATTGATTTTCACATATTTAGAAGTAGATATCAAAACTTTCATCTATTATTGAACCAAGTTTTCTTCGAAAGACAAGAAACAAAATTTCAATGCATAAGTAAATATTTCTAAGCCAAAGTGATTTATTGTAAAGCAAATGAGTTAATGCAATTTTTCATACGTTATTTAAAATATTGTATTTGAATTATTTTATCTTTATATAGTATAAAAAATGAAAGAAAGGAAACCCAGACTCGACGTCTAGAGTAACTATTTCTCACTGCGTAGATTTATAAAGAATTTTTTAAAAATACGACACAAGGCATGTAAAGCATAAATATTACACAAATTCAATAAAACTATATTCTATGTAACGATAAATTTTAAAAAATAAAATTCTTTTTCTTCTACAAACCACATATTACTAAAAATTTTAGATTTAAGGGAGAATTGTTTAATGCAGTGGTCTTCAAACTGTGTTTCATGGAACCCTGGGGCTCCACGAGTCACAATCAAAAATTTGAAAAGAAAGTTATGAATGTGTATGCAAAATGGGTTCACGTTCTTTATAATGTTTGTATATCTTTAAGAATTTAAAGCTGATCCCTGTCATTAAGAAACTGAAAATTTTACTTATACATAATAGGTTTATTTTAAAATACTTTTTAAACTTATGTTTTACTATAATAAAGGAATATTAAAGTATTTTATCTTTATATTTATATTTTACTTACTAGATTATGAATATTTTTTGTTTAATATCCTGGGTTTCATGAAATAATTTTATGCTTGTTAGTACAATGTCTTGCAAAACTAAATAGTTTTCTTATGGAAAGTACACCTTTTTTATTTGTAGAAAAACATCTAGAATAAAGGAGAGGGAACAACTTATCGCTTTATCAACAAATTCGATGTTAAAAATCTAAATTTAAGCAAGAGCAGCTTTTAAATTTTATGTTGCAAAGTCAAGCAAAATACATAAGATTTCTTCTACAGCGATAAATATTTTAATGCCATTTAGAAAAATGTGCATAAGTAAAAAGTATTTCTCTACGTGAGTGGCTACAAAAACCCAGTATAGAAGCAAATGAAACTCAGAATATTAATGCGATTGCAGTTATTCTCTATAGACCTAGACTTCGACAGTTTTTGTCAAGAAACGCAAGCACATATCCTAGTTACTAAACATAATGAATGGGTAGGTGACACTTGGATCACAGATTAATAATATTTATGAGTAAATTGTATTAAAAGTAGATTAAAAATTTTTAGTAATAAATGCTATATTTTTTAATTGCCTTTACACTGATCTATTGTTGATCTACTTTAAATATTATGAAGTATATTTTTTTCTTCTAAGAGTGTATGTGGAATAGGGTTCCACGAAAACACTTTCTCGTTCTAGAGGTTCTACAAAGACACTTATTAGTGCTAGGGGTTCCATAAGTCGAAAAAGTTTGAAGACCACTGGTTTAATTATTATTGATTATTCATACTGATTAACTAATACTCGTTAATTATGCATTAGCGAAGCATAACATGCAGAATGTAAATACATTTAACAATTAAATTACCTAAAACTCACATTATTTTATTTGTTAAAGCTTTCATTAATTTTTTTAAAAAATCTGGGGTACAATCATAATGACATGAACATGGAAAAATACTTCTTTTTGTTTTAATATTACGTTTAATGTTCTAAAATCAAAAAAAAGGTGTCTAAAATGCCTAGTTTTGAGAAACGAAAAACCAGCGAATTTCCAGAAAGATAAAAAGGATAATGCTCGATAAAAGACAAATGAGAATTCTTGAAGAAAGGTTTTAATATAGTTTATTGATATGTTATCATTAAGAAAAAGAGAAAGATACAAATAGAGTGTTTTTCTTAGGGTAAAAAAGAAAGAACAAAGATATTTTTAAGAATTGGTTCCATTTGTATAATGCCTAACTTTACAAGTAAAGAAAGGATGTCTGTAAATCTTCGGAAGTGGATCTACTCAATATTATATGGATGCATTTAAGAGATGTGATTTTGTTTTAAATTCGAAAAAAGTAGTCTGCTGAAATTGTATACAAAATTATGTTCATACTTGCGGAAAAAATAATATATACATGTGAATTTCTTAAAAAAATATTGATCGGTACGAAGAAAAATATTTGAAAAAAGATCATTATATTTCGTTGGAAATTAGTAAAAAGTACATTACAAAGGGGCCTTTTAACATGCATTTTTCATTTAACTACGTGAAATAATCCTTCTTTAAATGGAAGTTCAGTTGTAATTTAATCTGAAAAAAATACTATTAGAAATACTAAATAAAGTTATCAAAGGTAAAATGAATCTCTCTATGTCTTGATGAAAAATTTCCCTAAAAGTATGGAATCAAATTATTGAAATGAATAAAAAAAACTATGACTTAATGGATAGAATAGACAATTATTTATTGATCACATAGGATATTGTCAACAACATTTATTCAAGTGGCATCGGCTAACTGAAATGCTGTTTGTGCTTTTCCGGATACAGCTTTTGACTTCAGTTATATAATATAGGTTATTTCCAATTATTATAGTGGAGTTATTTTTCTCTCCGATAATAATTCACATAGATTCATATACGTCTATGAACGATGCATACATTTCTGAATACCTCCTCTTGTCTTTGGCTTCAACAATGAAAAAATTTAGAACACAAATTTTCGATTTTACCCCGTGAATCTATAAAGCAAACAATGGTAAGATAATGTACACTTTGTTCTGCTGATACTTCAAGATGCATTTTCCTCAATCATCTGAAACTGAGCAGGAAATTACCAAAAATTAATAAAGTCTATAATTATATAGTGTGATTTTAATCTCTCTCTCTCTCTCTCTCTCTCTCTCTCTCTCTATATATATATATATATATATATATATATATATCTTCACTCCCGAATTTTGGGCGAAACGATTGATTCTTTTATTGACTGGATTTTTCTCGAACATTTTGTTAATGTTTTCAGTGGTACGGTAGAGTGACCTAGATGATATTCGCAAAATAAGACTTAAGACAAAATACAAATTTTGAGAACCACTTATGTCCTAATAAATAGTTGAAAGTTATTTTTCATTCACTCAAATTATTTATACATAAGAATGAAAAAACGCTTAACTCCTTCACTCTATCAGTCTTTCCGAGACTTTCGAAACTATTAGACTAACAGACTTGAAATTTGGCAGGCATATTTCTTTTTTGCTGTGTAGAGATCCACTAAGAACGGGCGTTGCAACCTTTGAAATAAAAGATATTTAAGATCACAAAAAAAACAGAATCAATAAAATGATTATTAAATTTGTTAACCACAAGCTGAAGACGAGAAAAAAAATTCAACACAACTTAAAAGTTTTCAGCACCTAAATTCCGTTTTTTTCAGCATATCACTTCATATCTTGTAAATTATCCATTCATTTTTATTTCAAGTACTAATTTGTATACAGAAAAACAACAACATTTTAAAATATTTATAATTTTAAAAGTTAGAGGGATCCAAAAATAGTACTATTTTTATTCTATTTAAAAATGATTCTACATTTTCGTTCTTGACCACTGATTAACGAACTGGTTTTTATCTCTTGATTGTAAAAAATGCCCCAATAATTATTCCTGACAATTTTAAGCAAACATTTCATCGTTGTTAAATTTTAATTTCGGAATGTAGATGCTTACTGAATACTCATATTATAGAATTTATTGCTATTGCATAGACCAGGGGCAGGCACAATAGTCTCGGGTACGGGCTACTTCTACTTTTTTCAAGGTGTTGCTGTCCTCCTAGTGGCGTAGGTGTGATGAGCTAAGAAAAAGGTTTACAATATTTATTATAATTTAATAATAAATACTTATATTGATTGATTGATTGATTGATTGATTGAATATTAACGTCGCACTGTTCAGCTACACGAGGGCTTTTGGCGACGGACCACGTAATTTTGAACCATGGTCAAGTGATAAATACTTATATAATTATATATATATATACATATAATATGCATTTACTTACATAACTACAATAAAAAAAACAACTAGTGCCTTTAAGGCCATGTTTAAAGCAAAACGCACGATAACATAATAAAAATAGCCACTAATATAAAAATATATCAAATATTATATCAAACAATTCAAAATACATTACAAAAATAAAATTTGTATATCTGAAGTTAGTTCTTGTAGTTATAGCCTATGGAAGATTTCGTGTGCATACTTTCAGCCAATCTTGAATATTTCGGTATATAATTAATAATTGTTAATCTTCAGGCAGTCACCCTAAAATGTTTTGGCGGTCCACCGACCGAACGCGATCGACAATGTTTATTTTCGGCATAAACTCTTTTCTCTCTCTTTGAAAGTCGCTATCACTTGGAGGGAAAAAAATAAGATTTGGTTTGCAACAAATAAAAAAACTATATCACTATCAGTTTGAATGTCAAATCATAAATAAAACTTGAAGTCATATATTGGTTTGTGAATACTTTTGTTTTCATTTTACATTCTGTGTGTGTGTGATTTTATTCTGTTCTACAGATTTTATGTTTTTTCCAGCGAGAGAGCCTACATTTTCTGGAAGTTGTTTATGCAAACATGCAAAATGGTAAATTGAATCACATTTTCCGAGTTTAGCAAATAACGTTGTTTTTGGACTTTCACAATAGAGAGAGGTACAGCTGTCAATCTTTTTGACGGCTATTCTTATTGAGCTTCATGCAAAATTTATTCGAAGTACTATGTTTTAGACAAGATAGTATGTATATTCAAAAATTTAAGTTGAACTTCACGTATATTGTTTGTCTTTCTCTATTAAATTATTTTGTTTACCTCAAATTTAAGACTTACTATTTTGAATTTTTTTTTCAAGCTGAGAGCCCGGGAAATCATTTAGTTAAATAAAAATAAACCATACTTCGTACATGCTGAGTGAGTTTTCTTTTTCGGGAAGACAATGTAATAAATGTCAGACATCATTATAAGTTCTTATTTCTAAATTAGCGCACAAAATGCCGATAATTTCTGAGGAGGTATTTTTGCACGTTAGACTGTAGATTCTGCAACAAAGGACAGAAACACTATATGTATGAATTGTTCATCCAACAACATATCTCCTCTGATATTCAACTTTCTAATAATTCTCTGATATTTTTTTAATAAAACCCGATCTGTGTATAGGCCGATAAGGCGTATTTTTCAAAAAAATTACTCAAAATTCAAAACTTGTGTAAATGCTGAATTTAGAAAAAACAAGTACTACAAAAAAATTTTTCCTACTTAGATCAACAAAGAAAGATTTTATTTTACTACTTTTTATTAAATAGTTACAATTAATATAAATATGTATATACATATGACAGAATCACAACATTAAGTGGTAATCAATTTTTATTAATTACCATTAAAGTATCGTATTGTTATCCAAAACAATCGTGCATATAAAATTTCAGTTCAACTGAATGCTTTAATACGCGAGAAAAAAACCTTTTCAAGTTTTGACACAAGTCGCCAAAAATTATGCCAACGTAGCTGTATGTGTAATTCTTTAAATAATTAGTTTTTGTTAATTATAATTAAATTACTGCATTGTCATTCAGAATAATCATGTATATAAAATTTTAGATCAATTGAGCGCTTTAAAATGTATTTTATTAACGATTGAAAATTCCACGAAGATAAATAAAAATTATGTAGAGAATGTGAGCTAATAGTAGGAATTGAAAAAAGTTTATGTTATTTGTAATTTTCAAATTTGTCATAACGGAAGAGAAAATGTTGCCAAGCGAGTAAAATGGGTGCAGTACTTTCTAATCACATTAGTGTATAGTAAAATGCCAATATTTCTGATAAGTCTATCTAAACCCAGCACGCTTAGAAAATTCATTAGTTATCTTGCACAATATCTGAACTAGGCAAATTTTTTGCATCTTTTTTTGGGTTTGGTATACGACACGGGATCGTCGACTTATATTTTATGCCCTGGAGGAAAAACTCACTGTATGATGATCATATGCATTCAGACATCCTGAATCTATTTAAATTTTGTGAACTATACGGATGCCTGAATTCTGACACCGACTTATAGGAGGATTTAATTAACTTTTTCTTCTATTAGAATGAAAATTCCATTCAAAACACAATTAGAGTGTTAAAAGATTAAATTCGCTTGCTCATGAATAATGGAAAATGTAAAAAATCTATTTTTCATAAGCTACTCTTTTCATGAAGTTAATGGGTCCGTATATAATCCGACCCCTTTACTTTCACTTTGAAAAAATTTCAAAATTTCTCGGCTTATACACGGAAATATATGGTATATAAATGCAAAAGGCATTTCGACATTTTTAGAAAGGTTTCGAAAATAATGAAGGCTGAAAATAATGAAAATTTTTACCAACGAAAATTTTCTGGAAACTCATTATTATTTCAAATTAAGGTTATCATATGTGCTTTCAAATTTATTCTTTCAAAATGAAGGATAAAAGCGAACTAAGGACCAAAGTTTTTCTTTTTGAGTTCTTTGAAAAAAAAGTTTTTATTCCGTAATTAAAAAATGATAAAGAAAAACGTTGTGTAGCAAATGGTATAAAAACTGATGAAAATGAATACCTCCAATAATAGGTACAGATTGATCGAATTGATTTGGAAGGGAATTTTAAGATAAATGTTTATAAGAGAAAAATCTAACAATTCAGCGAACGAAATCTAAAGAATCTAACTAAACCAAATGCAAATCAAATTATTTTCAAATATCATAACATATATATATATATATATATATATATATATATATATATATGAATTGCATATCTTATTATATTATTCATTTCTATATTTAAATCAATTCAATTTTCTGTAGAATAAAATTTCTTCCACGTTTTATCTCCCGTACTATAATTTTAAATGAGTTTTTGACATGAAGAGTAAAAATAAAAAAATGGATTTTTTAATTTTACGAGTTAAAGAGAAAAGGGACTTGCGTATATTATAACAATACGAAGTTATTTTAATATTTTAGCATATATGCTCTCGAAAAATGTGTTCTGATTATAGTTTTCCTCTCTGTGACATTCGACGAAGATGGTTTCAACTTCACACTGGGATTTCTCAAGATCCAAGAAGATTAAGTTGCAGTCTTGAATGGTCTTAAGAAGACTTAATGTATTACTTGAGAAAAATAGTCATGACTGTAAATTTAATAACAAACATTGTGTGTCTGTGTTAAAAGAAAATGTGAAAATTTTTATATGCAAGTACTTTTAAGCTACTGTTTCAAGAAAACAATTTTTAACATTGCGAAATTGTACAAAACTTAAGTTTGAATTTTACAAATTTCAATTATTTGATTTTGGTTTAAAAGTTCAGGGGAAAATATATTGATAAATTTTTAATAGAATTAAATGCGAATTATCAGTGGTGCATTCAAAGCAGGGGGGAGGGGCTCCAGGGGTTCGGAACCCCTCCCACCACCCTTGATTTTTTTATTGATTATAATCCTATGTATATACTAACATACACAGTCGAACCTTCATATTACGAACTTCTATATTGCGAATTTTTCCTGGAACAAGATCATTTCACGATTTCTTTCTAAAAAAAACCTCCCAATAGCGAAATGCGTTTTCTATAAAACGAGCTTTTTCTCTTGTGAAGGGATTTTTAGTGCATTGCAAAGATATGAGGTGTATATTTTTCAAACACACAAATAACTCAAACAAATTTAACAGATTTTATGAGTAATTAAATTTAAGAAGACTCATGTGTTAATGTATGCTTAGAATTTCTAGTTAAAAAATAATGCTATGTTTAAAATCATTTATATGATTTAAATTAGAAAATGTTCTTTAAATTCGTTAATTTAAATATAAAATTATTTTCTTAGTAATAAATAGACAGTTTATTTCTCGACAAACTTTTTTTTTTATTTTCCTTGCAGTTTTTCTTTCTCTCATTTTTATTTTAACTAAGATCAATAAAATAAAAATAGATACTGTTTCCCACACTCCTCACTTAACTGCAACTGAGTGCGCCAGACTTTCCACTCCTCACTTAACTGTAACTGAGTGCGCGAGATTTTCCCGCTTTCCAACCCCAACTGAAACTTTTTTGGAACCGGTACGGGGACTTCTCTGTAAACTGAAAACGCAACGGACGGACGCAAGGTCTTGTTCGCATCAATCCGCAGCACCTTCAAGGGTGTAATTTTCATTTAACCGCATTATTACCTTTTAGTGTAAACTTTAACTGTAAATATTTATTTTCTTGTAATATAAATTTAAGTACTATCTCCATCTCTGGCTATTATTCGAACTCAACCAACGGCATCATATGGAGGCACCGACGACATTCGTCAACGATTCAGAGAAACAAGAGATAAGTACTATTTTATATTTTCATTCAACGTTTGACTTTGGTTTCTCTTACTGATTCATTCCATCCATATTTCGTTTTATCAATTAATGGATGCCGAAACGGCTACAGTGCTTCGCGGCAGAGCGAAGGCTGCACTTACAAGAATTATAAATTTCATTGATAAAAATGATCAAACTTTTGACAAAAATGATATACGCAACAAGTTAGAGAAACTTGAATTAACTTATACGGAATTTGATAAAGCGGATGCTGCTTTACCTATCGAATCCTCTGAAATGGAAGAATTCGAAACAAAATTATTAACAAATATATAACAAATATTACGAAACCAAAGCCAAGCTACAGAATATCTTAGAAAATTTATCTGTGAGAACATATGTATATAATGATAATTCTGATGTCTTTGAAAATGTCTCAAATATGAAATCTAGCAATTTTAAGTTGCCAAAAATTAATATTGAGCGTTTTCTGGTGATTATAAAAATTGGCCTTCATTTAAGGATTTATATGTATCATTAGTGCATGATAATATGTGTTTATCGAATATACAAAAGTTTCAATATCTTAGAGGTTTATTGCTGTCAGAACCAGCAAATATAATTAAGCATATTCCCATTACTGAAACGGCTTATAACGAGGCTTGGGAAAAATTATTAGCTCGTTATGATAAAAGAAGCAAATCATTTTTTCACTCATTAAAACCTTCATGGAACAACCTTCTTTTAACGATACTAACTCTCACAACTTACGCAACATAGCAGACACTTCCGACGAAGTAATTAGAGGTCTTAAATCTATTGATACTAAAGCAGAGTCTAGAGATGTATGGTTGATTTACATTTTGTTACAAAAGGTTGATCCTAAAACGCGCCAAGAATGGGCGCAATTTTCAAATAATATTGATTTTCCCACATTTGAAGCATTTATAGAATTTTTAAATAACAGATGTACATACTTAGAACTTTATAATGTTAGCGTTACTCATGAAAAACAACCTTATATTAATAAATCGAAATTTAACAATAGTTTAAAATGTTCTTGTTGTAAAATGAATCATCTTGTTTTCAAATGTTCTAAATTTAAAGAAATGTCTGTTAAAGAGCATATACAACTTGTTAATAAACAAAAATTATGTATGAACTGTTTATCTGATAAGCACACTGAGTCACATTGTAATTCAACTTTTACTTGCCACTATTGTAAGAAAAAGCATCATTCGCTATTACATGATAATAATTTTAAAAATTTCGCAATGTCAGCAAATAAATCTCATCGTGCTGAAGGTCAAAACCAGACAGGAAATGATACTAATCAAAACAAAGAAGTTGCAGCTTCCGTGAACTCTATACAAACATGTTTTTCTTTATTACCAACTTTAAGCGTTAACATTAAAAATATTTTGGGGGAGAACTGTCAAGTTCGAGTTATGGCGGACAGCGGAAGTGAATCAACATTCATTTCGAAAAAATGTTTAAAACTGCTAGGCCTGAAAAGAAAAAACGCTAGATTTCAAATTAAAGGATTGCAAGATTCTAAAATCGCGATGACTAGAGGGTGTGTTGAAATAGATTTAGTATCGTTACATGACCCCAAGGTCAAACTACCAGTTAAAGCATATGTTTTGGAAAAACTAACTGCTCCGTTACCAACGGAAAAAATAAACGAAACACATTTCTCTCATTTAAAAATGCCTGCTTAGCGGATCCGAAATTTTTTATCTCAAACAATATCGATATGATTCTCGGATCTGACTACTTTTTTTCTATTTTGCTTCCTGGGCAAATTACTTGCTCTCAAAGTAATTTAATCGCTCAAAATTCCATTTTTGGTTTCCTAATTTCAGGCAAATTAACTGAGTCTTTAAACTCAAATTCAATGCTAAATCTTCACATTAATGGTACAAATATTGACAATCAATTAAAGCAATTTTGGGAATTAGAAGAAATTCTAACGTAAAAGATAAATTATTAACTTCTGAAGAGCAATTTGTGGAAACACATTTTCAAAATACTTATGCATGTAATTCCGATGGACGCTTTGTTGTAAAACTTCCATTTTATAAATCAAATTCAGAATTGGGAGACTCAAAACCCGCAGCAATTTCTCGCTTATTAGCAATGGAGCGGAAATTTAAAAATAACCCAGATTTTGAAAAACAATACAAAGAATTCATGAACGAATACGAATCGCTAGGTCACATGAGCTTAGTAAATTCCAGATCCCATACTTCCAAAGATCAGAATTTTTTACCGCATCACGCCGTTATCAAGCCATCCAGCCCTACAACAAAGTTAAGAGTAGTTTTTGACGCATCTTGCAAAACTACAAATGGTACGTCATTAAATTCTCTGCTAGGAGTAGGTCCCAAATTACAAAGGGATATTTTTGAAATATTGCTTAATTTTAGAATTCCTAGAATTGTATTTACAGCGGACATTGAAAAAATGTACCGTCAAATTTTAGTAGCTGATGAAGATCAGAAATACCAACAAATTCTGTGGAGAAATAACTCTAGTGAAAACATTCGCACATACAAGCTAAAAACTGTCACGTACGGTTTAGCCTCAGCTTCCTTTTTGGCCACTAGGTGTATTAAGCAAATCGCTCTCGATGATAAAGATAATCCCAACCTCTCCCGAGTTTTACAGGAAGATATTTATATGGATGATTTACTATCAGGAGCAGATACGCCAAATAACGCAATCTCCATTTGCAAGGACATTGCTCATGTTTTGAGTACTCGCGGATTTCATTTAAGAAAATGGAATTCTAATTCCACCGAATTTCTCGCTCAATTTTCAGAACATAGTTCTCATGATGCACGAGTTGAATTTTCCAAAGATTCTAATGAAAGTTCTAAAGTATTAGGCTTATTTTGGAATTCATCCAATGACACTTTTGGTTTCCAACCATCGCTTGAACTTACACCACCACTCACAAAGAGACGTATTTTATCTGAATCTTCCAAAATTTTCGATCCTTTAGGACTTCTTTCACCTTGTACAGTATTCATGAAGATTTTTATCAAAAACTTTGGCTTACAAAAACAGATTGGGATTCTCCCATTCCACAACAATTAACAGAGGATTGGCTTAGGTTTCAAAGGCCTTTAATGCCATCAACTACCTCACTGTTCCCAGATGGGTCATCCTTACAGCAGACAACATAGTAGAATTGCATGGTTTTGCAGATGCTTCTTCATTAGCTTATGCTGCTGCAATCTACTGTCGGCAGAAACACAACGGCAAAATAAAGGTTCAACTACTTGTATCAAAAACTAAAGTAGCCCCTGTCAAACAAGTTTCCATTCCTCGATTGGAGTTGTGCGGTGCACATTTACTATCCAAGCTATTTAAATCGGTCTTACGGACATTAAAATATTATACCTTTGATGTATTCGCTTGGACGGATTCTAAAATAGTTCTCTCCTGGCTGTCTGGTCATCCTCGCCAATGGAAAACTTTCGTAGCAAATAGAACATCTGAAATTATAGAAGTTCTACCTACAAAGCATTGGAGACATGTGCCTTCTAAGGAAAATCCCGCAGATATTGCATCCCGAGGTATTGATCCTAAATGCTTACCTGATTGCAAGTTATGGTGGCAAGGACCACCCTGGCTAAGGCTAGAAACTTCTAGTTGGGCCAAGGCTGAATCCAGTTGCGATGAGGCTTCGGATGAGGTAAAAGCGGAACAAAAATCAGTCTCCATCTTCAATCTGTTTACTCACACATCAAATGATGTAATTCATGGTTTATTCGAACATTACTCTTCACTCACCAAAATAATTCGCATTTTTGCTTATTGCCAAAGATTTATTAAAAACTGTAAAAAGATAGCATCTCAAGGATCATCGATCAGTTCATCCCATATTAATACTACTTCACTTACCTTTTCGGAAACCAAAACCGCTGAAGAAACCATCATTCGTTGGGTTCAAGGTTTTTACTTTCAGGAAGAAATACGAAGCATTAAAAAACAGATTTCTCTGCCACCCAAAAGTCCATTACGTTCCCTCCACCCTTTCATAGATGAACATGGTTTAGTACGGGTGGGAGTGAGATTTCAAAATTCCCAGCTTCGATTCAATTCCAAGCATCCTATCATACTTCCTTCTCAGCACAGTATTAGTGAACTCCTTATCAAGGAACAACACATCGCTCATTTACATGCTGGGCCGACTTTGTTAGCTCACGTTCTTCGACAGTCCCATTGGATCGTAGGAAGTAGAAAATTAATTAACAAATGTATTAGAAAATGCTTAAAGTGTAACAAATTCAAAACCTCCACCACAACACCACAGCTGATGGGCAATTTACCAAAACACCGTGTCACGCTGGAGAGACCTTTCTTCAGTTGCGGTATTGATTATGCTGGTCCTGTACTGATTAAATGCAACAAAGGTCGAGGGACTAAATCTACAAAGGGTTACATTGCTTTATTTGTATGCTTAGCAACTAAAGCTGTTCATATTGAAGCAGTCGGAGACTTAACAACTGATTCCTTCATAGCTGCACTACGTCGTTTTAGTGCTCGTCGTGGGGCTCCCCGCCACATTTATAGTGACAATGGAACCAATTTTGTTGGAGCTCGTCGAAAACTTGACGAAATACGGAAGTTATGGCTTTCCTTACCAACTAATGAAGCCATCTCTTACTACTTATCCAAATCTTCAATAGATTGGCACTTTATTCCACCCTCATCACCACATTTTGGAGGTATTTGGGAATCAGGAATTCGATCCGTCAAATTTCATCTGAAGAGAGTATTGGGAGAAACCATATTAACTTTTGAAGAGTTAACAACCTTGCTCACGCAAATCGAAGGATTACTAAATTCCAGGCCTCTCTCCTACGTTAATGACTCTGAAATAGAATGCATATCTACACTCACACCTTCACATTTTCTTACAGGTGATGTTCTTCTTTCAGTTCCAGAGGAGCTTCCTTCAACCTCCAACCACAGAGATCGTTGGGAGTTGCTACAGAACATCAAACGGGGCTTTTGGAAGAAGTGGAGTTCGAATTTATCTCCTCCTTACAACCTCGCAAGAAATGGCAGGACGCACAACCAAACTTGAAGGAAGATGACATCGTATTGATCAAAGAGGAGGGTCCTCCTGGTACATGGCCAATGGCTCGAGTTCTTCAAGTGCATCCAGGCAACGACGGACTGGTTCGTGTTGCAACTGTGAAAACCCAAGACTCAGTGTTTAAACGACCTGTTCATAAACTTCACAAACTTCCCATATATCCGAACTAGTTCGGATATAGGGTGGGAGTATGTTTCCCACACTCCTCACTTAACTGCAACTGAGTGCGCCAGACTTTCCACTCCTCACTTAACTGTAACTGAGTGCGCGAGATTTTCCCGCTTTCCAACCCCAACTGAAACTTTTTTGGAACCGGTACGGGGACTTCTCTGTAAACTGAAAACGCAACGGACGGACGCAAGGTCTTGTTCGCATCAATCCGCAGCACCTTCAAGGGTGTAATTTTCATTTAACCGCATTATTACCTTTTAGTGTAAACTTTAACTGTAAATATTTATTTTCTTGTAATATAAATTTAAGTACTATCTCCATCTCTGGCTATTATTCGAACTCAACCAACGGCATCAGATACTAATTTACAAAAAGGTGTAAATAATTACTTATTTTTAAATATATAAGTGTTTGAGAATTTAAGTTTGTTTTATGAGGTTTCTAAAGTATATTGAAAGATGAACTTCTGTATAACGAGATTTCCATGTAATTAACTTTATTTCGGGATTTAGAGATTTCGTTAAATAGAGTTCCGAATGTATACATTCTATGTATATAGTGTTCTGTTAATTTAATTAACTATTGATCACTTATAATTTATTGTATTAATAAATGCTAATTATTTATTCAATAATTTACTTTTTACTGTTTTTTGTTCCCTTTATTCGATAAAATCAAAAGAATATGTTTGGCGTCGTATTGAGGTATAATACGAAAATGGTTGAAAAATTCCTGTGTGTGTCACTGTGAATTATGATGAATATTAATAACTTTTTAATTAATTCACTGCATTTTCTTCAGTAGAAAAGTCTGAGAAGTAAGAGTTTCAGCTGATAATATCAAGTATTTCGTGTAAAAAATCATATTATAAAGAAAAATTAAATTCTTTTAATACGCTGTATTTGGAACATTAAACATCAATAATTGAAGATTATCTTCATCTTATTTCAGATTTGTAAATTAGATATACGAGTTCCATTCAAAAGTTAATTAAAGATATAAATTTTGAATAACTGTACGTAATCATAAAGCAGAAAAAGCGTAATAACTGAACAATGTACTTTTGTTTTTTGAAAATGATACAGCTTATTACAAAAAGAAGTAGATGTCTTTTAAAAGAGAAAAAAATGGAACAAAGACGTATTAAATTTTTGTTTTCTTTATTTTTTTTTCACAAGCATACAAGCATTGAAACTAAATTGTGTAACATTGCATTATCCAAACCCATTATCAGATAAGCATCACAACACCATCAAAGAGCATTGCAAAAAAAAAGATGCATATTATAAAAACGAAAAGATGGGAAAAAATTCTTTTTTTTATGAATGAGAGAAAAAATGTATGATAAGAATTTTTTTCCTCCTTAAAGAAACAAAACATAAAGAGCTTGATAAAAAAAAATCGTCTCGCAAAAACCAACGGAAGAAATAACAGAAATTCTTTTTTAGGTTATGGTAATGGGGATTTTTTTCCCTCTCATTTTTGATCTGCAAAAAACATTAAAAAAATAAGAAATGTAAATCTTTTTCTAACAGTCATCTTGAAAAACAAACATAACGCGTGTAAGTGAACACGATAAGAACTTCTAGTGGCACTTAAGTGATTATGAGGAAGCTTGGCTTTTCATATTTGGACTAAATTATTCAGCATTAATTACGACAGCAATAAATATTTGCTTATGAAATTTGCAGTGTTTTTAAAGAAACATATTGGGAGCTGAAAGCTACAGTTTATTAAAGGGATATGATTTTGATGAAACTTTGTATGGTTTTCAGGTAATAGACTACTGCGATTTTAAGAAAACAAAAGAGTATGCGTATACAATGCATTTATTTAAAAATAAATTTAAAATTATAAAAATAAATTTTTTATTTCAAAATCTATAAGTTGTTGATATTCTAAAAATATTTCAGTACATATGTGATGTTAGATTCAAAAGTTCCCGGAATAAGTCTATGATTTAAAAAATATTACCAATTAAATTGCTGAAACACACGCTTCATTTGAAATAAGACCCTTAAACACACTCATTCCATCTCTCGTAAAGGTCATCGAAACATTTCTGGAATTCATTTTTAGCCATGTCCTTTAATTCAGCCTGCGATGCACTTTTAACTTCATCTGCAGATTGGAATCGATGACTCTAAGAGCTGCGTGCCGATTCTGGAAATATTCTGAAGTCGCAGGAGGCTAAATCAGGGGAGTAAGGAGGATGTAGCAAAACAGTTGTTTACGTTTCCTCCCCGTCGTTGTTTGAAGCCTGTTCAAACGTATCCCCGTAGAAACCTTTTCAATGTTTTCAGTGGTGTGAGAAGTCTACGGACTCCAGAGTGCTCCATATCATCAAAACTTTCCCAGCCTTCACTGAAATGCCGTTGTAACTCAAAAGCTTGCGTTTTCTATAATGTATCACTGCTGTACACAATGTTCAACAATTTGTGAGTCTCGGTAGAACTCTGCAAAATTTGATATTCATTCTCTGCTCTACAAACGTCATTTCTTTCAATCGCCGGTTACTAAATGCATCTGCTTACAAAAAAAGATGAGCATTAGAAAAAACCACTTTTAGAAATGGGGAAGAATGCAGTAACACATAAACCTTATCGTAGTCCCTCTACTGCAAAAATTTTTCTCGTTATAGACTCAGTCTGGGAACTTTTAAATTTTACCTCGTATAATGATTCATAAGCTATGCGTGAGTTTATTAACTAAATTTCCGTGTTCTGAGTCTTAAATTGACGAGATGACTACGTAAAATAATGTAGTGTTCCAATTTTCTTAGTAAAAGAGCCAAAAATCAAAGAAATCAAGTGCTTGAAAGTCTCAGAACACAAACCAATTTTACACATTTTTATATTCATATGTATATTTTGTTGCATTATTTGTTATGTACTAAACTTTTTCCATTAGTAGCAAGAAATGCATTAATTATTTAATCATTTGTTCAATTTTTAAATCATTAATGATTGTTAATTGGTTTGTGCTATCAAATGCCGAAGTTTCGATTGATTAAATCTAACGCTATAATAACCAATTTAAGCTATTCCCTTGGTCATAATCTTAAATTTAAACCAATGTCCTTGGTCATAACCTTCTTCATTTATTTCCTGAGCGTAATTAAATGCTCTGACATATCTTAAAAAAGCGAAGACTGACAATTTTATAACTTTTTTACACTGTTGTTTGTCGAGGAAAGTTTACATTTGTGGTTAAAACATTTAGATTCAGACATGAGTATTAAAAAAAAAGTGCGATTGTTTTTGACTGACTATCTTTTATGCAGAAATGTCCACAATGAGATACAGGTAATTTTAATTATGGTTTTATAAAATTTTTCTTCCTTTATTTTTAATTTCCTACTGAGTCTCTTGCAACACGCAAGAAAAATATATGAGACCTAAGAGAGAAAAGTACAAGAAAATTGTATCGCTTACAAACACATAAGCAACACAATAAGCTAATATCACGATACACACAAATGTTTTTTTGTCTGTATACTATTATTTCCACTGTTTCACTTCTGAAAAATTAAATGTTTTTTTTAAATTCTAGTTATTCCTTCGATAATGTTAATATCTTATATAATAAAATTATTTATGTAAAAAGTATAGTAGGTGCCGGAAGATTTTCTATGTAATAAATATAATTGAGATTAAATATAACTGAAATGTGTATGTGACTTATATACTTTTTCACCATAGAAAATAACTTTTTGAAAAATAAGAAAGTGGAATACGATTTGTCATTTATATTTTGTAAGGAAATGAAAACAAATTTTCTCCAAATCTACTTTATTTATAAAATTTCTCAAAGAGTATTTCGAATATAGTTTTTAGGAGTAATTCTGCCGTGTAGATACTTTTTAAAAGTCAGTCTTCAGCAATAAGCATCCTCTCTAAGAGTACACGTATAGCATGAGATTACCACTTATTTAAATGAACTTCCATCAGAATATTGGCGTTTACCATGGGCAAAACGATGATAAATGTATTAGTTGCATTGCTGTAGAATGCTAATACAATGCTTGCAAGTTGTTATTCATTGAGTCGTTAATGTATATTTAGGGTTTTCTCCTTCGATTTTGACTCAAGTAAGCAATTATCAGAGAGTAATTCAAGTAATTGGCTTTATTACGACACTTGGCAAGATCATATAAAATATAAAGGTATGTATTCTTTAACTTCTACCTTCATTCTTACTAAAAATTTCTGCTCTCGTCTTCCCATTTACGTTTTTAACCCCCCCCGTCCATCATCATCCTTGTTAAAGTATTTAAGTAATTTAAAAAAAATAAGAATGTGGTATATATACAAACAGTTTAACGTCTGCATTTGTAACACGTTTTTTGCCACTCTTTCTAAGCCACATTATTTTAGCTCTGGGTTTGGGTTGAAAAATGTAGAATATTTAAATCATTCAGCATTTTATATTTATTCTTATGCTCTATACATCATGGATTTGTACTTCCTCCTACATGATATAAAATCTTATTTGAAATACTTTTTATGTTTAATATTTTTGAGAATGTCTTGCAATGTCCATTTATCCTTCTGAATTTAGTTTTTAATATTGTGTATCTCAATGGACGTTTTATACATTATAAGTTTCCTTCTTTTTTAAACATAATTGAAATCTTTAAGATAATATGGGAAATATGGAATTTAAATGCACACATACCCGAATACATATTGGGAGAAGTTTATTTCAACTTCATTTTTTAGTCTTTCGCATAATGGTGACAAATTAGGTACCCAAATCATCAAAATAACTTGACAGTTAAAGGGATTAGAAATGAATTAAAATGAAAAATTTGGATTCTAAAATTGAAACATCGAATGACAACAAATTAAATTCGATATTAATTAATTTAATTATATACCATACTTATAACGACATGATTTGAAAAAAAATAAACCCTGATTCAATATGTAATTAATTACATAAATAAATCACATATATTGAATTACTATGTAATAAATTACCTCTAAAGGGTTTATTCTAGTTCCTAAGCCACACAAAAAAGTGGAGTGAATTTGTTCTATGCCTTATTGGAAACATTAGCCTTTATGGTGGCTCTTTAATTTAAGTCATTCTTAAGGTATCCCACTACTTGCGACACCTTTTTATTCTTAAAATGGAGATATGGGAATATTTTTTGTGTTTTTAGATTTATTTAGTAAATTTATATTAAAAATATGCTACAATTAAGAAGAGAGAAAGAAATTGTTATACTAAAATTGGGAAAAATTAGTAAAAATTTACAAAAAATTACATAAACGGGGCCCATTGTGTGCCAAAAGTTTATGAACAAATTTTCAATTTTAATGAGGTGCTTTGCTCTTCATTTTTAAAATAATCTTCAGGATAAGAGATATTTTAATTTTTATAAAAACTAGAGCACTTCATCTTAGTTATTATATGAAATTGCTTAAAAAACAGTGATTGCTAAATCTGAAGGTTAAAACACTTTGACTATTATACAGAACATACACAAACAGTTTCAGTTAATTATTTTTAAACTTTTTGAGCAATCACTGTCCCCGTTTCAGTATTTTAAAAAACACCTTTAGAATAAAACGCATTTTAAAGTATTACATCTTGCTTAAAGCATTAGCATCGGATTGTACTAAAGCACTTATAGTTTTTGTTCTAGTGAATGGAAAGTAATAAACTTGATATTTTTATAAAGCTAATAAGATGGCCTATAAAATAAAATCATAAAAAAATTTGCCAATTTTTGGCAAAATTCACTATTTTAAAGTAGGGTATAACGTAGCCACTCCCAGCAGCGGTCGAAATCTTTGGTGGACCCGACACCCACACGTGCATCTTGCAGCTGCAGCGCAACCCCTTTTTGACACCCGAGGAACCTAACCCCGTCGAACGGAAGATGAGAGGAGAGATGCTTTGAACTTACACGGAAGCAGTGGCCAACGAATCCTCCGCTCACAAAATAGTGGACTCTAACAATCTATAATTAAGTTTCATAACTTTAATGTATCATTCTGTAAATAATATTCAATAGTTGTGACGTAAATAAATTCCATATTTAGATTAACCAAGAATACGCTACCGTTATTCTTTCAAACGTTACAGCTTAGAGATGTGGTGGCAGCGCTTTGGGATAAAAAGTTAGCATTCAGGACCCGTGAGAGGAGGAAATTTTGGGTTTTTACGGACGGACTGCAACGCAGGGAGAGAGAAAAAGACATCTTCGGAAGGCGTGCTGCAATTGAATTCAGTTTCGGAGAAGGAGAGCGTCCTGCTCAAAGAAGATCAAACTGATCTATAGTGTTAACGGACAGAGTGTCCGAAGGGAAAGCGATTTTCGGAAGCAGTGCTGCGATATAATTCATCTTTGAAGCTGTGCCACGAGTGAATTCAAGGCTGGTCAAACTGACCACACTTATTGTTAGGGGTGAAAAAGCAGTGCTGCGATTGAATTCATCTTTGAAGCCATGCCACGACTGAATTCAAGGCTGGTCAAACTGACCACACTTATTGTTATGGGTGAAAGATTCAAGATTGGTCAAAAGGACCATTGTTCACACGGAGGAGTTCAAAACCACTAGTGCCATATTACTGCACATAATTTGCTTCTGACAGCAAGCTGAGTACTTCAAATGGGTGAGTACTGTTATATTTTTGAGTTGCAAACTGCATATTGTATTAGGAATTTTGGTTAAAATGTTCTTTACAAATTTTGAAATACTTAGTGTTTTTCTTGCATGGGAACAGTGTTATTTTGTTTCTAGAGAATTGTAATTGTATTTCAAGCATTGTGTGCAATTTTAGCTTAAGATTTATTGTGTTTTAAGTCTCTTGAATTATTTTGATTATTTTTAGTGTTAAGTTTTTCTTTGTGTATTTCTGTGTATGCATGGGACCAGTGTTATTGTATTAATAGAGAATAGTAATAATAGTGCAAAATTTAGCGTGACATTTATTTTATATTGTTTAAAAAATGGCTTTCCTTGGTAAAGGGAAAAAGCAAGATATGTTGCAACTTGCTGAGGAATTAGGAATAAATGCCACCTTAAATATGACTGTCCCTAGCATAAAAATTGCAATCACTAACAGTGAAGGTTATAAAGAGGAATTTGTTAAAAATTTGTATGAGACTATCATTGCAAATGGAAAAAGATTGGAGGAGTTAGATAGGGCTGAAAAAATGAGATTAGAGGAGTTAGAAAGGGCTGAAAATATGAGATTAGAGGAGTTGGAAAGGGCTGGAAAAATGAGATTGGAGGAGTTAGAAAGGGCTGAAAAAATAAGATTGGAGGAGTTAGTAAAGGAGCAGGCATTAAAAGAGAAAGAATTACAGCTGAAATTTGATTTAGAAAGGTTTAAAATAGAATCCGGATTTAGGGTAAACGATGAATCAAACGATTCTACAAATGCATGTTCTGTAACCTCTCTTATTTAAACTTAAAAAAATTGATCCGAGATTTCGATCCTAAGCAGTCAGATATTAGTTTATATCTAGTGATCTTTGAACGCCAGGCTAAAAGGGCGTCAATAGAAAAGAAAGAGTGGGTGGGGCAATTATTGGGTTTGTTACCCCTAGAGATCGTGCAATTTATTGCTCGTGAACCGGAGGAACAAGCCGAAAATTACGATTATGTAAAGAAATTATTACTTAAAAGATTCAAGTTAAGTCCGGAGATCTTTCGGCAAAAAATTTGTCCAACACCAGAAAAAATCCGATAGCACCTGGAAGGATTTCACTTTTGAAATTACGAATTATCTAGATGAGTGGCTGATTGGCTTAGAAATAAATACCTTTCAAGATAAAGATCTAATGGTGGTAGATCAATTAAAAAAACGCTCCAATGCTAGTATGAAAGATCATTTTTTAGATAATTGGGCAAACCTTAAATCAGCTACTCAAATAGCAGAACTCTTTGATAATTATAAGGACGTCCAAAAGGTAAATTCGAAACCCATGGATAGGTTGGGCAGGAATGATAAAATTTTGACATACTCAGGGGTCAAGGAAAAAGAAAATAGATTTGGGAAAACTTCCCCCATTAGGAGCTTCTGTTCCGGAGAGTACTAGAGAGAGAACTTTTGAAAAACGCGTGATACAGAGATGTTATCATTGCAATATGCCTGGACATATAAAAGCCGTTTGCCCTAAATTAATAAAAAACAAAACGACGGAAACTCTCAATAATATTGAAGGAAATGAAAACCCGGATTTTCTTAATTAATATACAACAAAGGGCTCTGTGAATGGTCACGAGATAGACATTCTTAGAGATACGGGAGGGACAATCGATTTAGTATGTGCAAAATACATAAATCCTTCTTCTTTCTCTGGTGAAAATGTTTGGGTAAAACAACTGTTAAGCCCAGAATTAGTTTGTTTACCTTTGGCGGTCGTGGAAATTTTGGAAGGTGCAAACTAAGGCAGTGGTTTGTGGAAATCACTTAAATCAACACGGTCGATATTTGCTTGGAAATAAAACGGCCGAGCTAATAAAAGGAAATTTAGGCTATAATTTCCTGCCAGTCGAAATACTGAATGCTGTCCAAACCAGGTCACAAGTCAAAGCGGCTAGAGAAGAAAGGGAAATAGATAGTGGTGATGCTAAGAAAGGGGAAGATGAGGCTATAATTGTTTCTTCGGTTGCAGAGGACGAAATTTTAATACCTGCACTCTCCAGAAATATGACCAGGGTACTTCTTTTACTAGTGCTCTGACTACCGAGTTCTTTGAAAAATTCGGAATACTTGTCAGGCATAGTTCTGTGTATCATCCACAGAGTAACCCTGTTGAGCGATTTCATCGAACGTTGAAACGACTCTTACGAGTCTTATGTTTAGATGCAGGCTCCGAATGGGACAAACATCTTCCGTCAATTCTTTTAGCGTTACGGACTGTATCTCACGAAAGTACAGGGTATACACCGTTAGAGTTGGTGTATGGGAAAAATTTGCAAACCCTAGATACGTTAGTAAAGGAACACTGGATGGAACCGGAAGAAGAATGTGATCTCGTCACTGAATATATGTTTAAGTTAATAAATAGATTGCAAAGATGTCAAGAAGTAGCTGTGAATAAAATGGAGGAAATGCAAGTTAAGCGGAAAACTTGGTATGATAAAAACGCAGTAAAACGTGAATTTAAAGATGGGGATTTAGTCTTAGTGTTAGCTACATCCAGAGCAACTAAATTAGCAGTGCAGTGGATAGGTCCTGGGACAATTTTAAATAAAATTTCGGAAACGAACTATTTAGCCGAAATCCCCGGCAGACGCGAAACATCTCAAAGCTATCATATAAATATGCTAAAACCGTATTACAAAAGGCCAGAACACGTTAACATAATTATTAATGATTAAACGCAAAACTCTCTCGCAGACCAGGAATTAGAAATTCCGTACTTAGAAAACAATTCTGTCGTTTATGATTTCGAGGACGTAATCCAGGCTAGCGAGTTGAACAAATACCTTCACGACAAACAAATGGATCTACTGTGCGAATTATTAAATAAATACTCTAAATGTTTTTCAAACAATCCCGGTTTAACTAATCTGGTTGAACACGAAACCCAGTTAGTTAGCGATCAACCAGTTAGGACGAAGCCCTATCGAATGTCGCACCTACAAAATGAAATCTTAAAAAACGAAATTAACTGAATGTTAAAATTAGGAATCATTGAGGTAGGATAATTGGATTACATGTCCCCTATGATTTTAGTTGAGGTAGCTGGGAAAGAACCTCGCCCATGTATTGATTACAGGATATTAAACGGGATCATTAGAACGGAATATATATATATAACTTTCCTCTTCCGAGAGAATATCGAAGAACGCGTAGAAAAGGTATCGGCGGCTAAATTTATTACCGTCTTTAATTTATCTGAGGGATATTGGCAAATCCCTTTGAGTAAAACTGCACAGCGATACGCAGCCTTCTGTACTAGCTTTGGTACATACAGACCCCTAAGGATGAGTTTCGGATTAAAGAATGCTGCATATTTCTTTAGTAAACTCATGGCTGAATTAATTACTTAACGGACTAGAGGAACGGACTTCGTATCTAGACGATATCGCAATTTTCTCAGATACTTGGGAGTCACACCATAAACATGTGGAAACGGTTCTGCAGAGAATAAAGAGAGAGAGCTAAGTTAACTATAAAACCTTCAAAGTGTAAGTTTGCGCAACAAAATGTCAAATTTTGGGTCACCTTGTGGGTCAGGGTTTTCGCACCCCTTCCGAGATCAAAGTTCAGGCTGTTCTAGAATTCTCTACCCCTCGCACGAAAACCCAAATACGTGCCTTCTTAGGTCTAGCGGGTTATTACCGAAAAAATATAAATCTGTTCTCGGTAATCGCTGTTCCGTTGACAGACGCGTTGAAGGGAAAAGCAAAGAAGGGAGAAATTACGTGGACGACTGAGTGTGAAAACGCATTTCGAGAACTAAAAGGGAAACTAATTGATAAGCCCGTTTTGTACGCGCCAAATTTTGAACGAGAATTCATTGTTCAAACGGACGCTTCAAACACAGGTATGGGAGCAGTTTTAACCCAATTAAATGAACAAGGTAAGGAGCATCCAATCCTTTACCTGAGTAAGAAATTTTCAGAGGTAGAGAAGCGTTATTGTACGACGGAGAAGGAATGTGCTAGTATTGTTTTCGCAATTAAAGGTTACATTATTACTTAGATGGAAATTCATTTTTAGTTATGACCCATCACAACCCGTTGGTGTGGTTGAATAGAAATGTTAGTTCTAACCCTAGATTGATGCGATGGGCTTTGGCTTTGCAACCATATAATTTTAGAATTGTACATCGGTCGGGTAAAAGTCACAAAAATGCAGATAGTCTCAGCAGATCGGTGATAGATAATTAGGAATGGTTAACAATGTTCTCTTGCTCATGACTAATACTTGTTGCTTATAATGTTTTTTTAGTTAAGTTTTAATAATTGTGTTAATTTTATTTATTTACTAGTACTGTATATCATATCGAATGGAGATGCGTGTCAAAAGATAAAGTCATGAAAAGCAAATATATTAATATGCTTAATTTTGTGTATAGGGTCTTAAAATATACATGATTATTTAGTTTACGCAAGAGGCATATTGTGAAAAATATTTTGTGTGTAAGGTTGTACACTTCGCATATCATATTAACATGTTGTTAGTTTAATTGATAATAGGTTTTGTGATAGGAGTGTTTGTATTTTTATTTAATGTTATTGTATGTTTTCTTACATTACTATTGATCATTTTCGTAATATGGATTTGTGTAAGTTCCCTAGCAAGAACACTCACTCACTAGAAATAAGTAATTCCAAATTTAGTTCAGCGTTTTCTTTAGTAGTTAAAATTGCAGCTCAGAAATATAGGGGTGCTTGATGAAGGGATGTGTCGGTAACCTGTCAGTTGTGTGTCATCGTCATTCCATTAAACTTTTCTCAACGGAAAAGTTCTATAAGAGAGGGCGAGAGCTGTAACGTAGCCACTCCCAGCAGCGGTCGAAATCTTTGGTGGACCCGAAACCCACACGTGCATCTTGCAGCTGCAGCGCAACCCCTTTTTGACCCCCGAGGAATCTAACCCCGTCGACCGGAAGATGAGAGGAGAGATGCTTTGAACTTACACGGGAGCGGTGGCCAACGAATCCTCCTCTCACAAAATAGTGGACTCTAACAATCTATAATTAAGTTTCATAACTTTAATGTATCATTCTGTAAATAATATTCAATAGTTGTGACGTAAATAAATTCCATATTTAGATTAACCAAGAATACGCTACCGCTATTCTTTCAAACGTTACAAGGGGGATACCTTAAACTAGGTTATAAATTTTTAAATTATAAAAAAAATTTATAACTATGTTTGAGTTGAATAATTCTATGCAGCATTTAAATCAAAATGGTGTCAAATAATTTTTTCGGAGAAAAAAAGTAAGTAAAACTTAAAAAGTGTTTGTACATTTGAACGTCGTTTATCCGAACGTTTATTATCCGGAGCGTCAAATATTCGGACCAGTGTTTTTTTAGCCCTTTCAGCGAAAAAAGGAAGGTGTATAATGTTACAACTTAAATTAAGGGATTATTTTCCACAATAAAGATAAAATTTCAACATTTTGCATCTATTTTGCTTTTTCTTTAAGCCCGTTTTCCGCATGTAATGATTTTCAGTATTCGTACAGTGTCCGGTTTCATATACTGCATGGATCGCATTCGATTTTCGGTCATCCGAACAATCGTGAATTCGAACTGTGTGCGGTCCCAATTGATTCGGATAAACGACGTTCTACTGTATGTGGAAAAATTAAATAAAAGTAGAACAATATTGTGTCCTTTTTCCGGTAATTTAAGTGATAACTCAGCTGCAGCTGAATAGGAAAATACTGTTTAGGTACATGCCATTTTTCAATGTATTGTATAATTAAAACTTAAACATCAATATAAAATCAAAAACAAGCGTATTATTAATTCATTACTCCAAAAATCAATCGTGAGCAGAGTCATGGCCGGCGCGTCATGTGTTTAATCTTTGTACCACTCAAGACCCACCCTGTAGAGGGGATGATACACGTTAAATCCATCTAGGCTCAAATTCCTCTCATTGGTGTGGTGTGGAATTTAGGAGAGAGGGATTTCATCTCAGGTGTCCTCCTTGCCACATGACCATGGTTCAAAATTACGAGCATCATCACCAATAGCCCTCGTGTTGCTTTATAATAACGGCGTTAATAAACACTCACCCCAACATTAATCTACATATGCATCTGAAATTAATTTCTTATAACGCGAATTAGAATAAGTTTAATTTAATTTACCGATCAATTAATTAATAATTTTATATAGGAACACCTATTTTTTTGCATTATTTTTTTCAGATATGTGCAGGAAAATGAGTAATAACCCATCAAATTTCGAATAAGGAAATACAAAAAGTCAATTACTTTTTTAAAATTTCCAAACACCGAAAATATAAGTAGCTTCTCGAAAGATCTTTCGCGAAAATTCAATCACCAATTTTTCACATTTTCTGAAAGAATACTTCTTGCTACTTTGATTCATCTGCTCCTTTTCTTCATTTTTCAACTTGTTAGCCTGCCTAATGCACTGTGTCATCTTCCCGCCATTTCTATCTTTCTGTAATGATGAAAAACGGAGCATAACATCCTGGAGCACAAAATATTTCACTTGAACAGATACATCAGCGTGTTCGTACTCATACGAGATAACAGAAGGGCGGAAAAAATGAATCCTGTCTCTTTAAATAACAAACACATTTAACAAGAAAACGTGTTTACGAACAGCAAAGACATTTTAATGACCCTTGAAGATGTTTTTTCCCCGCCGGAAGCTTAAAGAACATGTAATGTTTCTTCTTTGAGCTCGGAGAATAAACGAACATTTTTTTGTTTCTTTCCAAGGTTTCTGTCATCGCCGAATATTTGAATGCCTGCGTAATATTAATATTTTTTGATGATACGTAATATAATGAACCACTTTTTTAACGAATAAAGAATATGAAGAAAAGCTGCTCTGCTTTTCTCAGCTGTATTTTAAAGAATACCACATACACGTCACAGATGTATTTCAATATCAATTTATAACACGCTCATTTAATGAGAACCGAAGGTTTATTGGTAATACAGCGTTTCTCAAACTGAGGGTGAGTGAGTGAGTGAATATTAACGTCGCACTGTTCTGCTTGCTACACGAGGGCTTTTGGCGACGGACCACGTAATTTTGAACTATGGTCAAATCACGTGGATGACACCTGAGCTGGCACCCCCTCTCCTAACTACCACACCAGACCAACGGGAGGACATTTCTGCTCTCGACAGATTTAGCGTGCATCGTTGCCCTACACGGCGGGTCTTTAGTGGTATTGGGCTCGAACTCGTGACAAGGCAAGCCACGATCCGATACCTATACCACTCGACTACCGCGGCCGCTATTGCTCAATGAGATGAATTTTTAAATGATGCACAAAATATAAATAAATATATTCCTTACACTTAATAGGGGGATAGGACTTATAGATCTGCTCGGCTACCGCGGCCACCTCAAACTGAGGGACACATCCCTTTAGGGGGCGCGATAAATCTACGAGGCTGACGCGAGCCTATGGAAAAGTCGAAAACCCAAGATTACGTAAAAAAATTATTAATTTACTGAGAATAAATGAATAAAAAACATTTTGGCATAGTAAAAAATAAAATACACATTTACACTGATATAATATCTAAATGTATCAGTACTGCACAATGTATTTTAAAAATTATTTAGCAATACTAAGTTAATAACAAGTTTAATAATTACCATTGACTTCATGGGCTTGTCATATATGAAATTATATACAAAAATTAGCACTTATCTTGATAATTTGCATGGTTTATATTTAATCCCTTTTCTGCGGATTAAAAGATACGTGATTCGTTTCCCAAAGCCATCGTTTTCCTCATAGGCGTGCGTGTGTGATGTATTGGGGGAGGGAGAAAAGGAATGATAGCAAACACTGTCAAGGTCTTTTTATTGCAATCCAATGCCTTCGAATTTTTTTTTATGAATAGCAGCTCACAGAAAAAATCATACTACTAAAAACGTATATATACGTCCGGGGCATTTAACACGTTTTTATACGCCGTGTCACCTAAGAGGTAGAAATCGTGTCGTAGCTTTAGCGTGAAAGTATAGTATTATTGAATTCAATACATTGTTATTATATGGAGGGGGAGGGGTCGCGATGAAAATTATGATTGATTATATTGGGTCGCAAATATTGAAACTTTAAGAAGCACTGCTCTAATATCACAAGCATTTTTTGTATGAAAAATGTTACATTAATTTTTAAGCATAATTTTTGCAGCGTCCTTGATGTAAAATTTTTTTTAAAAAATTACCCATTATATATGATTAATTATAAAGTTTAACTTAAGCATTGTCTACAAAATATAGCCCATGATTAATTGGCTTGTATTTTACTGTGAAAGTTTTCTTATTATCACAATCTGATATAAAAATATATAAAATATATATAATGGAAAGTCCTCATCAAACACACATTTCTTACTGAGAGATTCATATTATACTGTCATATGCATAGTGAATGATTTGGTGAGACTTAAAAAGATTTTATACATTTTAGAGGTAAGTGCATTGTGACTTTACATTAAGTCCCAAACCCATCATACACGCGCGACCATAGTTACTTAATGTGGTTTAAATTTATGTATAGTTAGCGAAATCCATTTGGTTTTATTCTGGTACAAGAAACATTACAAACACACTCTTCAAAGGATTTAGAAAAGAAATAAAACTTGAAAAATATTTGTCGAGGTAGAATTGAATATACTTTATCTAAAGCCTCCCATAGAGAATATGCATCGGAAAGTGGTTTAAATTCATGATGAAGATATTTCCCTACCTTTTTTTTTTCTTTTAAGGCTGTTGGCAAGGTTTCTGTCAGAAAAAAAATGTTTCTGTTAGTACCATGAATAAACTATTTTTTTATTTGGTTAGAGTTTTTTTTATTAAAACTTATATAATACAAACGTCTAACATGATGTGTTTTTTCTATTTGAAATCGATTTAATGCTTAAAATATTAAATCTTATAAAGCTATGCAGCCTTATAATGCTTTTGAAGTTTATGCAAAAAAGGGCTTGCAGGCCAATCGTTAGAGGTACTCCAATAGAATTGAATTTTCTTTCTTGCTTATGGAATAAGTAAATGGTAAAATGAAGAATAAAATTATTCTATGCAAATTTTCCCAAATGTATTAAGGAAGATATTCATCTCTTATTCTTTCTCTCAAATATTTTATCTTTTTACTTAAAAATGCAGATAAAAAATTTAATAGATATTGTATCTATTATTTTTCTTTAGTATTTTTAGTTTCCTATAAATTTAATACTCGATTGATGTTTCTTTGAAAATATGAAAAGGACCAAACTTTTGTGAGCACAAATTGTAATTAAACATGTGTTAAATGTTGAAGATTAGTGAGACTGTTATAATTAATTATACCAATAGTACCGAATATGCATTGATGTATGTAACTGCGATACAAGATTTTCAAATAAGGGCATGAAGGTTTGCTGCATTTATGATAACTGAGGTCATGAGTGATCCAATTAATTTGGAACTATCATGCAATAAAAAACTTTTCTGTTCCACGACAAAACCTTTTTATCCAAAAGAATATTTACATATTTTCAAAGAATACTTTTATGAGCTTATGTTCAATTATTTGCCAAAAAAGTCAAGTGATAATTAACAAATTCAAGTAAACCAATATTTATAAATGTTGGGGATTTTAAAAAGAATTGCAATATATCTGACAATTAGGACGTCATGTCTTGCATTGTAAATTTGATGGAGATTTTATCACACACAAATACTACAATGGATAGTTATTCTTTTTTTTCCTTCGTGGAGAATCTAGGTATCATTAATTTAATATTTCTTTCTCGGCACAAAATTTTCAAAAAACAATCAAATTAAAAAAAACTCTCTAAAAAATTATTCAATAGTTAAAAAGAAAACTCAAAAAAAAATTGCTGGAATACACATTTTAACTATAGTGATTTAAATATCACAAACTATTAATGACAATTGTTCCAACGTTTTGAAAAATAATGGAATGTCCTAGCTACTACCCGACTCGCTTCAGTGGGTATTTAATGATGCTGTACGACCCAATATTGTTTTTTAAGTTATTCATATCCAAGTCCTAGCATTTAGCTTTCGATTTTATACAAAAGCATTCTTATAGCCCTCACAGCTATAACTGGAATTCTAAATGGCAGTATATTTACCATAAAATCCGGCGTACGCGATGTGACACAAAAAAAGTAGTTCCTCTTAGCATTCACACGCTTCTGCATTCGGAGCTGCCATTTTTGGTAACAGTTCTGGAACGAGGTTTGTGGAAGTCCCTTTAAGAGATTTTCCGCTTTTGCCTGAACCTCTTCAACTGAGGTAAAATGGGTTCCCTTTTAGCCAGATTTAACAGTAAGAAATAAAAAAAAAGTTGCATAGGGCCAAATCAGGTGAATACGGAAGATGCCCCATCACAGTATTGTTTTCGTTGGCCAGAAACTGTTCGACAGATAGGGCCGTGTAAGCGGGTGCATTGTCTTGGTGCAACAGCCCGCCATTACTCCCCAATGTTGGCCTTTTCTTCCAATTTTTTTCCTTTTTAGTACTTCAATTTAGTAGTGTTGATTAACAGTCTAACCACTGATGTGAGTAGGAACCCACTTATATCACGAATTTCGGTAATGTTTTGGTCTGTAATCGCTAACCTTTGGCGCCCAGCAGGCCCATCATCTTCCACATTGCCAATTCCCCCTGAAAATCTTTTTATCCCTTTCAGACACATGTGAACGAGACAAAGTTTCATCTCTATACTCCTCTGTTAATAGCTGAAATGTTTTCAGGGCTGATTTCTGGTTTCACAAGAAACTTGATGTTGATTTGACATTTTCCCGAAAGAATGCAGTTACATGTTTTCACTCAATGACGCAATACTCCCAACTGGCGTCATCGATTAAGGCGGAACTGGTCACATGGATAGAGGAGAGGTGTGGGATGACGTCATCAAAGCAATATTTGCCAACTCCACTCTTTTTCCAAACTACGCACTTAGTCTGGTTCTTTTTGTATACCTTGTATACTTATTGATACTAGATGCTTTTAAATTTTGATTTAATGTCTACTTTGCGGATATAGAAAATAATTATATATTGATGAGATAGGTTTAACTCCAAGGTGGCCAACCCACGGCCCGCCTTGAATAATTTTGCGGCCTGGGAGATTCTTTACAACTGTACAAAATACCACTATTTTGTGCAATATTTTTGCTTTTAATGTAGTGTTTTGTAACAAATAAATTCCACAATTGTTTCTATTTTATCACGTTGTTTCTGTTTTTATAGATACTTAAAAGTGGGCAGTATTGTATTGTAGCAATACCCCGCACTATCACGCTTGATTCCTATAACTGTTTTTCAATTCCTACTATTAGCTCACATTCTCTATTTATTTAATTATCTTGGTGGAATTTTCAATCGTTTTTTATAAAATACATTTTAAAGCGCTCAATTGAGCTGAAATTTTATATACAGGATTATTTTGGATGACAATACAATAATATAATAATAATTAATTAAAACTAATTGATTAAAGCTAATTATTTATAGAATTACAAATACAGCCACGTTGGCATCATTTTTGGCGACATGTGTCAACACTTAAAAATGTTTTTTTCTGACGTCTTAAAGCATTCAGTTGAGCTGCAATTTTATATACACGATTGTTTTGGATGACAATATGATACTTTAATGATAATTAATAAAAATTAATTACTACTTAATGTTGTGATTCTGTCATATGTATACACATATTTATATTAATTGTAACTATTTAATAAAAAGTAGCTAAAATAAAGTTTTTCTTTGTTGATCTAAGTAGGAATTGACTTAAAATTTTTTTTATATTACTTGTGACAAGTAATTTTAAACATACATTATTTTGCATTCAGTAATTTTAAGCATACACTATCACATGCGCTTCCTTAATTTTAATTACTAATAAAATCTTCTAATTTTATTTGAAACCTTACGGTAACTTTATTGCTCGCGGTGAGTTAGGCATATGGTAAAACCTGTTCAAGGTTATTGATTACCATAAAATGTGTTAGAGGAGAAAAAACTCGAAATGTCCAGGAATACTTTTAAAACAGGACGAAAAAAAAATTGAATCGCAAGAGAAAAAGTTCTTTATATAGAAAATTCACTACACTATAGGGAGGTTATTTCACGAAGAAAATTGTGAAATGTTCTTGGTTCAAGAAAAAAGTTCACTATATAGAAAAATTCGCAATCTAGAGATTTGACTGTTTTTTTATATGCGACTCTCGGGATTATAATGTTTTTCGAAGTGGCCCGCAAGGTCATTTGGGTTGACCACCCCTAGTTCAGCTATTGTAACAATCTTAAATAATACACATAAAAGTATAATGTTATTAAGAAGACAGTTCTTAAAAAGATTTAGTATAAATGCCAAAAATCGTTTTTGCAGTTAGCAAATTTTTACATTTTTTTTGTGAATTTTTACAGTTACTAGCGCGGACAATTATCAGATTAATTTTGTAAAGAAATTCTTACAGAAAGCTAATATAAAAATAAAAAAAACCCTATAAAACAAAGCATTTTTACAATTTACTTTCTTTTGTGCAGTTTTGATAGTTACTTTTTTCGACAATAACTACCTCTTCCTATCACATAGTAAAATTTTGTTTATAGTAATGATTTGATTTTTGTTAAAAATGGATCCTCACATAATTTAAAATCTGCTGTAGAATGTTTTCTCTGTATAAAAGTGAACAGATAAAAATATGTTGAAGAATGTAGATTGTAATTTTATATGCGAATTATTATATATGTCAGTAGTTATTATAGATTATTATTTATAGATGTTTTATTTGAAATGTGTTTCTAAAATCAAAAGATTTAAAGAACCGGCTCAGTGTTAAAAACTGCTTTTTTGCAATATGAAATTGGTCATGTTGGATATAATTAAATATGGAAATATATATAATTAAATTTAGTTTTAATAGTAAAGTATTAAAAGAAAAGTTATTCGAATTCATCATTTTTTTATCAATACAGAGAAAATAAAAAAGTATGCAGTCGTCAAAAATATCTGTATCTGTCAAACTTTGAAATTCGAATGGTTTTCTCACGATTATATTGCTTTTCTCATACAATAGAGGCATAAAAATGTCTGTGAAAAGACCTGTCTGAAGACATAACTCAGTTTTCTTTTTGAGAAAACCAATCTGAAATCGAACATAAACATTTTTTTTTTTACTTTTATCCGAGATGGAACTAAAAAAGAGAAAAAGGTAGACAATCGACCGTCTGTGTGTATTTTGACGTTTCTCTTGATATAATTCTGCAGCCTTGAAAACAAGCGTCAGAAAACTTTTGTATCTATTATCTTTTCATATACTATTTATTTCATATTCAAATCGTATAAAAGCTTTATAACACGATAATAGTCTACAAACTTGTAAGAAGAAAACTTAAAGCAGTATCTGATCCGTTTTTAATTTTAGTATGTATGCTATAAAAAGGAACCTGAATTCGGATAAATCCCTGGATTTAAGGAATTACACGGAAGTTTTCAGCTCTTTTCTTTTCTCAGAGATCAATTGAACTTACATCAAACGTATACACTTGAGTACCAAAAGTCTTCGGAAATTTTTCCTTGGAGTTTAATCTGCAACTACTTAAAAATATTCAAAATATTAATTATATTTTTTATGTCGGTAATTTTTTTATCTGATCTTGATTATATTTTTCAGTTTGCCCGTGTGATGAATAGGTATACCTGCTGGAATATATACACGCAAGGTGATTCCGAATTCATGTTAAAAACACAAAATTTAAAAGTTGATACTGGACACTATTATATCAATAATTTATTACATTGGAAAATATGGACGTAAGTGACACGGAGAATCGAAAAGAAATACTTAAACTAAAGTGAAATGGATTTATAGATTAATTTTGTTGTTGGGGGGGGATAAAGGTAGTAAATAGACTATCGACCGTTCACCATTATGTATCTCAGTGGGAAAAGACGCCGTTCTTAATTGTTCAACCATCCATGATGGGATACGTTAGTATGCAAAAAAGCAGACGTACATTACCTGCACGGCCGTGTAAATGATCTACGTGAAGAATCTACCAAGAGTAGTTTTTGGAGGAAAGGATGTCATCACGCAGTTTTACAGCGGTTACATCGTCAATATTGTGAAACAGTTTCCAAAAAACGAATGAGTGAGTGAGTTAATATTAGCGTCGCACTGTTCAGCTACACGAGGGCGTTTTGGCGACGGACCACGTAATTTTGAACCATGGTCAAGTGACGTGGACGACACCTGAGCTGGCACCCCCCTCTCCTAACTACCACACCACACCAACGGGAGGACGTTTCAGCTCTCGACAGATTTAACGTGCATCGCTGCCCTACACGGCGGGTCTTTAGTGCTACTGGGATCGAACTCATGACATGCCTGCCATGGTTGGATACCTTAACCACACACACTGGGCTGCCGCAGCCCCTCCAAAAAACGAAGCTTGTATACGAAGAACAGTTCGCAGTCTGAGCCCTGAAGAAATTGACGCCGTTCAGGTTTATAAGGCTGGCAGTAGAGACGATTATCATCGATCTGGCAGTTGAATTTACATCAAATCGCAAGACCATATCTTAAGAATCCAGAGGAGAAATCCAGATGGTTGCTCAGATGGTTGCTTCTTTGCAGTGAGCTAATAGCCATTGATGAGGCCCTTGGTTCTTTTGCATCTACAAGCAATACAGCCCTTGTCCAATTGGGAAAAGTGTGAGAGATAATGTTGGAGTGCCAATACTCACCAAGTTAAAACGACTTTCCACATCGCATCAAATTCATCTGCAGTGGATTCCCTTTCACACAGATTTAGAGGGAAATAAGAATTGCGGACACTTTGGTCAAAGCTGGAGCTTGCGAGGTACCAGAGCCGTCAGCACCCCTCAGCTTTCTGGAGATTTTCTCTAGAGCTAAACACCAAAATAAGACCGCTTGGATTACCCCCGCCCCTCAAAGCACCATTGGTATCAGTGTTCGCGTCCTGGAGGCTCTCTGGCTCACGTTTTTAAAAGACAGGATCAAACTCTTCTAGCCCACTTTCAAAGTGGCCATTTTAAACCAATGAAATTTTCCGAAGGATGCAAGAGCTTTGAAATGTGCGCGAACTGTTCTTCTGAGCCGGCCTCACCTGCTCACATCCTCGATTGCCTAGGGCTCACCAAGCAGGATTTAGCAGACGATCCCTTGTTGGTGTTGGATTTTTTGAAAGTGTACGATGTCATGGACCTGGTCTAGCACTGCTGACCAATGGGGGCATGCAACAACAACACTTGCTTCTAAAAGTAAATTCACAAGTAATTGTTTGAAGGATGAAATTACTTCTAAATCTATGTAGCATTTCGATAAACATTGTCTGAAAAATTGCAAAATGAAATTTGTGCTGCAAAAAAATTGCATCCTTTTGCATATTGATAATTTTTATTGTATTAATGCAGTGGTTCTCAAACTTTCACTACTGGCGCCCCCTTTTCAATCACAATTTTTATCGCGCCCCCCTTATACATTAATAATGTACTGAATGCAATACTAATGCACTTTGACGCTAAAGCTACAATACGATCATAATTATAAACCGTACAAATTAACAAGATAAGTATTAAATTTTGTATATCTTACTTTTAAGTAATTTTTTTTTTTTGCTTTTTAGTTCGATTCACTATAAAAGCGTGTTTCTTAGTTTATTTTAAAACTATAATTTATTTTATAGTTATTTTTACTATACACTATAAAAATCACACACAATTCCAGTGATAACTTAATTAAGAGAAAATATACTTACCTGCTTTCAAGGACTTCTCAATTTTTCTTAGAAAACAAGAAAAAATCCAATAAAACTAAAGAAAATATTCCAAATAAATAATGTCCTTAATAAAGGACATAAATCACAGACACTTTTCGCTAACAACACAGGAACGTTATTTTCCAGCTAAACTCAAATCAACTCAAACGTTTCATGTCTCACGCTTTTCTGATATTTACTTTAGCTATCTTGATTAATATGCATTATTTCAGTAGGTTCTTCAATTGCGTGATCAGTTTCAACTTTATTTAATAGGGATCACAGATGCCCATTTTTTTTAATATTCTGCTTATTTACATTTATAAACCATAATAAGTCGTACAACACAGCAATCAAAACTACAAAATTGTTCATGGGGAAAGTGTAGCATGTTCTAAAAAATAATTGTGTAAAACGTTTTTCATTATGCATTATATGTTTCAGAATACTCCTGCTTATCCATATATCATAAAACTCTTTCACATGGAAAAAAAACGAAACAGAAATATATAATATATATTTACAACTTCCCTAAAAAAAGACGGAGATAACCATACCAATAAGTTCGAAGGTCAGCTAAAGTAATATTTTAGGTTTCAAGAAACGTAATAAAAAATCGCTCATTGTTTGATATCGATAAAGAGACGTAAAAAAAAAATCTCTCATCGTTCTCATATTGACCGCAAAGAAAACAAAATATTTGTTTAATTTGGTTGTAGGATCAAAGAAGGCTAATGAGCGTTTGAAATGGAATTTTTTTTTATTTTTGATGATCACCAGATGATAAAAATAAATTATATCAGTGTAAATGTGTATTTTTTATTATGTCAGAAAGCATCTTGTTTTATTTCATTCCAAAAAATTATTTTTTAAACCTTTTATTTTCAATATGCTCGCGCCCCCGGGGGGCGCGCCCCACAGTTTGAGAAACACTGTATTAATGAATTAAAAATGAGTGCTAGGTTCCTAAAAATAAAGAAGTTACTATTCTAATATAGTGTTAAGCTTAGATTGTATCTTCGATTCTTTGCTGAACGTACGAGCTAGAAGAAAATAATGAGACTACGCGTTTTTTATCAACTACATTCCAAAATTTTCAAAGTTCGTATGGGGGTGACACAGAGTGAAAAATCACATGTAAGATATCATCTTCATTTAATTTTGGATTGAAATTACAAGGTCTTGCTGCATTGGAAAGAGTTTATTTAAAAAAAAACATTGCTTTTTTTTTTAAATGCCTAAAAGACTTACCAGTGTTGCAAAGTTCACTTTTCCATCACATCTTTATGACTATACAGATAATTTGATTGAGATATTTTTATTGAATAGAAATACATTTTATAGTGTTGCAGTAAATTGAAATGAAATTCTGCAGAAATGATATGTCACCTAAAAATATTTTAATAGTAGCTTCATTCAAAGGGGGGAGGAAGGTTTATTTATATGCGCATCACTTTCAGTGAATAGCGAATTTGTATATTTTTTATTTTGCCCAAATCATTTAAATTTAAAAAATAACATTTTGATTCCCTATTTGACGAATTAACAGAAAGATAAACGAAAAAGATTCCTTCATCCTCCGGAAATTACTCATTTTTTGGTATCTTGATTTATTTCGAATTTTATAGATACAGAAAAAAATTGTTATTAAATTATTTTGCGAATTCATTGTACATTGAGTATAAGGGAAAGGTCTGTCATTTTTGAACACATGCAACTTGTGTGTTGTTGATCCTTAACAAGAATTTTGATCCAATTGAAACTGGTTTAAACAAGAAGATTAATATACTACTGATGATTTATACACATATTTTTGGATTTTAGTTTGTTTTTTAAACATGTAAAACTGTCAACATGAGTGAAGAAAAACTACACTTAAGACATTGTATGCTGTTTGAGTTTCAAAAAGGGAATAACATGATGGAGGCAAAAAGAAACTTGAGTGATGTGTTTGGAGATGGAACAGTAGCAGCTTGAATATGCCAAAGATGGCTTGTGAAATTTCGTTCCGGTGATTTTTCTTTGAAAGATTGACCCTGATCAGGAAGCCCATCAGATGTCAATGAGGAAGTGCGGCGCAGTATTGGGATCAGGGCATATCCCACTTTAACTTCCACAGAAGTGGGCTTCAAGCTCGGAATTCACCAGATTACTGCTTTGAATTATATTTAAAGCTTGGTTTTATGTTCAAATTCTCATTTTAGGTGCCACACTAATTAGACGAAAACAATTCAATGTGTTCTTTAAATCTTGCTCGTTACAAAACGACACAGTTTTTTGGCCACTTTGTGACTGAAGATGGAAAAAGTGGATAATGTACAAACATGCGATTAGAAAAAAGTATATGTTTATTAAGGCAGTGCTTCTCAAACTTTCGATGCTGGCGACCCAATTTTCAGTCATAATTTCTCTTTCTCCATACAATAACAATGTGGTGAATTCAGTAATAATATGCTTTGATGCTAAAGCTACAATACGAATTTAACCTCTTAAGTCCCACCGACGTATGTAAACGTCTAGGTCAGCCCATGTATTAATTGGTCCGGGCGTATATATACGTCTTTGTCAACAAATGTATTGATTGATCCCGACGTATATAAACGTCTTGGTCAACCCATGTATTAATTGGTCCGGACGTATATATACGTCTTTCCGAAGTACGATCTTTTCTGTGAACTTCTATCCATAGAATTATTCCGAAAGCTTTGTAAAGCAACAAAATTAACTTGACAGTGTTTGTGAAGGATTTACGTATTTCAGAGGATTTGCTTCTTTTTATTCCTCTTTTATCCCTCCCCCTCCTCCAATACATCTCATACACGCGCCTACATGAAAAAATAGTGGTAATGGGGAGTGAACCGAATAATTTTTAATCTCGGCAGTTAAGGGATTCATTATAAACCGTACAAATTATCAAGCTAAGTGTTAATTGTTGTATGTAATTGTATATATGACAAGCCCATGGAGTCACTGGTAATTATTTAACTTGCTCTTAACTTAATATTGTTCAATTACTTGTAAAATACAGAGGGAAGAACTGAAACGTTTATAAGTGTATTATATTAATATAAATATGTATTTTATTTTTTGTTACGCCAGAATGCATTTTGTTTGTTTAATTTCATCAAGTTAATAATTTTTTAAATAAACTTTTGTGTTTCCGACTTTTTAATATCCTATCGCTCCCCTTGCCCCCTAGCAGGGAGCGCCCCAAAGTTTGAGAAGCGCTGTATGAAGGGGAAACACCCCACCATTCACATCCAAAGCTGGCGTGCACCATAAGAAGGTTATGTTGTGTCGTTGGTGAGAGAGGCAAGGGTACAGTGCACTATGAGTTGCTGAAAGAAAATAAAATGTCCGTTCCTGTTCGCCACTTGATATTTGAATAAAGAATTCAATATAAACGTCCATCTTTGACCAAAAGAAGGCGTGATTCTTCATCACGACAATGCTAGACTAGACGTAGCCAGGAACACTGTACACAAAATTGCAGAGTTGGGTTAGGATCTCAGCCAGCATATACTCCTGATACTGCCCCGTCTGACTATCATCTGTTCAAGTCGCTGTAAAACTTTCTGGATAAAAATGAATGCATAAATTATGAGGGTGTCCAAATTACAGTGGAAGAATACTTTGTCTTCAAAACCGAGAACTCCTTTTCCAAGGGGTTGGATAAGTTGCCAGAATGCTAGCAGACAGTTGTAACTAACGAAAAAAACATTATATATTACATTATATTTAAAATAACAAGTAATATAAAAAAATTTTATAAATCAATTCCTACTTAGATCAATAAAGAAAAATTTTATTTTGGATACTTTTTATTAAATTGTTACAATCAGTGGCGCACCCAAGGGGGGTCCTGGGGGTTCGGACCCCCCAAAATCCTTGATATTTTTTCCGATTGATTATAATTCTAAGTATATAGTACGTAAAATTTAATTAAATATTTGTTATTAATGATTAATTTTATTAATTAATGCTAATTATTTATTCAATAAATAGTTTTTTTACTGTGTTTAGTTCCCGAAAATCGACAAAATCAAAAGGAGCATGATGCAAGAATGGTGAACTTTCGACCCCGGACCCCCCTTGAAAAATTCCTGTGTGCCCTACTGGTTACACACACAAATCATATAAATATCTATATACATATGACAGAATCACAATATTAAGTGGTAATTCATTTTTATTAATTATCATTAAAGTATCGTATTGTCGTCCAAAACAATCGCGTGTATAAAATTTCAGTTCAATAGAATGCTTTAAAACGTGAAAAAAAAAACCTTTTCAAGTTTTGACACAAGTCGCCCTAAGGGTCGCCAAGTCGCCAAAAATGATACCAACGTGTCTGTAATTGTAATTCTTTAAATAATTAGTTTTAATCAATTAATTTTTATTAATTATTATTAAATTATTGTATTGTCATTCAAAATAATCATGTATATATAATTTCAGCTCAATTGAGCGCTTTAAAATGTACTTTATTAACGATTGAAAATTCCACCAAGATAAATAAATATATAGAGAGCGTGAGTTAATAGTAGGAATTGAAAAAGTGAACAAAAAAAAGGTTTTCTTTCTTTATTAGAAGAATACTAAACGATGGATGGAATTTTCGATTGGGCAGTTACTACTTTTTAAATTTTTAAATATTGAAAGTAATGTGTTAAAATTACTTATATATTTAAAAAAACATTTATTTCATCGTAAGCCGCTAATATTTTCGCATACGAACATAAAAAGGCAAATTCTAATTTTTTTAAAACACTTCCAATTCGAAATTTTTTCGTTTAGAAGACTGTAATTTTCTTTGCATACTCTCCTCGTTGGAATAAAAAAAACTTCGTAAATCTCAAGTCTACTTAGACTAGGCAACAAATTCTACGAAACATTTTCGGAAAGAAATCACAAGGGAAACTGTAAGCCTTAGCATCTGACATCTTTCATTTAATTATTAGCCGTAGAACATCCCTTAGAAATCGGGGTGATTTATCATTGTTGGTTCGATCAATGATTAAATTCCAACGAGATGGGAAGGGAGTCAGTCAGCTTTCTGTTTCTTTCTTCTTTTTTAGAGATAATTTTTAGTAAAAAAATATTCTTCTGTTTTGAACAATACGCACTCTATAAATTATCTACATTTCATCAATTTATTGTATAAGATAAAAAAAACCAAAAATAAGTATAAAAATAAAAAAAAAAATTTGTCAATTCCTACTTTGATCAACAATTTTTTTTTTATTTTAGCTACTTTTTATTAAATAGTTACAATTAATATAAATATGTATATACATATAACAGAGTCACAACATTAAGTGGCAATTAATTTTTATTAATTATCATTAAAGTATCGTATTGTCATCCAAAAGAATCGTGTATATAAAATTGTAGGCAATTCCGTGTATTGTAGGCAATGACACCCATACCATCACATCAGCTGTGGGAGTGGTGTGTCGCTGTAAAACAAAGGCAGGATTGAGGCGTTCACAACAGGGTCTCCACACACGAACACGATTGTCATCACTACTGAAATTGAATCTGGATACGGTGCTAAAGATGACCTGGTTCCATTACGCTGCAATTCAGTTTCCTTGTGCGCGGCACCACTCCAAACGGAAGCGTCGATGGGTGGGCGTCAAGGGCAGCACACGTAATGGGCACCGAGATCCCAAATGGCCATCAGCCAGGCGCCTTCATATGGTAAGAAAAAACCCAGGGGCCCCTAGTGAAGGTGCTACCTGTACCTGGATGGCGGCCGATGAAGCAGTTGGCTGTATGTGTGCATTTATTACGATGTGGTGGTCTTCTGGACAACTGGTCTATCGAGGATGTCCTGAACCTGGTCTTCCTGTAAATGGCTTCTATCGGATCCACTGGTCACAACACCTCCTCACAACATAATCAGAGCGGTCTAGTTGACGAGTTACTCGCCTAGCTGACCACCCAGCTGCCATCATGCCGATGATTCTCCCCCTCCCAAACTGCGACAGCTGCTCATATTGTCTTCGAAAACAGCGTGAGGGCATATCTACCTCAGCTCTTCCTTTGTAAATGATTCAGCACACTCAAACAAGCTTTGGTTTTTTTCTGTTTTATACTCCATGGAGAACGACGTTAAACGCCCCCTACCTGCTATACATAACACGTAATCACGCTGCATTTCTAATAATTTGCATATCTCCCCGGCATGTACCTTCATGCGAAGCTTCGTTACGATCCCGAAATTGTATCTTGGTGCGCTATTTTTTTTGTCCATGAGTGAATGTTTTGTAAAGCCCGAAAAGATATAGCTCTATTCAATAAAATAAAAAGCAAAAAATGTGTGTTTTGACCAAATTTAGTCATTTTAACGCGTACGGATAACTTAATATGTTTATGAGACTGTCAAACGTTACAATGAAACGGCAGTTTTCTGAAGACTTTTTTTTAATTTAATTATTCTTCCATTTTATGCTAAAATCATTTTTGAGAAATTAAGCATCGAACACGTTTTACGTTCGACCATCTGTACAATACAGGGAATTTTTTTAGCACAAATCCCTACAATTATATAATGATTGTTGTAACCAAGTGGTTCACGTTCATTAAATCTTGGGTGGCGTAGTTTCTGTGGAATTGTAGGTCAAAGTCCTTGTGACACTGAAGACCACAGTATAGAGCAATGCTCCTTAACCTTTTTAATGTTGCGGACCTGTCAAGGTTTGAAAATTTTACAACGGTCCGTTGAGAGGGGGATGTTGTGATTGCTTATATTTTAGAATGCTTTGATTTATTCATTTTTATTTTATTATCTTTAAATATGCCTTCAGAATAAAATTTAGTTACACCAAAAAAAAAGAGAATATAGAGTAATTTAACACGAAATATAAAGTGATTTCCATGGAAAATCTCACTAAACCCGAGAAAAATACACCCCAGTAAATAAAATAGAAGTAATTTAATGTTCCTTTAGCGATCCGGTAAAATTTGTTCCACGAACCGGTATCGGTTCACGAGCCAGTGGTTGAAGATTACTGGTATAGATGGTCTAATCTGCAGAGATAAGGGAATTAATCTTAAAACTACAAATGGTTGCGTAGCCTAGTGGTTATATTCAGAACTACAGGTTGTGGCGTTGTCAAATCGCGGGTTCGAATCTTGATGTCCATGTAGAGATGCTGATGCACGTTAAATCTGTCGTCGCTCAAAGTCTTCGCAGTTATGGGGTGTGGATTTAGAAGAGGTGCCTCTTAGGTATCGTCTTCACACCTTGACTTCAGATCCATCGTCTTGAGGAAAGAGGTCCATCGTCAATAGACTTCGTGCAGTTTTAAAAAGTGATATTTATAATAATGAACCAATTTGGATTTCTTACCCGTTCAGGATTCCTGTTTTGACTAACTCCATTTAAAAATCATATAAAGGCATTACTGTAATAAAAATTTGCCGAAAAAAATTTATAGTTTATTATCATTCCAAATTCCAGACGCTCCCAATTCAAACCACACCGGTGTGATTACGGGCTTCAGAACGGGGGAAACGCAATCCCTGAAGTAATCACATATATGTGTGGCCATGGTCCTGAACGGGTTAAATATTTATCTCAAGTTCATGTGTCTAATAATTAAAAAAAAATTTTACGTCTTTAAAATTGGTGAATTTTTTTCTTTTTGCACATTTCCAAAACCCAGTATATGGAAAATATAGCAACCAATTAAAGCAGGAATATCTGTTTTAAGTCTGAGAATTTCAAATCTGTAACATTAATCAAAACATGAAAAAAATATCCATAAAATTTAACAAACTAAATGTTGTCCAAACATATATGACGGTACAGATAAAAAATGAAACTATTCGTACAAAATGGAACTTAAAATTTTCAAGTATATATATATATATATATATATATATATATATATATATATATATATATATATATATATATATATATATATATATATATATATATATATATATATATATATATATATATATATATATATATAAAGGGTGTTTTTTTAGAGGTATAGAACTTTAAATTGCAATAAAACAACGATGTATTATTCGATTGACATGATTTTTTTTTATTCGAAAGATAATCTTGTGGCATTACATTTTAAATATGATTTCTGGCATATGACTGCCACGGCTGCCTCGGATGTAGTCCAATCTGGACGTTCAATTTTCGATGACATTTTCCAACATTTGTGGCTGTATATCGGCAATAACACGGCGAATGTTGTCTTTCAAATGGTCAAGCGTTTGTGGATTATCCGCATAGACCAATGACTTTACATAGCCCCATAGAAAATAGTCTACCGGTGTTAAATCACAAGATCTTGGAGGCCAATTCACAGGTTCAAAACGGGAAATTAGGCGGTCACCAAACGTGTCTTTCAATAAATCGATTGTGGCACGAGCTGTGTGACATGTTGCGCCGTCTTGTTGGAACCACAGCTCCTGGACATCATGATTGTTCAATTCAGGAATGAAAAGGTTAGTAATCATGGCTCTATACCGATCACCATTGACTGTAACGTTGTGGCCTTCATCGTTTTTGAAGAAGTACGGATCAATGATTCCACCAGCCCATAAAGTGCACCAAACAGTCAGTTTTTCTGGATGTAACGGTGTTTCGACATACACTTGTGGATTAGCTTCACTCCAAATTCGGCAGTTTTGTTTGTTGACGCAGCCATTCAGCCAGAAGTGCGCTTCATCGCTAAACAAAATTCGCTTATGAAAATCGGGAACAACGGCAATCTCGTTTTGGGCCCATTCGACGAATCTACGCCTTGCTTGATCATATTTAAAATGTAATGCCACAATATTATCTTTCGAATAAAAAAAAATTCATGTCAATCGAATAATACATCTTTGTTTTATTGCAATTTAAAGTTCTATACTTCTAAAAAAACACCCTTTATATATATCAAGAGCTTCCTGTGAAAAACAAATATAAAAAAATAGTTTTTTTCTTAAAAAACTAACAGCTAATTAAAAATGCTCGAAACTTTTCAAATACTGTTTCGACTAGGGAAAACTCAAAGTCAGAAAAAATAGCTTTTAAAAATCAATGTGGTACATTCAATATGATGTATGAGGAGTATTATCCATTGATGGTAAAATTATTCAATTTAAATGGCCAAGAGGGCAAAATGTTTTCTCTTTGACCTTTGAAAATATTTTTATGAAGTAGCATATTCACAAATACCACTTTATAAAGAAATTTTGATAAATAACTCAGCAATCTATCCTGTATATAATAAAAGGGTTTGTGCCTGTGTATATGCAATGTAACACAAAAAAGTAGACCCAAACGAACGAAATTTGATACGCTGGAACTAGAAGTAATGATGATGTGCATCCCGAAGAAAGTATTTTTGAGAATTTCTTTCAACAGTTGTACTAAAGGTTGTATTTTCAGTTCTAGTTTTGCACTGTGGATGTAATTTGAAGAAAGCTAAGCGTATTTTATCTTTTCTAGTACTTCAAAACTAAATTGATTTAGATTATCTATTTTAGATCATTTTTAACTTAATTTTTATAATAATGTCGAGATTTCTTTTTCAGTGCATGTTTTTTCCACTTTTGATGAAAGTCAAGGATATTTTATCTCTGCTTTAGTTTTTTTACTTCAACAAATGTCAGTATAGTTAGTTATTAATTGTTCTGTTTAAGCCTTCTTTAAAATGTATTATTTTGTGAGCTATGAACAATTAATGGTTGAATTTCATCAAAAATGGGCTTATATGTTGGGGTTTTGAAACGGTGGGTTGCGTTTTAGATAAGTTGACCAATCGTCTTCCTTTAGGGAGGCCAGTCCCTTTTTTAAAGTATCTGTCCCTGCTCGAAAAGTGTCCTCCTTTTCAATATTTTAAAACTTATCTATTAATCTCTGTATTCATAGGTGCCAGGCCGAACTGTTAAGCGTCATGTAGGACTTATTGGAGATATTAATGTATTTTATACCTAATCAGGTACCTATTTTCAACAGAACGATTCAAAATATTAATCGCGAACGTATTTCAGCTACAGAAGTCTTATTTTGAAAGGTTTTGTTCTTCAATATAAATCCCGATTTGAAGAAAAATTTATTACTTTAATAATAAAAAAAGAATTGTCAAACATAGGAGAATAAAATCCAGGCTTAAAAATTCACCAAAGTGAAGAATTTTTACCAAACATGTTTCTAATATGACGAAGAATGGTATGAAACAAATATGCCGGGAAATAACAGTTTTCATTGGTGTTTTTTTTACTTCATCGAAAATAAATTGGACTGATATAAAACACTGTGTTGAGCTTTTATCGAAAAAAATACCTGATATTAAAATCGATTACAATGGTCTGTTTGACGAAGTAAGAAGACAGAATGTATATTTAAGTTCTGATCAATTAGACCAATGGGAAAATCAACATGTTGAAATTGATAAAAGATAGGTGGAAATATTTAGCAATTTCAAAAAGGAGCTTATTCCATATGAAAATTTAGTTATTCCTGTTGAATTTACATTGTGCTGCCCTGAATTTAATGCAGCAGTTGAATGAGTTGTTTCAATTATTATAATCTAAGTGACGCTAAATATCATGAAAATTATCCATTTATGGGCTTTTGAAAATCACGGTTCCGAACGTAGTCGGATACCTTGTAAAGACCCCCCCTGGGTCTCACCCTGGACTCCAAGATTAATTTGAGGCAAAGAATCATTAAGAGCCATTTTGTATAATAATAATTTGTATTTATTATATCAAGTCTAAAAAAAAACTCTAATAACATATTTCTATGGTACGTCAAATAAAAGTGATTTACCTTTTATATTAAATTAAATTACGAATTATGAAATTAATTAATAATTATGCTCAAGATCAAATAAGATCTACCGAAATAGGAGGTCCGAGAAATACACGTACTCGAATTATTAGCTTTCATTAACTTTAACTAATTTTACTAAACTAACGCTTATTTTAAGCGTACATAAATTATATTTACCGCTGGTATATCAACTTTCTAGTTCTTCCGTAGAATAGCAGCAATAAGTCTTCACTAACGTAATCTCCTGGAATCCTCTAAATTCAAGGTTACTATTGCTGGCTCAATAACCTTCATACTTGCTAGCTTACAACGCTCGACTTAAATACCCTATCTACTTTGCATATCCCGTTCACCTTTTGGAGTTGATTGGAATGTACGCAAATTTATAATCCCCCAAAAGACGCCTAAGAATATTAGTGGAAATGTTCCGTACAGATTCGTCACAATCCCTCCAAAAAGAAAACGGGATTTATTCGAAGGTCACAAATGGCCTGAAAATAAATTACGTAACCAATTCCTAAACTTGATTTATAGTCTCGACGACTTTAATATGTATCTAACAATCGGATACTTTACAAATTCTCCTTCCCTAAGGGAAAGAAAAAAGTATTACGACCAAAAACTTCCTCTTGCCTGACGTAACATTTACAAGTTTATATTTCCCTACATCACACTCATTTGGCAAAGAGGCGAGGGAAAAACCACCGAAGTGGAGAAAAACCTGCCTGTGTGATTTACTTAACTACTTATGAAATACTATACACACTTATTCTTGCTTACAGTTGACTCGTCGCTTTCTATACAATGCTCAGGGTCAGCTACCCTGAAATGAAACTTCTTTAAGTAGTGTGAAGAAACAAACATCTACTGTATGTACAAATTCATTCACATTTTACATAACAATTTCTTATTCATCAATTAAAACATCTGGCTTCTTAATATTCCCATTCCATGCATGCTGCGCTTGTTAGTGTTAAATGTTAGCCCTACCTAACTACGCCGCGTCCCAAGCCACGAGATGTGAAAAAAATTATACTCATACATATACATTCAATTTCAAAACATTTTTGAATAAACCATTAACACAAATAACCAAAGGAATTGTCGCATCTTAGCGAAGTCATACATAGAAGTAAACAAATGCATTCTTACAAATGTTTTCTCCATATTTATACAAAAAATTAATACAAAAGCTGATTTTTCTCATCAAGAAAAAACACACTCATTGTAGTGTCCACTTTTGCTGGGCTTCTTAAATTAAAAATCCGCCCGTGACTTGCTTCATTGCAATAATTCTTCCGACCACTTGTTCGAAAGGAGAAAAAAAACGATACAACCTGATATTTTTCTTTGTCCTTTATTGGCTCCTATCCACTGGATCTCCGTCTAAGGCTTCCATACTGAGGCTCCGTCTCCTGATGTTGTTCTGTGGGATACTTTCAATTCCGATGTTCCTCCGCTCCTCTGGAAATCCTTCGGGCTGTCTTACTCGGCTGCGTAGGTAGTACGGACAAGGTCTCACTGCTGTCGCCTGTTTAGACCTGACAGGTCTCCTCTCAGCTGCCCTGTTAGTTCCGATTTTAGTTGTTCTTGTCTCCTGGGCCTTGTCGTATAGTCCACTTCCTTCGTGCCTGCTCCCTTCTGTAGGTGGCTTGTCCTGCTTGGAATCTCTTGGATGAGACGGACCTGAAATGGACTGTGATCCCTGGGAGGGGTTAATAGGTCTTCTATATTTATAATTTCGAGATGAAACCGAGGACGGAATTGCTCTTTTTATCCCCTGTTTTGGTTCAGGGGTTGGTCTTTTCTGGTCCCCATGTTCGGACCCCTGCAGAGATCTTTTCCTGCATATTTTGGACCGCTTTTTATCCGTCCTCTCCACTGACCCATTTGACCCTACTTTACGCTTCAATCTCGGATCCTCCCATCCGGCATTTCCCTTATTTGATTTACGACCCTTACTCTCCTCACTCGAGGTTTTCCTAGATCCTTTGAATTTTCCTGGGTGTGATCTACTCGACCCATTACTAGATCTTTGTCCTTCATATAGTGTCTCAACATGACTATCCAAACTAATTGTGACGGACTGTCTTGGATGGAACACTCGCACTTGGTCGATATTAACTGTGACCCTTTTTCCCTTCTTCCAAATGATTAAATTGTTAATCCGAACTTCCAACACTCTATATGGCCCTTCAAATATAGCCATAAACATTCCGACCACTCTCCTACCCACAGCACTCATAAAATGAGTTTGTACCAACACCAAATCATTTACTTTGATGTTAACCTCTCTCCTTTTCCGATTATAGTATTTTTCCCAAGTCTTATGTTGTTTCCGCATATTCTGCATTTCCTCAACGAATAATTTCTCAATATTTCTTCCCACATATTCAGCACCCTCTGTGACATTTATTAATTTACTAAAAGATGTTATAATCTTTCTACCTAAGAATAACTCAGCCGGAGTTTTACTTGTCGTTTCATTAATTGATGTGCGCAGCGCGAAAGCGAACTCATGAAAAATTCGGTCCCAGTTTTCGTGATTTTCTTCTACAAAACAAGCTATCATCTGCACTAAAGTGCGATTAAATCTTTCCATTAAATTTGCCTGCGGATGATATGCTACCGTTTTAATATGCTTTATGTCCAACCTGTGACTTAGGTTTTCAAAGACCTCGGATATAAATTGGGGGCCACAACCCCGATTCAAAAAATCGGAGCTCCATAACGTGAAATATAATTTTCAAAAAGGGCGTTAGCTATGGCCTGGGCAGAAGCTTTTCGTAAAGGAATAAGCTCACTCCACTTAGTGAAGTGGTCACTTATTACCAATAGAAATCTATATCTTTCGGGTCGGGATGCGGGGTAGGGGCCGAATAAGTCTAACGTTACGATTTCATTGGGGTAATTCGATACTATCGGAATTAATCGACCAGCTGGTAGCGCGTTTTTGTAATTAAATTTTTGACACCGGTCACAGGTTGATACATATTCAACTATATATTTCCTCATATACGTAAAATAACATGTGTCACGCAATTTTAAATAGGTCTTCCTCTTTCCTAAATAGCCTGCTAATGGCAGATCATGAAATTCTTGCATTATTTCTTCGCGAAGAGATTTAGGAATGTACACTCTTAGTTCTCCAAGAGTTGTAGAATATTTCTCGCGTAAAAGAGTAAAGAGTGGACCATCAATTAATTTAAAATCCTGGGACCAACCCTCGCATACAGTTGCGTTAACGGAACCATGGACTGGATTTTATAAATAACGATAGATGTGTCCTAACTCAGGATCTCTCGAATGAGCTGTTCTCTGGAGTTTAAAGCTAAAGCTCGAAGATCTGCGCACGAAATTTGTGATCCATCCATATTGCCTACTGGATTCCTAGACAATACGTCCGCGACAACGTTTAGGACACCAGGTCGATGTTCCCATTCAATGTTAAACTCGGATAATTTAAGTGCCCATCTAATCATCCAACTAGATAAGTTTTTCCCATTCGTTAGCTTTGTTAATGCCGCGTGATCTGTGATTACTTTCACCGGTAGTGATCCAAAATAAATTTTAAAATTATTCAATGCCCATATCACCGCCAAACATTCGCGTTCTGTAACTGTATAGTTTATTTTGGCCTTGTTCAGGGTTCTAGACGCGAATGCAATAGGTCTGATTTTGATTTAGCACAGCACCAATTCCGACCCCACCAGCATCCATAAATAAATTAAACTGTTCCTGAAAATTCGGCAACTGTAAAACTGGCGCCTCTGCTAATGCTCGTTTTACTTTATTAAAAGCATCCTGTGCTTCCATCAACCAATTAAATTTGGCCCCCTTTTTCTTTAACGGGTCTCAGGACTCTTAAATTTCTAAAAAATCGATTTTTTGAAAAAAATATATGTTATAGCCCTATCTTTTCTAAATGTTTTGCAACCAAAATTTTAATGATGCGATCAAAACTTCTTGAGTTATTAATAAAAAACTGAAGCATTCCAGGAGTAAACAAATCTGCCACGCCCATTTTTTTAACAGATGTTTGATGGTCTCCAAACTTAGCTTTTAGAAGAGCCACATCTAATATTTTTACTTTTGAAATAAGTAATTTAATTCTTGCTTTTGAAATAGGTAGCATACCTGCAACTCAACTCTCTATTTTGCCGTATTGTTTACTTCCAAAGCCGTTAGATTTTTTGCAAAGTTGTGTTAGATTTTTTTGCTGATTTCAACTTTTGTATGATCTTTCGCGAAATGGAAAATTTTGAGAAAAAGCGACCGTCTGGTCAAAGACCAAAAAAGAAAAGGTTCCAAGGGAATAAGTTCATGAAGAAAACAATATCTGGTGAAAGTAAGAAGAAAAAAACAAATTTTCTAAGGAAATCACCAAACGATAGTGCCTCCTATAGGAAGTTGCCGAGTGAAAATATCTTTTGATTCATGTGAAGCTGATATTTCACAGCATTTTAAAGGTTATCGTCTCATAGATATCAGTCTTTTCCTCGGGCAATTAGAAAAATATGTTTGTTGTTTGGAATGTCATGGCAAAATAAAAATAAACGAAAATCTAGTGTAGGACTTTCGTCATCTTTTTTATTGATGTGCTCAAATTGCAAAATGCAAAAAAAACTGAATTCATGTGAGCTCATTGGAGCAAAAAAGAACATTCCAGAAATAAATAGAAGATCTGTCTTAGCCATGAGATGTATAGGCCAAGGTTTATCAGCGTTAGATACATTTTGTACTATTATGTCATTGCCAAAACCTGTATCTCAAAAGGCATATGATAGTATCAACATAAGAATTGCAGATGAGTGCGAGACTTTGGCAAATGCGTCAATGAGTGATGCTGCTTTGGAAGAAAAAATTCTCGATGGAACACGTAACTGCATTGCTGTCAGTGGGGATGGCACATGGAAAACTCGTGGACATACATCACTTGTTGGTGTGTGCACGTTAATTGGAGCAGAGTGTGGGAAGGTGCTCGATATCGAGATTATGTCATCCTTCTGTAAGGTGTGCGACTCATTTAAAGGTCGAAAGTTTGGACCCAAATACAGTGTTTTCTTAGCGAAACACCAGCCCTTTTGCAAAAAAAATCATAATGGGTCTGCTGGACAAATGGAAGTGAGTGGGATGAATAAAATTTTTTTCCGTTCTGAACATAAGCATGGGCTCATATATAAACAGTATATAGGAGATGGAGATACAAAGACATATATGTCTCTTGTGGAGAAAAAGCCCTATGGTGATAATATCGAAATTAAAAAAATAGAGTGTGTTGGCCACGTTCAAAAGCGAATGGGTAGTCGCTTGAGAAAGCTTAAATCATCTCTTGGCAAGAAAAAATTGTCCGATGGCAAAACAATTGGTGGGAAAGGTCGCCTCACAGATGTTGTCATTAACAGATTGACAACTTTTTATGGGAATGCAATTCGTGGTAATCCCAAAAATGTACACGAAATGAGGCAGGCAATCTGGGCTGTATGGGCTCATACAGCTAGTACTGACGAGCAACCCAAACACTGGTTTTGCCCTAAAGGCAACAATAGTTGGTGCAAATATAAAGTTTGTGTCCAAAACAATAAAGTGCAGGGTTTTAAACACAAAAATAACTTGCCTGAAGCAGTTTCTAAAGCAATAAAACCCATTTTCAAAGATCTGTCACATTTAAAACTGTTGTGAAGGTGTCTTGGAGGTAAAACTCAAAACCCCAATGAATCTTTGAATTCATTAATCTGGAAATACAGCCCAAAAACTATTGGATCTAGCATTACGGTAACGAGAATAGCTGCCTTTTTAGCTGTATGTGACTACAATTATGGGCATAAGAGCCAAATTGATATAATGAATGCAATGGGTTTGAAATATAACAAAAATAACGTTATCACTGCTAAAGATGTTGATAAAAAACGCTTATCGACAGCTTTTAAGCGCGTAACAGCAGCCTCCTTGGAATCACGAAAAAACAAAAGGCTGAAACTGGCCAAAGAAAATATGAAATTTAAGTTGTCTGAGGGGTGTGCATATGATCCAGGAGCATATTAGTATAAATAAGGTAACCTCATTATTTTTTTCATGTTTTTAATTTACGACTTATTTTTAATAAAAAATTAACCTTTCCCTACTTAAAACCTACTTGTTTTATTTATTTAAAGTTACATGTAAATTTTTCGAATACATTTTTATATGATTTATATGTGTTTTTTCAAATAAATTACTGACTTGTTTTTGCCATGTTTCAACTTTTAATTCATTTTTCGCAGAACTAGAGTAAGTTTAAATTAAGCATGCACACCTAATTTCTTAAAATATAATAATTCTATTTATTTAAAATTTCATTTACATCTTTAAAATACATTTCTATACAATTTATAAACATTTTTTTAAGCAAATTACTTACATTTTTTTTTTTTTTTTTTTTTTTGCCACTGTTTATCTTTTAAGTAATTTTTTGCAGAACTTAAAAATTAAGCTTCGACACCTTATTTCTTAGAAACTACTGTTCCTATTTATGTAGAATTCCATATACAACTTTAGAGTATATATCTATGTGAGGTTTTTGGAACTTTTTAAAGAAATTACTTATCTAAGTGTTTTTGGTCACTATTTAACTTTTTAACTTATTTTTCATTCAACTTACAAATTGAGATTCCATGGCCAATTTCTGTAAAACTCCTTGTCCTTTTTATTAGAAATTTTATGGACAACTTAAAAATAAGTTGTTCTATGAATGTGTATACTACATTTTTAAAAAATTATTAACAATTATATTTTTTTGCCTTTTGCAACTTTAAACTCATTTTTCTCAAAACATAAAAATTAAGCTTGCGCGTATAAATTTAAAGAAACTACTTGTCCTATTCTTATAAAATTTCGTATACAATCTCAAATTAAGCTGTTCTACAACTTATACACAAAGTTTTAGACATATAACTGAAAAAAAAAAAAAATTTCATGTTTACTTAAATAAAATTTTTCCAAAATTTTTTTTAAAATATTATTTTTAAAATTTTAAAAATATTTAATTACTTAAAAAACTAAAACAAGTTTGTATAAGTTCAGGACTCAGCATTTTTCTACAATTTAAATCTAATTTTGTTCAGTTTGGTCAATTTTTAACTTCAGATTTTTACGCGCAGTAACATACTAGTTTTTAAAATTTCTAAAAATTGTCCAATTTAAAATTCCTTATAATTTTTAAAATGTTTTAAGAAACAATCTGAAATTTTGATTAAATATGTATATAAGTATGATTATGAAGTGGAGAAAGTTTCAAGTCTCCATGTTGTTTTCATAGAAAATTATATGGATTCGAAAAAAAATGTTTTTCTTGCATTCCTCGATGAAGTTAAGAGTCCTATGACCCCTTAAGTGATATAATGGTTCACATATATCTGCATAGTGGGGTATGAATTTTTGATACCACCCCGCCGTCCCTAAAAACTTTGACACTTCCCTATTATTTTTAGGGGGTTCCATTTCTGCGATTGCCCTGACCTTACTATTGTCGGTTTCAACCCCTTACTAATTATGAGACCTAAATACTTCAATTTGTCACGTGCGAAGTGACATTTGTCTTTATTGAGTGTTAGCCCTGCGTCTCGCAACATTGTAAATACCTGATTCAAATGATATATGTGTTCATTAAATGAAGGAGATGTAATAATAACATCGTCCATATAAACCATCCCGAAATGCCCAATATCCGGTTTCAATATAATGTCTATGGCCTTTTGAAAATTTAGCGCCGCCCCTGAAAGGCCAAATGGCATTCTGAGGAATGCAAAGGTGCCATTGGGTGTTATAAACGCGGTTTTCTCGATATCTTTCGGACTAATCGTCAATTGAAAATAGCCCGATTTGAAATCTAATGTCGGCATAATCCCGGTATGTGGTATATTTGTCATCAGGTCATCAATCACCAGTAATGGATATCGCGGGTATTTAGTGATGGCGTTAAGTTTGCGATAGTCAATCGCGAAACGATACGTCTCTGGAGAATCTGCAGGAAGGCCATTATTTTTGCACGTTAAAACCACCCATGACGTGTATGGGGATTGAATAGGACGGATTGTACCCTCCTATAACATTTTCTCAATGTGATTGTCAATTATTCCTTGTTTGATCCTGTCATATTGGTAGGATCTGGACACTACCGGCTCCTGGTACCCAGCATCAATTTCATGGTATAAAACGTGAGTTAACCCCGGCTGGTCTGAAAATAGCCCTTTAAAACCATTAAATAAATCCTTTAATTTTTGCTTTTGCCCTTCACTGAGCTTTGTATCTGATAGATCAATCTCGACTGGTTTTTCCACTTTTGGCAACTGCTTAATTTGGTCATCTGGAATGATCAGAGATTTCTGATCGAAATCTAAAGTCAATTTGGACTCCTTCATAAAATCAATGCCTAAAATGCATTGGTACTGCATACTGTTAAGAATGTCGAATTCCCAGGTCTTCTGGAATTCTCGGATCCGAATCTGTAAATCGACCCGACCTAATTGACAACACGGGGCTCCTTGGGCCGTCACTACTCTATCTTTCATCTTTTGACGCTGTCGATACGAAATATATCTGCGAAAGACCTCCTCTGATAGAAAAGATTTCTCCGCTCCCGTGTCCCAAAGGGCTGTAATGAATGTTTCACTTAAAAGAATGGGCACATAAGGTAAATCTACTGGAGTCATTCGTAGTGAGGATATCCTAATAGTTCGGTGTTCCGTAGCGGGAGGATTTTCTGTACATCGTGATCGATCACCCCCAGACTCGCATCGATCGCTTAAAAGTTTAAATATCTGTTTTGATCATTCTGGCCCCTGAAAGCACCATTCCTCGAACCACCCTGTCGACGGTCTTGATTATGGAATCTATGATCAGATTGACCACCTCGGCGTCGAACATCGAATCTTCGATTATCCGCAACACCTTGACCCTCAAATCTATTGAATTCCCTCTGCGGTCTGCTATTGTCAGAGTATCTGTTGTTACCTCTCATCTTCCTCCAATTTTCCTGCCGATTCCCGTTAGAGAAACGATTCTTCTCACTTTGGTTTATATCTCGGAATTCCCGACTCGAACCCCTGATCTTTCTATTTAGAAACCTTTCCTCGTACTTATCAATTACTTGTAAAAGATTAGATGTGGTTTGCGGATGCCGAACCTCTACATGTTTAAAATATTACTGCGTGTTGCCATTTTCTTGAAAATTACGGTGTTCGTTTTGAATTGATTTTTCGTTACTCATTGTTGAAATTTGATAGTGCTGTCATTCACAAACGATTAAGTATACATTGTCTTTCATCTTAACCATACTGAATATTTTTTAAGCTTTAAAAAACATTTCTGATTGCATTTTTGGGCACTCCAAGCAGTAAAGGAGGAGGAGACACGAAAGTCGCACAAGCAGAGAATCATGTACCATCCATAGTAAAGGATATACATAATGCAATTAAAAATTTATTAAAAAAGTAATTTACTGTAGTAATATCAAATGTAACTGTTTGATAAAATATAAAGATATTTTAATCTAAAGGACATTTCTATTATCAAAAAGGATTTATTTTGAAACAAGAATAGGTAACAGGCAAATACATATTGTAGATTTATAAAGAGTGTTTTTTTTCCAAGTATAGAAGTTTAATTTGGCATTACTTTCCAAGATGGCGACCGATTTAATAGCTGTCAAGTGATTTATTCTCAGTTTGGTTTGGCAATTCATCAAAACGATCATCAATCAAGGCGTAGATTCGTCGAATGGGCCCAAAACGAGATTGCCGTTGTTCCCGATTTTCATAAGCGAATTTTGTTTAGCAATGAAGCGCACTTCTGGTTGAATGGCTACGTCAACAAACAAAACTGCCGCATTTGGAGTGAAGCTAATCCACAAGTGTATGTCGAAACACCGTTACATCCAGGAAAACTGACTGTTTGGTGCGCTTTATGGGCTGGTGGAATCCTTCTTCAAAAACGATGAAGGCCACAACGTTACAGTCAATGGTGATCGGTGTACAGCCATGATTACTAACTTTTTCATTCCTGAATGGAACAATCATGATGTCCAGGAGCTGTGGTTCCAACAAGACGGCGCAACATGTCACACAGCTCGTGCCACAATCGATTTATTGAAAGACACGTTTAGTGACCACCTAATTTCACGTTTTGGACCTGTGAATTGGCCTACAAGATCTTGTGATTTAACACACCACTAGACTATTTTCTGTGGGGCTATGTAAAGTCATTGGTCTATGCGGATAAGCCACAAACGCTTGACCATTTGGAAGACAACATTCGCCGTGTTATTGCCGATATACGGCCACAAATGTTGGAAAAAGTCATCGAAAATTGGACGTCCAGATTGGATTACATCTGAGCCAGCCGTGGCAGTCCTATGCCAGAAATCATATTTAAAATGTAATGCCACAAGATTATCTTTCGAATAAAAAAAATTCATGTCAATCGAATAATACATCGTTGTTTTATTGCAATTTAAAGTTCTATACCTCTAAAAAAACACCCTATAGTTTCTGTTTTAAATTAACTTTCCTTCATATATAGTGATTAATTATAATAATTTTACTATCCGCACTGTTCTTATATATTGTTGAGATTTTTAGCAATGTATATTGTTTTCTTATACTGATCCAGATTGCTTAGTTTATACTAAATAAAGACACAAACATTGGTTTAACGGAGATTAGTAAGGTCCCCCTGCAAAGTCAGGTTTTGCATTTAGTATTTTATAAATTGGCATCAGTCAGGCTTTGAGACCCCTAGAATCCTGGGCACTCCAGCTGTGCGGGGATTGCGGAGGAGTACGTTTACGCCACCGCACACAAGTGCTTCAGTTCCTGAAATTAGGGTATTATACAAGTCTTTTTTCTCTTCCATTTATTAATTGCTTCATGATAGCATACAATCAACTTTGGAACTTGACAGGTTGTAGTCAATTACATCATCAATTATAAGGGCAGATGCAAAAGAAAAACTAATTCACTGAGAACGACGAATAGAACTACTTCTAGTTCGTGAAACTTTCTGTTTTGGGCCAAAAGGAGTATGTCAATTGATTGGTAAAGATATTTTGTTCGAAAAAGATCCTATCATTCCATCAGGTGTTCATTCCAATTTAAATGACTCAAATTCTCAATTCTTTTTCAGCTTTGCTATGGCTATGAAGGGGTTAATAACAAGGACAATCACTTCTGTTTTAAAACTTTTCGGCTGGATATGAGAAAAATTGTTGCTTCTTCAGACTACGTTGGTTTTTCAAGAATTAGTATTGCTAAAAATTTGCACATCTTAGATCCAAATAAAAAGACAACATTGTTTATGAAGAAGTCTTTCACTGAAATTAGGGACGATGGTGTGCACCTCTAAGCAATTTTCTAGAAACTCCCTTTAGATTTTCTTAAAACTCGTTGCAATCATTTTTCATCACATGAAATCACGGTTTAACTTTGCTTCTGACAATTTATTCTTTGTGTAGTTTTTTTCAAGACTGTTACATATTATCAGTATTATTATATTTATTTATTTCACCTTAACAGCAGAACACATTTTTTTCCAAATGAATCATTGCAGAAAAGTATTCATTAAAAATAAAATTTTATTTTTGACAACACGGTTTGTGTTGTTTTGTCTCGGTTCTGTTAAGACAGTGATTTGATGATGTCGCTTATTTTATTTGTTTTATATAATTTTGTGACATGGTTAGTATTGAAATGATTTCTTTTCAGATAAAGTCTACTGGATATGCCTCAATGCCTTATTTAGCACTGGTTTTGTAGGGAGGTAGATCTTTAAGTTAAATTGGATTTATTTACATATTTCAGTTTAATTGTTTCAAAGTCGACAGGATTAATAATTTGTACATCTTTTCTCCAGAAGAAAAAAACAACAACAACATTTAACATCGGTTTCCAAGCCCCATCACGGTTATAGTTCTCACTTTGAGTTTTTACCTTCTGTTTTAAATAATTTTTATTTGTATAATTACACTTATAGCACAAATACGATATTTTCTGAGATCAACAGCATTGCAGACCGTACTAGATGAAGTCTTCCGCTCTCGGAGAGAACAATAGCCCTTGTCAAAGCAGTTAGTGATAGAATTCTAGGTAAATGGATAGTAAGAACTGAAAAAGCAATTGATAATTTACTACCAGCTTTATTTTATATAATACATTTCAAAACTGGGGATATTAATTAAGTTTTTTTCTGTATGTAAAATTATTCCAATATACAGGGTAATCGGAAATGATCGACCCAATTACAAAATTTAATAATTTCTAGATGAATAATCAGAAAATGCTCATTAATATGTCATTGGAAAGATAAAATATTAAATGTTTGTGTTTGTAACATTGTTTTTGTCAAATAGGTTTCCGTTCAAATAGGTTTCAAATAGGTTTTTGAGAACAGAATGGGAAATAGTGACTTGAGGGAGAAGGCGTTTTGTGCGCTCTCGTTTGCAAAAAGTCTGTCAGTAATCCCGGTTCAGCGTGAATTTCGGAGAAAGTGCCATAGAAATGCACCAACATCTAAGAGTATAAGACAGTGTTTCTCAAAGTGTGGGGTGCACCCCCTGGGGGTGATAGCTCTACAAGGGGGGCGAGCACATTGAAAAGATGAAACGAAAGATTTTATTCAAAAAAATTATTAATTTACTGATACATTCTGACATAATCAAAAATAAAACACACATTTACATTGTGACATAATAAACCTATAAATGTATCAAACTGCATAATGTATTTTACAATTTATTTAACAATACTAAGTTAAGAACCGGGCTGTCGAGCTACTGAGGGTGAGGGAGTGAACATTAACATAGCACTGTTAAGCTACACGAAGCTTTTTGGTGACGGACCTCTTAATTTTGAACCATGGTCAAGTGACGAGGACTACCGCACCACATCGACGGGAGGACGTTTGAGCTCTCAACAGATTTAACGGGCATAGCTTCCCTACATGGTGGATCTTTAGTGGTACTGGGCTTGAACTCGTGACAAGCCAGCCACGATCAGATACCTTGACCACTTGGCTACCGCGGCTACGAAGCTACTGAGGAAGAAAGGAAGTTAAGAACAAGTTTTATAATTGCCAATCACCCCATGGGATTGTCAAATTAACACTTACCTTGATAATTTGTGCGATTTAAAATTAATTACTTTACTGCCGCTTTAAAGGTACTGGATTTACTTCCCAATCCCGCCGTTTTCCACGTATTTGCGCGTGTTTGAAGTATTGGTGGGGGAGAAAAGGAATAATATTAAGCAAACTCTCTGAAATAAGTAAATCCTTTACAAACACTGCCAATGACCTCTTATTGCATTCCAAAACCTTCGGAATTTTTTTATGGATAGGAATGCAAAGAAAAGATCGTATTTTAGAAAGACGAATTTATACGTTCGGGGCATTGAATGCTTTGACTGAGAAAGACGCTTATACACGCCGGAGACACTTAAGAAGTTAAAGTCGCATTGTAGGTTCAGAGTCAAAGTATAGTATTCTTGAATTCGATACATTGTTATTGTATGGAAGGAGGGGGTGAGCGATGAAAATTCTGATTGAATATTGGGTCACAAACATTGAAAGTTTGAGAAGCACTGGTATAAGAAGATGGTATAAACAGTTCCAGGAAACTGGATGCCTGTGTAAAGGCAAAAGTCCAGGGCGACCAGGTTTGCAATAATATTATACGAGTGAGTAAATGTAGTCACATTGAAAATTTGTTATAACAAATTTTACTTTACGTCAAGAAACGTTACGTGCGAAAAAAATTCCTATTGTATCTTTACAATGACATCTTTTAATTGTCATTTTCTGTTTATTCATCTGGAAGTTATTAAATTTTGTAATCAGGTCATTCATTTCTGATAATCTTGCATATTTCATAGTGCATAGGATTGATAGGAATTTTTTGAGCTTTATCTCCAGGATTACTGAAAGAGATTTTGATAACGTTAAGGTATCCGACTACGTTATCAAAATACCGTAATTTTGCAAAAGCGTATAAATGAATAATATTTACAATATTTAGTGTCACTTAGATTAGAAAATGTATATTAAATTGTCTTAAGAATAGTATTACAATAAAAAATTATTTAAGTACAATATTTTGACAAAAAATTAACTTAGAATAATCTTTTTTCAATATGTTCTCCTTTCCTGAAAAATGCTTCTATTATAACAATATTTTGCCTGTATATAGCTCAGACCTCTGTACAGAGGCTCAACTAAAATTTTTGAAACACATAACTTAGAACTGGGTTTATCCATGTTTTACGACAAGAGAGGGAAGAAATTTTAAGAAAAAAACGCCGATAATTATTTCAATGGGTTGTAACTCTGAAAATAATTTGAATTTTTCGAAAATCACACACACATAGTTGAGCCTCTGTAAAGAGGTCTTAGCTATATACAGGCAAAATATTATTATAATAGAAGTATTTTTTACAAAAGGAGAACATTTTGAAAAAAGGTTATTCTAAGTTAATTTTTTGCCGAAATATTGTTATTAAATTTTTTTTTGTCAAAATGTCCTTAAAAAAATTTTATACATATATTCTCTAATCTAAGTGACACTACATATCATGAAAATTATCCATTTATGCACTTTTTTAAAATCACGATTCCGAACGTAGTCGAATACCTTAATTCGATTTACTAATTGAATATTGTGTTTCAATACGATGATGCTAAGTTTTGGAACCATGTATGAATGTAATAGAAAATTAAGCTATCAATATTTGTTATTTGTAAAAAAAATTACACAGTAAAAATTTCACTTTTTATCAAAAAATAGGAAACATTTCTTTTGCCTTGGAAAAAATTAAACAAAAATTGGCGAGACTTACAGAAATACGATTTGAACGAATAGAATTATAGCAACCATAGCTATTTTCGAGCTCTTTCTCTTACTTCTTTCAAATACTAATAATTAAGCTTGTTTTATTTTGTTTCTTATTTTTCACATTTGTGTACATTGTTTATTTCTATTCCTGAATTCTCCTTTGTTAAACTTATTCATTCATATATTCCTCTTTGTTTTTACCACCGAGAGAAATATTCTGCAAGCGTTCGTGTTGAATTTCCAGATTGTATCTTAACAATGAGTTCATTAATGTTATGTTCGCTTTTGTTTCTATCTGTTATTTAGATACAATCGAAATAATGTTTCAATATGTCTGATACAAAGGAAAAATGTAAGTTTAAATGTTGTCCAAAATAACCAAAGTTATTTATTGGAAATCAAAATAATCAAAGTTATATTTTTCCCCTTCTCCAATTTTGACATTTGACATAAATTTTGTAAATTAAATTCATATTTAACTCGAGGCATGAGCAAATTGTTTTTAAATTTGCTAATATATTCATATCCTTTTTAAAATGTTTTCTTGTGCATTCTAAACTAGAATCTATATGAAAAGCAATGAAGTTGAAAGTATTTTTTCCTGTGAATTTTAATTCGTGGTTATATTTATAAACCGAAATAAATAAGGATGAAAATTTAACTCACGTATAAATACTTTTATTTTCAGTTTACATATTTCTCTCGAGAGAAGTAATTTGAATTTATAGTTTTCGTAATCCAGTTTCCAAATGATAATGATTTCAACAATACACTTTTTATACATTTCTGTCATTTACAAAATGTTTTTTAATGTTTCTTCCATTTGCATAGCATATAATGCGACATTTCAATTGTTACTCAAAGTATATTCTTCCTGCATGAATATTAAATGTTTCTTATTTAAAATATTATTTTAAAATTTCTCCATAGTTAAAAATAATTCTCTCATTTAATCTTATATTTTTTTTTTATTATTCACCTTCAAAACATTTTCTTGAAAATTATTTTAACATAATATTTACATTACCTGAAGAAAGATGATTTCTCATTTCATGAATATTCATAAGATATAACTATACTCTTATTTTCTGCATTAAATTTCTGCTTCTTTGTTTTACATTATGTCTGGACTAAATATTTTTACAGTATCTCCACGTACAAAATTTACAGACTGATAAATGCGAGAAAATAAATCTACTCGCTTAAATTTAGATAGTGAAATAAAGACGTTTAACCTTTCTTGCTCAAGGGGGTATTAAGAGAAACATGTTTTTCCCTTCGTTTTAAATAAAATCTAAAGCATAAATCGTAAATATTTACTTAAAAGTTTTAAGAGGAATTTAATCTATATTAAACTTTAAAATTCAAAAGAGTAGGCTCTAGAATACTTTTAATCATTAATTTAAAAATTCAAGATGTATATATTTATGCGAATGAACATAAAGCTTTTAACTGAGGAGATTTTTCAAGGAAATGAATACGTATTTATTATTAACTATTAATATGTATCTTTATTAATCTTATATAAAAGCCTTCTTGTTCGTATTAATTTTAAATACCTTTAAATCCAGCGTATATATAATGTGCACCTATACTTTCAAGCTCCTTTTTTAATTTTAAGGTATATTCATCATATAACGTGCACCGCCATTTTTACGAAGAAACTAGAAATGTACATGTGTAATTCTATTATATTTGAAATAATTAACATTCGAGGTATTTAATTATAAACCAGTCAAATTATCAAGATAAGTATTAAATTTTGTATATATCACTTTCAAATAATAGATATTTTAAAAGTAGGTTATTTTTAAATAATAGATATTTTAAGTAAATTACATATACTTTTAAATAATAAGAAAAGTATTATATTGGTTTTCTTTTCTAATTTTTAAATTGGAACAGATAAAAATAGAAGTGTAACGTGTATTTTTGTTATGTCAGAATGTATTTTGTTTTGCTTCTTTTAAGTAAATTTTTATATCTTTTTAAAATATTTTATTCTCGACTTTTTGATATACTCGTGCCCCCTCGAAGGGTTATCACCCCCCCAAGGGCATGCACCCCACTGTTTGAGAAGCACTGCCCTAAGCTTTTGAAAAATATACTTCTAGAACTACAACCCTTTAAGTTCATAAGGAATGTCATTTTCTTTAAGGTATCTGACTACGTTCGGAACCGTGATTCTAAAAGAGCGCATAAATGGATTATTTTCATGATATTTAGTGTCACTTAGATTAGAATACATGTATAAAATTGTTTTAAGGACATTTTGACAAAAAAAGTTTAATAACAATATTTCGGCAAAAAAATTAACTTAAAATAACCTTTTTTCAAAATGTTCTCCTTTTGTGAAAAATGCTTCTATTATAATAATATTTTGCCTGTATATAGATCAGACCTCTGTACAGAGGCTCAGCTATGATTTTTGAAAAGTTCACATTATTTTCAGAGTTACAACAAATTGAAATAATTATTCGCGTTTTTTTCTTAAAATTGCTCCCCTCTGTTGTCGTAAAATATGAATAAATCCACTTCTAAGTTATATATTTCAAAAATTCTAGTTGAGCCTTTGTACAGAGATCTGAGCTATATACAGGCAAAATATTATTATAAAAGAAGCATTTTTCGCAAAAGGAGAATATTTTGAAAATGGGTCATTCTATGTTCATTTTTTGTCAAAATATTGTACTTAAATAATTTTTTATTGTAATATTATTCTTTAAACAATTTTACATACATTTTCTAATCTAAGTGACACTGAATATCATAAATATTATCCATTTATACGCTTTTGCAAAATCACGGTTCCGAACGCGTAGTCGGATGCCTTAAATAAACATTATTTTTACATATGTAGAAGAATAAATTTTTTATGCCCATCTCTTTTTTTTAAAATTTATATAACTATCATTCTTAAACCCGGCGTGTAATGCACATCCGTAAATTTCGATCTTAGTTTTGGTGTTAAGTACGCGTTATAAGTCAGATTTTACGGTATTTAAGGGAAATTATATAAAATGAAGTGAACCCCATATTTATTATCTCACCTTTGTTTTGTGGCACAAATGATATCCTTATGGAATAAACAAAAATGTATTTGTTTCAGAAATAAAATATCATTTTGTAATCAAATTAAGGGATGAAAAAAGTTCCTGAATTAAAAATTAGAAACACTGTATAAGCCGTTATTTTAATAGCCTGTACCGACGCAGAGTATCAATATGCATACGTAAATTTTTATATTTAGTCATCGTTTGGACAAATTTTCAAAATTTGTTTTTGGTTAGTAGTTAATTATAACGCTATAATTCTACTTGAATAGGCAGATATTGCATTTTTAAGTATAAAAATAATTATAACTACTGTACTGTATTTTTTGGAGTGAGTGAGTGAATATTAAAGTCGTACTGTTCAGCTACACGAGGGCTTTTGGCAACGGACCAAGTAATTTTGAACCATGGTCAAGTGACGGGGACGACACCTGAGCTGGCACCCCCTTCTCCTAACTACCACACCACATCAACTTAGAAGGAATATTCTACCAATACTTAGCAGGAATATTCTTTAAAATACACTCTTCCAAGGTATATGGCAGCACGGGTTCTATGATGAGTATTTTAGCGGGAAGGCGAACAGTTTTGCAGCAGATATGCGTTTTCAACTGACGGCGTTTTCAGCGGATTGCAAAAACTATTATTTTTGTCCCGAAAAAATAGTTTATGTCAAAATTTAAGTGTCTTATGTTTTTGTATGTTAATGAAAACCTTAGAAAACTATTTGACTATTTATTTTAAGTGAACGGTGTATATAATTAATTTTACAGTGGAATATCTTAAATTAATTTATTAGCTCTAATGGATTAAGATTCCCAAAGTGAAGTATTTTGTTTATGTATATCCCTTAATTTTCAGTGTAATGATCCAAAAAAATATTGCATGAAAAAAACTGCAGTAAATCATAATATGGTAGATAAAGCATAAACGTGCATCGCACCCCTACACGGCGGGTCTTACAAAGCTCTAATAAAGCTCGAGCTATGAAAGTAGCTAGACATTTGCCAACTTGACTCTATCGTTAACATTTCGCTATGTTTTTCATTGAATCGCCAATATAATTTAAGAAACGGCGTTGCTTGCGAGTAGTACAATTTTAACATAAAATAAATACAACAGAAAGTAATATTAATGTATTACACTTCCAGATATAATTTATTTACACTATTTTAAGCGTTCATTACGCAAAACTTTTAACAATGTGTTACTTTTGCTGAGCAGAGATTAGCTTAGGGAGGTATTTTGAAAAATCGACCCTCAACAGTGTTACGAGGAATTATAAATAAAATAAATCCTTTTTATCAGCTATTAGATCTACATAGTTAAAATTTAACAAAGGTGTTTTTTTTTTTTTTGTTTAGCTGAGATATGCAAAAAGCTTTTTTTGTTTAATTTGCAATTCACATAAAATTAACTCATTAAAAACTTCTTTTTCCTTCAATCTGTGTTGTTTAATTCTTCAGTTCACCTGTGCGAAGAACGGGTATACCAGCTAGTATGTACACTCAGAAACATTGAAAAGAAGAAGGAAGCTAAGTACAATCGTGAAACTTTGCAAATAAGTACAGCGTAATGTGATATGCAAATGATCCAAGTTTTGTGCCAATACGCATGCTCATACACGCCGAGGTGGCGCTAAAATCAGGAAGAGGGTGCTATATAAGCCAACGCAAATTCGAAGATTAATAAACGTATCGATTACCCGCCGATTGTAGGAAGACTTTGTAAGCGAAACATGCCAGGTAAATGTGCTGGAAGACATTTCTCACAGTTAAGCGAGTTTGAGAGTGGCCTGATCATCGGGATGAAAACTGCAGGCTGGTCGAAGCGCCGTGCTGCTGGCCAGGTGGATCGATCGGAGTGTGCCGTTAGAAATTGTTGGGAGCAGTGTACACGAGAAGGTACCCACGCGCGGAAAACCGGGTCCGGAGCGACCAGGAACACCACGAGGAGAGATGATCGAAGGATCGTGCGGCAGCACTTGTGGACCCCACAGCGACTCGTTCAACGATACGAGCAGACGTAGGCGTAGCAATTGTTCCAGAAACAATTTCCAGACACCTTGCAGAAGCAAATCTTAAATCCAAGAGCCCTTTCCGTGCACTCTCTTTAACACCGGAACATCGGCAACTGCGTCTACAGTGGTGCCAAGCCAGATCAATGTGGAATGTCACAGATTGGCAAAAGGTCGTGTTTAGTGATGAATCCTGGTTTGTTTTGGGGACAGATGATAACCGTGTACGGGTGTGGAGGCGCCCTGGTGAGCGGTACATTTCCCCCACACTGTTCTACGTCACACTGCCCGCACAGCTGGTGTAATGTTCTGGGGGGCCATAGTCTATGATAGCCGGTCCACTTTAATTGTGATGCGTGGAACCTAAATGGGCCAACGTTATGTTGATGATATTTTTCGACCCCATGTAGGACCGTTCCTAAATGGTCTCCCAGGGGCAATTTTCTAGCAAGATAATGATCGTCCGCATACAGCAAGAGTTGCTCAAGACTTCCTACGTTATTTTCAGACTCTTCCATGACTGGCCCGCTCCCCCGATTTGTCCCCTGTAGAGCACGTGTGGGATCAGCTAAAAAGGCAGATGTCATCGTGTCACTCTGTACATGATTTAGAGTTGGCTGTTCAAATTTGTGGGCGCATCTGCCTCAGGGCAACATAAGGTGTCTAATCAACTCAATGCCGGACCGTGTGGCGGCATGTATTGCATCTGGAGGTGGTCCAACGCGCTATTGAAGTTTCCCAGTATTTGTGTCGTTGCACACCCTGTATTCGTTTAATTGTCTTGTTTTGGGGATCAAGTGAATCTCTCATCTGTGTCTTTATGTGTATAAAATTTCATTTCAATCCGATGCTTTCTTCTTGGGTCGCTATTTTCAATGTTCCTGAGTGTATATACATATTTATATTAATTGTAGTTATTTGATAAAAAGTAACTAAAATAAAGTTTTTCTTTGTTGTCCTAAGTAGGAATTGCCTTTATTATTTTTATATTACTTGGTCTTTTGCATTCTATTTTTAATCTAATAAAAAAACAATTGCAAGGGAAATATTTGTTTTTTCCCTAATCAAAATATTTTCTGAACGTACTTTATTAAAAGGAAAATCCACGAAAGGAATTAGTCATAAAAGAGATTAAACCATTATATTAAAGATCACCGACAAAATACGTTTTACATTTCCGGAAATTTTGTTCGAAGGTTCGTGTAACATCAAAGACGAACAAATGTTCTTCTCTTGAGAAACTGCCACAAAAAAAGAAAGCGAAACACCAGGAATAACAACAAAAAAAGGGCAAGCTTACATTTCTGTATAGTGTCAGCAAAATCCACTAGATTTTTGTCAATACTCTTGTCGGGTGGAATATTGTCAGAGCACTTACGACCCAAACCCTATTTTCTTCCCACAGTTTCGCTTGAGTAGCAATAACAAGAAACTTGCAACTCGTTTCAGGAGATACCCAGTTATCGAATTTACACTGGATTTCGATATCTTGATGCGGGGAAGTGGGTATTCTGATAAATCAATGATTCAACTCTGGACGTATGCGGTTGTTGTGTCACGCGGCCTTTCCGCACAAATGGAAAAGTTTAGCAGAGAATTAAAGCCTTTCTCTCTCTCTCTCATTGGTGAATTCGGTAAACGGTTTCGAGGAAGAGGGTATAAAAGAATTGGAAATATTGAATTGATCTTTTAAAATTACTTCCTAATCATGCGTTTATGCTTGCATATGTTCAATGACTGGATGATGTTGCTTATATCTGTTTCCTTTTGAAAATTCATATGGAGTGTTTATGCCATTATGGTTTAAATATAATCATAGGCAATGTTTGTAGAAGAAAGTGTATTATATTCAGAGTTAGCGTTGAAAAACACTTACAAGAGCATTGCTTTCACTATGAACTTAATAGTGTAATATTTTAATTAAATGATATCAAGTCATGTTAATGTGCATTATTATGCCTATGGCATTCCATTTAATTATTTGTTTTAATGTAATGAAAGATAAATACCAAAAAGGAAGAAAATACATTTTATCCTACCATTATGTTATGATGAATATAGTAATCAGATGCAATTCTGATTGTTTTTATATATTATTTCTTTGAAATTTTTTTTGTAGCTTGAAACTATATTTGCCTTAGAAATAACTTAATTTGCTCAAAAATTGCAAAGAATATGCTTAAAACATAATTTTTAATAAATTATTAAGTAGTTGTGTATTACCATTTGAGACTCAATGTTATATTGTTGGCCATAAAACAATTTCTAATATGTTAAGTTATAATATGTTAAATTGGTCGCACATTATGTTTTCATAATCCCAAAGTAATCTTTGAATATCTTCAAATAATTCAAAAAAGCAGAAATCATTTTTTTCTTAAGAGTTTTTAAAAAATACCGCATAAAATAACACCTGCATTTGAATGTTTTGTCCGTCATGGTAAGCGCATCTGTGCTGTATGCTTGAGTTTATTTATCTATAAAGTATATTCATATATTATTCGTTTTATAAATGAAGTTTCTCAATAATTAATACTTTAATAGCTATTGAAATCAATTAGAATTTTGAGCTTGATATATAAATAAATATTGAATTCTTACTATATTTTTCATTAGTCAATATAATAGATGAGAATACTTGTAATAAAGTAACATTCTATTTTATTATAGCTCTCATTCCCTGAAGAAGTCATCACTTATAAATCTCTGGAAGAACTTTATTATATTATAACATATATCCTTTATTTATTCAGTGACAATGTATTATTGTTAAATGCAACAGGATTTGAAATAAATGCAGAACCTACTCGTGATGAAATATATTCATACAAACAGGAAAATGTCAAAAGTGTAAACGCACCAGGAATTTTCAATTTAAATCGTAATTAACAATTCGAATTTACATGTTGATATGAGCTACAAGTTGTGGCTTTAAAAACTATACTTAACGCACTTACGTTATAATTTATAACTGAAACCATAGAATTTAGAGTACATCAAAATTTAGAGGATTAAAAGTTCTGGCACAGTATTTAATTATTTTTTAAGAAGGAAAAAAAAGAAAAGTTTAGTTGTGTAGATTATATTTCTAAAACGTGAATGAGTTGACACATTCGTTCCATCGATACAATCAGGATTTGAATAGTTTCCAGATGGATTTTAAACTAAGCAGTGAATTTAAATGATGAATATCCCTTACTATTTCTCTAAACTGCACGTGTGAGTATATTCCATAGTTTTTTTTATAAAGGGTGTTTTTTAGAGGTATAGAACTTTAAATTGCAATAAAACAACGATGTATTATTCGATTAACAGGAATTTTTTTTATTCGAAAGATAATCTTGCGGCATGATATTTTAAATATGATTTCACGCATAGGACTGCCACGGCTGGCTCGGATGTAGTCCAATCTGGACGTCCAATTTTCGATGACTTTTTCCAATATTTGTGGCCGTATATCGGCAATAACACGGCGAATTTTGTCTTCCAAATGGTCAAGCGTTTGTGGCTTATCCGCATAGACCAATGACTTTACATAGCCCCACAGAAAATATTCTAGCGGTGTTAAATCACAAGATCTAGGAGGCCAATTCACAGGTCCAAAACGTGAAATTAGGCGGTCACCAAACCTGTCTTTCAATAAATCGATTGTGGCACGAGCTGTGTGACATGTTGCGCCGTCTTGTTGGAACCACAGCTCCTGGACATCATGATTGCTCAATTCAGGAATGAAAAAGTTAGTAATCATGGCTCTATACCGATCACCATTGACTGTAACGTTGTGGCCTTCATCGTTTTTGAAGAAGTACGGACCAATGATTCCACCAGCCCATAAAGCGCACCAAACAGTCAGTTTTCCTGGATGTAACGGTGTTTCGACATACACTTGTGGATTAGCTTCACTCCAAATGCGGCAGTTTTGTTTGTTGACGTAGCCATTCAACCAAAAGTGCACTTCATCGCTAAACAAAATTCCCTTATGAAAATCGGGAACAACGGCAATCTCGTTTTCGGGCCCATTCGACGAATCTACGCCTTGCTTGATGATCGTTTTGATGAATTGTCAAACCAAACTGAGAATAAATCACTTGACAGCTATTAAATCGGTCACCATCTTGGAATGTAATGCCAACTTAAACTTCTATACCTGAAAAAAAAGCACTCTTTAGTTATGAGGTCAATATAAAGTGCTGGCAAGTTAAAAACCAATACCCTCTTTGACCTGAACCACTATTATGTTGAGTTGCGAGTATGGATCAAGGCTTTGTTCTGTTGAAAAAAATCCAATACCCTCTGCTTAAAATTTCCCCATCAATAAGCAAATAAATGGCAAGTATATCTTGGCAGCTTTCAGAATTTTGGCGATCATTGGTGAATGCTTTTCACGTCTGGCAGTTGAAAGAGTTCTTCTTTTCCCCTACACTGTATTGCAGCAGCACCATCATTTTGTCTACTAAATATTCCCGTTTATTCTTTTCAGAAGTTTGGTCCATAGTGACCATTCAGAAGTTTGCAGACTTATTGGGGTTGCCGGAATGACATTATCGATTGACATGTGCTGTTTGGACCACTTTAATCGATTGCCTTCATGGTATTGCTTCAAGAAGATAATCGAGCTTTCTGAAATTTTGTGCGAACTCTCGATTCTAAAACTTTTCTAAGAATAGTATTATTTTTTTTATTTATATTTGCCTTCTAACTGTATTTTTAATTTGAGACAGAGAATGATTCTCAGTTGCAATGAAGTTTGATGTGCCGATAGTCGTGAAAAATAGTCACTCATGACTTCCGTGGGCGAGAGTTTCTTTTGTAATCATCATCGGCCCACAATCGTTCGCGTACATTTTGTAAAATTTGTATAGAAACAATGTTGTACCCAAACATTTAAAGTGGCTATTTTTTCACCATTCTTAAGCTCCAGGGCTTGAGGCAAAATTTAAAGCATAATTTTATATCGTATCGGGACGTATCTTGTTGTAATCAAACAAGGGGAGGGCACGACTAAGGAAATTCATTTGGGGTCGAGACTTGGTGTAATAGTAGTACTCCTTTATGGTGTTCAACCCTTAATGTAATTCCACCGAATGGCTAGTCTCTTCGGAGAAAATAGCTTTCGAAATTCATGCTTAGCGTTTATACAATTAAGTTTCAATTTCCTCCAATGACGCAGTGGCTCGGTTGGTAAGACACCTGCCTTCAATGCCGATGGATAGAGTTCAAATCATACGATCGACTCTTTTTTTTTTTTTCAATATTCCTTTAATTATTTTTTAAAATTAAATAGATTTAGTTATGAAAGGTTTATAAAATATTAAATGATATTATTTTATGTAGTTATTTTGTGTTTTATGAAGAAAAAAATATTAAATTAATTTATTATTTAAATTATTTAAAAGTATTATTTATAATATTAAAATTAATTATTCATAAAAATTATTCAAAATTATTATTAATTAAAAATAGTTAATTATTATTAATTAAGATTATTTAAAAAATTATTAAGATTAAATATATTTATTTAAAAAAGACGTGTTAAATATTTTATATAATTATAAAATAATTAATTTAATAATAACAATAATAATGTATTTTATAAATTACTATATATTAAATATAATATTTTATTTATAGTATTATATATTGAATATCACATTATAAAACTATTTGTAACTAAATTTTATATAAAATAACATTTAATATATTTATTATATATTCTACTATAAAAATTATTTATTTATATAAAAATATATTTATTAAGCACATAATATGAAAATATAATTACAGTAATTTTTTTACTTTATAAAATACAAAATAATTTCATAGAATATCATTTAATTTTTAATAAATCTTATATAAATATATTTAATTTTAAAAAATAATTAAAGCAACTGAAAAAAAAAGTTGATCGCGTGATTTGAACTCTATCCACCGGCATTGAAGGCAGGCGTCTTATCAACCGAGCCACTGCGTCATTGGAGGAAATTAAAACTTAATTGTATAAACGCTAAGCAGCTCGAAGGCTATTTTCTCCGAATAGACTGGCCTTTCGGCGGAATTACATTGAGTGTAAAACACCTTAAAGGAGTACTACTATTACATCAAGTCTCGACCCCAAATGAATCTCCTCAGTCGCGTCCTCCCTTTGTAAGTCAAAGTGTCCTTGAAAGGAAGGACAGCACTACGGGCCGATGTTCTTCTGTCCTTTAAGTGTTTAAAAGAACAAAAGGAGTCGTCTATGGAATTAAGGTCCCACCCCCATATCATGGCTCCTGGTTGTCGAACTAGGGTGGAAATCAATGGTCAGTTAATGGGTGGACTATGATGGACTGGGTGATAATCAGATGCGTATTCCTTTGCTATCTAGAACGTCTTCAGACATATTTTCGTTGATCATCGGGGTTAAATTCAAAGCGCGATTTATCACTGAATATAATACTACTCTAGTCCATGAGATTGTAGGTCTAATGCGGCCATTCCACTCCACGCAGCGTTGGGGAGTTATCAAATCGGTCCAATAACCTTTGTGACCTCAGCCTTAATTCGCTGAATCTATAGATAGTTACACGTCGGATTGTTGATAAGGAGATATAAGGTGTTGTGATCACTGATCGCACGATAATTTTGTCTTCGAGTGATATCTTTTATTATTATGTTTTTTGGCTGACTACTACGTTTCTGACGATCTTTTTAATGCGGTCATTGTTCATCCACTCCAACCAAAATTGTTAATGATAGCGTCGCTCCAACTAAAATGTCGAGCGTTCCTGCAACTTGATTACCCTGCTTCCTTTTGTCAAATTGAACATCTGTCAAAAAGTGACATCAGTTCATATTGTTCTCACGAATTAGTCATGAGATACAATCCACGAGAATCAACAGAACCCTATTCACATGGAAAAGTTATGCCTTTGAGTTTGAATATCTTCGGTTTCATACAGCATCTAGATGCTCCGTTCAAATGTGGAAGAGCTCCAGCTAGTTAAACATTGATCCTCAAAAATTAATTATTTCCATAATTCTATCACAAAATATGAGCAAACACATTCTCACCCCTTTTGAATACACCTTTCTTGATGAGTTCCTTTTTATGTTATAGAGCGTATCTGGAAAATGTAAATGGTCTAGGTAATATATAGGGTTCCAAAAAATATGGCTACAATTTTAAAAATGAGTTAAGAATAAACGAAGATTTTCACTAATGTTTCTTTCCGTTTCATAAAGAAAAGATTAAAGTTCCTGTTTAATAAAATGCAAACCAGATGCTCTAACATCCCCGTTTTACAACATTCTCATTTTAAAATGGCTTCTCTGCAAGAATAAACGTAAGCTGTAGGCATGGTTTATCGAATTTAAATCTGCAACACAACGTAAATTTTGAACTACATATGAACGAAGTCCTCCTTCCAAGATCCACAATGTGTAATTGTCATGAAAGATTCATGATGACAGATAGCAATTACAAATACTGAAATCAATTGTGCATTATGTAGTGCTTAAAAAGGTATAGGCTTCATGTGTATAAACTACAATTGTTACATGAGCTAAAGTCTGATGAATAAACCTCGACCTCGAACATTTGTAGATTAAATGTTGTAAAATATGGATGATGAAACTTTTTTTTACGACGTGTAATGTTTTCAGAGGAGGTAAAGTTTCACGTGTCAGGTATTGTCAACCGACAGAGTACTCGAATATGGAATTAGAAAATCCTCATTACGTGTACTGGAGATAGCACAAGAGACAGCCCTAAAATAAGCTTTTGGCGCATTTTATTGCACAATCGAATTATTAGGTCTTTTTTCTTTTCTGAAGAAACGGTCCACTTTAACATTTACTTTGATATGCTTGAAATTTTCGCATTTCGTTAAGCAGAGGATTTGAAACCTAATACCATTTGTGATATCCCCCGGGCTGGAGGTATCATCTGTTCCTCATCCACGTGACCTAAGTTTGTAGGGGAAAAGATTGACCACTCAGACCTTCCATAATAAATTTAGTTTATTATATCTCAATTTATATTAAGCAATGCAACACAAGTCTTAGAGGCTCATGATCAGGAATGATATGACATAAATTAAAATTCTTAGCAAATAGCGCATTAAATCCTACTCACTATCTTTATGATAAATTAACCACCGAATCTATATCTATAGCCGATTCCTTAACTCACTAGAGTCCGCTCTATCATTAAAGTTTAATATTACATCGCTTACCGATATTCTATGGCGAACAGCTACCAATCTTTATATATATCTTCTATATAATACTGTAATCGAACTTTATTAGGCAACCTTCTGGCTTCAAACACACTTCTATATGGTTCTTATAATGCTTCCTAAAACCTCCACAGACTTCTAAGACTCCCCTGAGACTCTCCCGCGAATACTAAAGCTCCAATATATATAATCATTCCTAATCTGCATATTGCGTTTCTTCTTGAGTTAGTTGGAATGAAATGCCATTCTAGCCCCAAAGATTCCCAAGAGGATTTTAGTGAAAGGCGCGATAAAGCCCCGTCACACATTTTCAAGCAGGACGAGGCACCATTGCGTTAGAATTTGGAATTGTGAGGGAGGTTTTAGATGAAGTCCTCCGCGTGATGGAGGGAAAGAATAGGTCCAGTACTGTGGTTACCTAGATCTACAGGCATAACACTTTTGAACTTCTTATGAGGATCTGTGATAAACATTGCCTACCAACTTCCAATTAATGACACTGAAAAACTGACTTATCGAATTACAGCAGTCATTCAGAGCGACGATCCTGCAATGTGTGATAGAACGAGACTAGAAATTTCGTATAAACTATGTGACGTTTGAGAAAACTAATGGCAGCATGCGAGTTAGGAAATTAAATATTTCGTCACAGCTATTATAATTACAGGATATACATTTACATTGAAGTTATTCATAATACTGAGTATTTCATTAGTGTTTAGAATATGTTATTTGTGAGTAAGGAAGCAACAAAACTGTTCTCTTCGGTGTTTTCGACAGAATCTCTCTTCCCTCCATGGTCTTGGGATGGGGCGATTTCTTACTGACCCCTCGAAATACACTCCGAGGTTCCGACTCTCAGGTGTCCAGCCGTTGGGTTTTATTACGGTCATAGATCGCCGGGGCGATGTCAAATGACAAGACCCCGCAATATTTAGGAGTGCACATGTGCATTCGAATGGTGTTATCCTATCCACAAAAAGAAGCCAATTTTCCAGCTGTGTGACACATAAATGTCACAATCGCGACTAATTTTATACACATTTAAAACAAGCAATAAAATATTACAAAAAAAAATTTGGTATTTTCTTTGTGGAACATAAAAACCATAAGTGTATATCTTTATTTGTTTATTTGTAATTAATATTTGAAAGCATATCCATACTTTTCGAACACCCTGTATGAGTATCTAAAAAACGAAAAATATTCATTGCAAACAATATCAGAATACAAAACATGAAAGTCATTTTTTTCTGAAAATCCATCAAGGCATTGTGAAAATGATTGCAATATTACAACTGAAAGTTTTTGTTGTTTAGATTTACAATATTTTATGACATTTCTTACAAATAATTTCTTTTGAAGTTGAAGAAACTTTCTGTACAAGAAAAAGAATAATGGTTCGTCTAGAAAGAATCCACAGAAGAAAGACAGGAGCTTGCACGAGACACATGTCAGCCGGGATAACACTACAATTAATTACTGTCCACAAATGGTTAAAAGAAACCTATATTCCTGGAAAAATTTTTTATTTGATTTCATGTCACACCTTAATCGTGTCAAATGAGTTTAGACAGAGTTATTTATCATTCTAAAAACAGATCTAATTTTCAACAAAACATTAAACTAATTAAAATTAAGGGGGACAATTATAATAATTAAAATTTTCAAAGAAGTTTATAAGGAAAGCGGATCATACATTATTTTTTTAATTGAAATATTTATTTTCTGCACGAGACAACAACGAAAATTTTTGGTGATTGAGAGACATTTTTTTTTCGCTCTTTATGAATATATTCCTAACTCAATATTCTAAAATTAATTACTTCCATAATAATATAACAAAATCATCACTAATGTGCGCATCATTTAATGTTGCTTTATTCACTTAATGTTTCAAAATAAATCATTAATAAAAAAAAACTTTAGTAATGATGTATTGTATAATCTATTGGGTTTAAAATATCTAAATATAATAAAACGATACAATCAAAAAAGAAAATTTTTATAACAAGCGTGTCATAAACCAAAATTCATATATATATATATATATATATATATATATATATAAATTATGCATTTAATTAACATTTTTAACATTTGGAACTTTTTTTCATCACTTAAGTTAATATTTTACGTATAAGCTGAGTCAAAATTGTTTAAAGCGTTCTCACTAATAAATATTTACAATGGTAAAAATTTTAATACTCTACAATACCAAAACCCTTTTCCAATCCACTAAAAAAGGTAGCTCTAATAAAATAAATTTGAAGTCCTTATTATTTTCATGGGTTTATTTCCAAGTTATTTTGAAAATGATTCAGAAACGAAATATTTCAATTTAATTTATATGTATTGTGATACCCCCACCCGTGGGGACACACGTTCTGCACTATCTACGCGACCTGTTTATGTGGGGAAGAACGAAGAACCACTCAAATCATTCATACTAAAATCTGTTTATTGAGATCTTAGTTTAAACAAAATACACAGTAATAATCTAAGGAGGATGATCCAGAATGAAAAGACGCAACACGTATTACCAAATAATCGCGCAATTGATCATTGAATCTAACTTTATAGATTAATTCCTATCTCACTATGTGACGAATCTCTACGGAATCTTTCCACTAATATTCTTAGGCGTCTTTTTGGGGATTATAAATTCGCGTATATTTCCAATCAACTCCAAAAGGTGAACGGGATATGCAAAGTAGATAGGGGAATTTAAGTCGAGCGTTGTAAGCTAGCAAGTATGAAGGCTATTGAGCCAGGAACAGTAACCTCAAATTTAGAGGATTCCAGGAGATTACGTTAGTGAAGACTTATTGCTGCTATTCTACGGAAGAACTAGAAAGCTGATATACCAGCGGTAAATATAATTTATGTACGCTTAAAATAAGCGTTAGTTTAGTAAAATTAGTTAAAGTTAATGAAAGCTAATAATTCGAGTACGTGTATTTCTCGGACCTCCTATTTCGGTAGACCTTATTTGATCTTGAGCATAATTATTAATTAATTTCATAATTATAGAATAAATAATTAGTATTAATTAATAGAATTAATCATTAATAACAAATACTTAATTAAATTTTGTATACTACATACTTAAAATTATAATCAATCGGAAAAAAATCAAGGGCTTTGGGGGGGTCCGGATCCCCAGGATCCCCCTCTTGTGTGCGCCACTGCTTATAGCCTATATAAATTCGCTTATCGCAATATCCTAGGTAAACAGCTATGGTCCTTATCGTTTCTGTGGTGGCTTTAATTCGACTATGTTCCTTTTGGTCTCAGACCCACTTTTGGTTCGTCTGTACCGACACGGCTAGGCTGATTCCCGGACTTAGGATTCTTCTAAACTTTATCTCAAATAACTTTACAGCTACCTCTCTACTTAGTAGCTTCACTTCCCACTTAGCAATCACTTCTGTACATAGACATAGACCTCACGCTAATGCTAATTTCCAATTTATATATGATTCTTAATTTACATAACCACGTTCTTCTTCTTGAGTTGGTTGGAAAGAACTGCCATTCTGGCCCCAAATAACCCAAGAGGACAGTTAGATGAAATCGTGATGAAAGCCCCATCACAGTATCAGAAAATTAAATATTACTGCAATGAAATTAAATAATTTAAATTTTTGGAAAACAATCTAACAATAGAAATAATCCAGATATTTTAAAATATTATCTGCATATATTATTTCACTACGCTTTACACATTTCTAAAAGAAACTTTTCTACTTGTTTACATTATATCGTATCTGAATAAATAAAGCCATGCAAATTATGTAGGCTTAAGTAAGCTTAAACTATCTCATTAATTTAAAATAAATTTTTTAAAAAATTAAATGTTATTTTTCATTCCAGTATAAAATAAACAATTTTTAAGGTAATGAATAATTTATTTCATAACTGTGAAACTGAATCATACAGTTTAAAAGTAAATTAAGCAAAGAAAGCTTAGATTATCGAAAAATAAAACTGATAAGAATTAGAATAAATTCACTACGCCTTATAACTTTCTTTCTAAACGAACATATTTTCATTTGAGATAAAATTCTTATTATCCTTTCTGAATTAAAGGGACAATATCTTGAATATAAATCTGCAGACGTATAAAAAGAGATAGATGAAGGAAAAGGAAAACGTATAAAGATCATATTTTATGAAAACAAAAGTCGAACACAATTTTGGCGGGAAAGCTTTTATCTCATTCGAACAAACACATCTCTCTCATCGGAACAATGTAGATAGCGGTTGAGAGGAATTGTCTGTCTGGGGAGGGTGAAGAAAAGCAAACGATCCAGGAGCTCCCTTAGATGAAGTGGTCGTCAAACCGAAGCGGAGGCTAAAAAGAGATAACCTGGGGCGTCAAAGAATCGTCCTTCAGATCACGCATTTGAAAACGCGGGAAAAAAGAGTGAACAATGGAAGTGAAAAGTAATCTAGTTCGAATGTGATTTTAAAGCGGGGGAATCTTTCTTGTTTCAATTATAATGATTTTTAATTGGGATAGCTGTTGTGTATAAAAACATAACTTGATTAAAGAATTCACATTTCAATGAAAAATAGAATATTTAAAGTTTATGATGATTAACTAAAATTTGTTTCAATTTATTTTGATTAGTCTTTAATATTCAATAACATAACAGGGGCGGAATGAATAATACAAGCTCTGTGTGTAAATGATTTAAAAAACAAATTGTGGAATCATAATATTATAATTTTGAAATCAATGTATTTAAATTACAAATAATGCTTGTAACATACAGTTTAAATAACTGCTTATTAAATACATAGATCATATGCAAGAGATTCAATGTCACCAACTGTTCTAACAAATCAAACCTAGAACAAATAAAGGAACTTAATAATTATATATAGTTCTTTGATAATTTAATATAGATGCTATTATATACACTGCTGGCCTTTTAATATGCAGCACCATTAAGGAAACATCCAGACAACGTGAAATTTTCGCCATGCATATCCGCAATGGGATAGAAAAATGTCATTTTTGCGCAGACGCATATCATGGTTACCTGTAGCTTCACCAACAAGCACTATATATACGAAGAACAGAGAGAAAGCAATTACCTTTTGTCTCAAAACTGTAAGCATTCATGTGTGTTATTCTATTGAACATCCGCATTAAACGACGGCCATGGACAATCGCAAGGCAAGACATTCTCTTCACCGACGAATCATGCTTTTGTCTGGATCATTAAAAAGTGGGATATAGGAGACATCATAGAGAGAGGTTGATTAACTGTTGCCTCCATGCGGATTCTGCATTCGGAATGATGGTTTGGTATGATATTAGATTTTTCTTTCTCACCTCCCTAGAACGTATGCCAGTTGGATGACTAACCAGCACTATATCTCTTATTTTTTGGAGAATCCGCTGTTCTTCCTTACCTTCAGAGCTTGCTAGTGGTTACATTCTAAGAGGATAATGAGTAGCCTTGCGTAGCAAGCAATGTTAGACTTCTTCATCCACTAGATTACATTGGAGCCTTTGGGCTGTCTATTCTCCAAATCTTTTGCCTATCGAACACATCTGGTCAATTATTGGATAAGGACAGGTTCAACATGCTCCACCAGCTACACCTCTGGCAGTGTGTATAGGCAGAATGAAGCTTTTTTTAGTGCTGAGATACCTTTATTCATCTTTTTTTAGTTTAGAAAGATGTCCCATATCGAATAGAATTTTAAGGCCTTGGTAGTCGAACGATCATAGTCGTGATCTCGCGGCTGACATTTTCAATAAATGCGGGTTTGAGTCCTAATGCCACTAAAGGCCTGTCATATAAATGAGCTGATGCATGATAAATGTGCTGCGCCGAAGTTGAAAGTTCTCACTTGGGCGTGTTGTGTAAGTTTGGAAAATGGATTCCAATTCAAGTGTTGACTTCTACACTTGGCCATGGCTCAAAATTATAAGATCTGTCACCATTAACTTTGGTCAACGTTTTAGTGGTATGTCAATAAATAATTAATCAGTCAATGGTATTTAATTTATTTCTGCAATTATGAACTTCAGTTGAATTTTGAGAATCTAAATTGATTCATCACATTATACTAATCTTATCATCACACATTTTTGAACATTTCCACTATTGTATTAGAGAAATTGGAATAATAATTTAGTGGCGTATATACAACAGTGAGTTTGAGGGCACAAACCCCTCCCATATAACAACAGATTTTTTCGTCTATATTATGTCCAGGTGCTTTCGTTTATGTTTTTTAAAAAAATATAACTCCTCCTAGTAAAGTAGTTTGCTTATGCCTCTGTTATAACTTGTAATTCATCTTAAATATTACTAGCCACAACTCACGAAGTTTTAACTATCGAATTCTTGTGGAAGAAATAAAAGGAAAATAATTTATAGGAATCATTAAATTTAGAAGATATAATAAAAAAATCATAGTATACAGTTCTCCAGATCTTTTTCTCCAGTTAAATCTCCAAGTGTCCATGAATGAAAACCATACTCTGAAAACTAACTCTTTTTATTCAGCAAATTTTTAATATAACGATGGTGTGTTTTAAAAAGTATACATTAATTCATTAAATACAAATTGAAGAAGAAATATACTCTAATATATATTAGTTTAGCAGAAAGTTCTATACGTTACGAATTAAAGGAATATATATCTTCAACATATTTATTGAGATATTTAGTAGAAAATAAAATTATTCCATCGTTATTTACGATTTCTTTAATGCGTCGACTTTAAGTCTCAACAAGAGAATTTTAATCATTAGTGAGAAGTTAAATGTCCTTACATTATTCTAGTCTCAAGTTCAACAAATTGACGATATATTGAAGCAAACAATTAAAATAATATGTGTACTGGGGTAAAATATTGGTGAATATTTACGTCACACTGTTGAGCTACTTAAGGGCTATTGCGACGGACCTCGCAATTTTCAACCTTGGTCAAATGACAAAGCCGACACCTGAGCTGGCACCTCCTTCTTCTACCTTCCACACCACAGTGGGTGGATGTTTGAGCCTCGACATATTTAACTTGCATCGTCCTCCTCTGCACGGTGGGTCTTCAGCGGTACGGGCTCGAACTCGTGATATGTTGGCCACGAGTCTGTTACCTTTACTATTAGGCTACAGCAAACCCCATGATAGGTCACGGTAATCGTTAGCGCTTTAGTGATTTCGTCAGAAAATTAGATCTGGGGTGGATCGATACATCAATTTCTCTTCCTCAAAATATTTTTTAGAGAAAAGAATTCCAATAGGAAACAGGAATCAGCCAAGCATTCTTCTCAAGGGTTTTGCTACCCAAATCAGCTCTTTAACAGGGTGAGTGAGTGAATATTAACGTCGCACTGTTCAGCTACACGAGGGCTTTTGGCGACAGAACTCGTAATTTTTAGTGACGAGGATGACACCTGAGGTTTCAACCCCCTCTCCTAACTACAACACCACACCAACGGGGGGACGTTTAAACTCTCGACAGATTTAATGTGCATCACTCCCCTACATGGTGGGTCTTTTGTAATACTGGGCTCGAACTCAAAACAGGCCTGCCATGATCCGATACCTTATCCACTGGGCTACCGCAGCCCCAGTTCTTTAACAGGAATGAAGTTCTTAAATTCTCATCCTGCTGTGAAGAGGACTGAGCACACAACAATTCAAATTATTTTATTCAGAAAAATGTTAGTAAATGCGGTGAAATTTTGCATTATTTTCTTCTATATCAAAAATGAAATGAGGATAGACCTCTTACATATTTATAATGATACAAATGGGTTTTTTTTAAAATTAAATAGTTCTAAGTCGAAATTTTTAAAATGTGTATTGAAAAAAAGTTGAAAACTTAGTATTCTTGGAGCAACAAATAATTATAATGAGCTATATATTCAGTTAAACCAGTGTTCTACAACATTTTTATCGCGGTGGATTGGTCACCATTGGATCATTTTACCGTGGCCCGCTGAGGGGGAGGAAGTTGATTATTCATATTTTAGATTGTTTTGTTTTAATAATTTTATTTTAATTGTATTTAAACATGCCTTCGGAATAAAATATAGCTACAACCAAAATGAACATGAAGTGATTTAACAAAGAATATAAAATGATTTAACAAAGAATATAGAGTAATTTAACAAAGAATATAAAAAGTGATTTTCATAAAAAGTAGACCAAACCCAAGAAAAATATGCCGCTGTAAATAAAATGGAAATAATTTAATGCTTCTTGTGCAGACCAGTAGTATTTGATCCACCGATCGGTACCGGTCCGCGGACCGAGGGTTGGAAACCATTGAGTTAAACGGTCAATTAAAGCAATTGTTGCTTGAAAGGCTGTCTTCGGTAAAAGTACAAGAGCCTGAACTAAACGCGAAGCACAGTTTCAAACAGAAAAAAAAATGCCTCAAATTTTCCAAGGAAATTTACAATATTATAACTCATACCTCTGTTAACAATATAATGTTTTTAAAAATGTCAAAATATTAAATAAATACTTTATTTTTCGTTTTAATACGTGAAGGCATAAGCCCATTTAACATTACGATATAGGGGGAAAACGCGGAACACATTTTATACCAGAAAGAATGAATCAAATACTGCTCTTTAAATGATAGTGAAGCCAGAATATCATATTAATGTTTCATTTCTCTTATATCTGAAAAAATGTTCCAAATTCGAGTCCTATTCTTTAACATTAACCGAAGACAGCCTTAAAACGAAGATCAGTTAAAAGTTCCCAACAGTGTTATTTTTGGAATTTTAGAATTGTGTGTGTGGGAAATTGAAGGTTCAAATTTTTGATGATTATAATAGTTTTACTAAATTCTTTTACATCAATATTTTTAATAATGAACTGTTAAGTTAATCGAATCTAATTGGTTCTAAATGAACCAATGAGTCTAGCTGAAACGGCCACCCGATAACGCCAGCAAATAAAAAAAAAAAAAACAATCCTTCGCATCCTAACACTTACTTTAATCTAATTTATCCAAGTTTCTTTACTCAGAAAGAAATAAAATTCAATAATTTATTTTGTTAACTTTTAATTGATAAAATAAATTCTCTCCAACACTTCTTTACTCGAGTTCAAACAAAACGAAGTGATGTCTTTGACGAGTCAACACGAAGAAGGATCACGTTTGCCGTCAACCTTTGTCCTGTAAGGATTTCGATAAAGAAATCGAAGTCAGCTCTGGCAGATAACACAGACACAATCAAGAAACGTTTTTCTGGGTCCTCCACATCAAGTATTTAGATGGAGGCAGCTCCTTTGCCGACAAAAGAAGTACAGGTTCAAAACAAGATTCTTTTTTCAAGTAGCCTTTCCAACTGATGATAAGGAGATTTCGCGATCCGGTAGCAAAAATGTGTTTCCCAAGACTTCGCGACGAATTTATTTTTGAATTCAATTTATCTGTGTTATTGTCAGTCGAAGCAGCAAACACAAAATAAGTTTTATTGCGTGAGAAGAATATTTATCAAGCGGCCAGTAAAAAAACGAAAGCGTTTCTATTGAAATCAACTGTATTATTAATCCCCGTTGTGCGTTTTAATTTAAAATTTCATTTTTCTGTGCTTTTTTATTTGTTTCAAACGCATATCTCAGTTACTTATTTCTCGGAGGTATATCTGTTGCAGGGAAATGACGAAATTATGATTTTCATCAAATCTCTAAGGGATATGATCAGTTGACGGGAGATGTTAAAATAACGTCTCTCTTCAAGGTCATTTCCATCATGAAAGTAAGTCTTTTTGTCAAATCCCTGAATTGTTTCAGTGAAATGATGAAATGAATCACAGGATTTGCATTGGAAAAATGCTGTCCAGGAGGGAAGGGAGACACCTGGGGGTCGAGTCCTTGTATTTCATAACCATATATACAGTACTATCGATCCCCTAAATATCAACCCCATATCTTAAAAAAAATGGCGCCATAGGATTAACATAGGGGGATTGATATTTTCATGTGTAAGCAACCGAGAGAAAAGATGTTACACATTATAAAATACCAGCCTAATTTTCTAATGATTTGCTAATTAGTTTCGAATAAATGATTTATGTTTCATTGACTATTGTTGTATTACTTACTTCTACGTTTGATAATGCACCATATTTGTTATATAAACACATTTAAATTCTTTACAATATTATTTAATCATTTCACTGAAACAGATCAGGGATTTGATCAAATCCCTTACTTTTATCAGCGAAATGACCTTTAAGAGACGTTATTTTAACATCTCCCGTCAGTTTATCATCTGCCTTAGAGATTTGATGAAATTCCTAATTTCCTCATTTTCCTCCGACATATCTATTGCTTTAAAAACGAATCATTCATGTACAAAAATGAATTTTATCCCTTCTTTAAAAATAAAAAAATATGTTTAATTTTAGGTTAAACGCACACATATACTTCTTCAAAAGAATATGAAAGGTCGTTTGCTCTTTTTGGAAACGATATTCATAGTTAATTTTTACAATTCGTACTATTAGTTCACTCTCTCCCTATATATATATATACTCCTATATATATATATATATATATATATATATATATATATATATATACTCCTATATATATATATATACTCCTATATATATATATATATACTCCTATATATATATATATATACTCCTATATATATATATATATATACTCCTATATATATATACTCCTATATATATATATATAATCTTGTTCAAATTTTTAATCGTTAATAAAATACTTTCTATTCATCCATTCAAGTTCAAAAAAAATTTTTAAAACTTGTAGTGGATGACGCTTGATGTCAATACAGTTTTTTCAAATATTTATTAATTAATTAAATTAAATTGATTACCGGTTTTCGACGCCAACTTAGATTCTTCCCCATTGTAACTGAAAAACAATGACAAAAGTTGGCGTCGAAAACCGGTTTTTCAGCTAATTTAACCAAACCGGAGGCAAATCATGCTCTTTTTTTCAATTCCTACTATTAGTTCTCTCTCTCTCTCTCTCTCTTTCGCTCTCTCTTCTCTCTCTCTCTCTCTCTCTCTATATATATATATATATATTGTTCAAATTTCCGATCGTTAATAAAATTCTTTCTATTCATCTATTCAAGTTTAAATAACTTTTTTATACTTGTTGGGGATGACACTTGATGTTAATACATTTTTTCAAATATTAATTCATTAATTAAATTAAAAAATGAATAAATAGCAACAAACAAAAATAATAGTCCGACACTATATATAGAAAGGAAGATTTTTCGTTGTGTCCCTGTAACGCAATGTGTAGCGGGTTGGACTTCTAAACCAAAAGATGGGGGTTCGAATCATATTTGGGGCCTAATTTCTGAGAATGTGATTTCATTTGTACTTTACTATTTTATTATAAAAATTATTTTTAATTAATGAATAAATATTAACAAGCAAAAAAAAAATAGTCCAACACCCTATATAGAAAGGGAAATAGCTTTCGAATTTATCACTTAATATTGTGATTCTGTCATACGTATATACATATTTAAATTAATTGTAATTATTTAATAAACAGTAAAACTAAAATAAAATTTTTTGACCTACGTAGGAATTAACTTAATTTTTTTTATATTACTTGCTTTTATGTATAAGTTCAGTAATTTTTGTGGCGATTTGCACCTTATCTGATAGTTATGATTCTTGACAATAGCTCTGCTTCGAATTTTCCATAAAAGTATACTTTTTCTCAGTACTGTCACGTCAATTTTACTCCACTGCTTTGCAGCCGTTTTCCGGGCCGCGATAGCCGAGTGGTCAATGTATCGGACTCGTGACTGGTGCGTCATGAGTTCGAGCCCAGTACCACTAACGACCCGCCAAGTAGGGGAGCGATGCACGTTAAATCTGCCGAGATCTTAAACATCTCCCCGTTAGTGTGGGAGTTAGGGGAGGGGTGCCAGCTCAGGTGTCGTCCTCGTCACCTGACATGGTTCGAAATTCCGAGGTACATCGCCAAAAGCCCTCGTGTAGCTGAAAAGTGCGACGTTAGTATTCCGTCACTCCCTCACTGAGTCATTTTCCAAATTCTTTTCAGTGTTCTTAGATAACTTTTTTCCTGAGGTTCGTTTTAATAAACCGAAAGCACAAAATTCCATTGGAAAGCGTCAGTTTATTTTATAGGTATTTCATCAAATGAGATACACTTCATTTCTGTTTTTGATTCGTTTATTGCAAAATAAGGACCAATTGACTTACACGTCTGATTAGAGTCTTTGTCTACATGAAGCTCAATTTTATCATTGTTCTTTCTATATAAGGCAGAAATTTCTTCGTCAAAAATTGGTTTTAAAAGATTCTGCTGATAGTAGATTGAATTAATTTTGGCTTAACTGGAGTCTACTTTGAATTTGATTTGGCCAATGTAACAAAATCCAGCAACTATTACGAATCACCTTTGAAAACTATTTTATTTCTAACGAACCTTCTGAAGAAGAAAACAGGATTATTTAAATTAGGTATGCTATGTATAGAGTCTATAGGCTTCCAAGCTTTAGAAAGAGAGATAGGATAGATTACTAGAAGATCATATATATTAATCAAATTGATAGAATTGTGCAGATATTTGCTAATTGTAGTTATTAAAGTGACGATTGATCACTAAAGACTAACTAGAGTTTAGATAGCTAAGAAAGGAGATTCGAACCTGAAGTTAATGCATAAGTATTTAAAGTCTTCTCATACTTCACATTCATCGTTATTTATCTACATATTATTTCCATTGGGCGCATCTCTTATTTAAGATTGCTTGTACTTGTGTTGATAGTGTGATAAATAAATTGAGTATTTTTTTTTATATGTCTAGTCATCCTTCCCTTCCACCCACATCTCTAAGCGAGAAAAAGATAAGCCTCACATTTCTCAAGTTTAAGTTTTAAGAATAATATTACAATAAAAAATTATTTAAGTACAATATTTTTACAAAAAATGAACATAGAATGACCAATTTTCAAAATAATCTCCTTTTTGCGAAAAAAGCTTCTATTATAATAATATTTTGCTTGTATATAGCTCAGACCTCTGTACAGAGGCTCAACTAAAATTTTTGAAATATATAACTTAGAAGTGGGTTTATCCATGTTTTACGACAACAGAGGGGAGAAACGCCGATAATTATTCCAATGGGTTGTAACTCTGAAAATAATGTGAACTTTTCAAAATTCATAATTGGGCTTCTGTACAGAGGTCTGAGCTATATACAGGCAAAATATTGTTATAAAAGAAGCATTTTTCACAAAATGAGAACATTTTAAAAGAAGGTTATTCGAAATTAATTTTTTACTGAAATATTATACTTAAATAATTTTTTTTGTCAAAATGTCCTTAAAACAATTTTATACATATATTATAATCTAAGTGACACTTAATATCATGAAAATCATCCATTTATGCACTTTTTTAAAATCACGGTTCTGAACGTAGTCGGATACCTTAAATCTTTATGAATGATTTTACATACAGTGCCGCGGAAGACATTCATAGTTTCGATGCTATGAATCTTTGAGTCGGTGGATTTTCCTTTAGGGTCAGACTTCATTCTCTTGATAGTTTCCTGTGTTCGAGTAGTCTTAGAAAGAGGTTTCGAGGTCATTTTTTTCATTTTTACTTTCCGCTAGATGTTTTTTTTTTTTTTAAAAAATTGATACATTATAAAAACCTTTTCTTCAAAATGCAAAAATTGAGAATTTTAACACCACTTTATATTTTGTTGATACAAATATTTCTCCTAGTATTCGCCTAGCCTCGAAGTATTTAATGTGCATCGGTGGTAGAGGCTCAAAGAAAGAAATTCTACGAAGATTTACCGCATACTCATAATTTAAATCTAATTGACATTCAAAACTATAATCTAGTAGATAACATCAAAAGGCCAAGGAGAATTCTCCTTGACTCTTACAATCCCCCTTAATTTCTCTGCTGTTCATTCACCGGTGGTGAATGACTTTAAATTTGCTAAATTTTTTAATCTTAATTTTTTCTCTTTTAATTTTTTATCTGCTGCTCCCACCAGGATAGCTTCCTATCCTTTTTGTCCCCCCACCCCTTTATATCAGGACAGCCAAGAGAGAGCTAACTCACTCGCTAATGTTTTTACGATACTCATTTTCGCCAAATACTTCTCAGTTCCTGCAAAAAAACTTTTCTTTGGACTAACCGCCGAAACCCTGAAGAACCGCCCATGACGCTGACGCCGCCCTTATACCACCTCAGCCATCCAATCAGAACTCCAGTAACAACGTTTCATCAGGAAAGAACTTTCAGTCAGGTCTTCCACTTTAAGGAACTTTTAATGTTAGATAGGGGAAGGAGGATCATTTATGATCCATATCCCCATGACGTGAATAGAAACTCGAAAAAAGAGGCTCAAAGTCCCCCCGTTGGTGTGGTATGAACGTTTGAAGAGGAGGATAATACCAGCTCTGGTGTCATCTTCGTCACTTGACCAAGATTCAAAATTACGAGCGCCGTTGTTAATAGTCCTCGTTCTATCTTATACTGCAACGTTAATAAACTCTCACTCGCGCCATTTAATACACTCATTTGCATACATAAAGGAGAAAATCGTCTCACTCACTCATCACTTAATCTTCTGAACTATTACACCTACAGATTTGAGACTTTGTAGACATATTGCTTTTATTGAACAGAGATCCGCTGAAAACAGGTTTTGCAGAAATCGGTTCCTAAAGGGGGTTGCTAAGGTATTATAGATAAAAATTATCTTTTTATATACATCTAGTAGAACCTCAGATTAGAAATTTTGCGAGCATGCTGCTTTTTTGTTGCATAGAGATCCACTAAGAACCAGTTTTGTGAAAATCTCCGCTCAGGAAGAGTTGCAGGGATTCACGGGCTTGATATTGTGAAAAACACTTGTTACTTTTGAACAATTAGACTTACATACTTGAAATTCGCATGCGGTATGCTTCTTTTGTAGAGAAAAGTTCGGGAAGAGGGTGGGAAGTGGTTACTCGGGCTTAAAATATAACACAACATCCGGCGTGTAATGCGCACCTATACTTTCAAGCAGAAATTTTTAATTTTTAGGTATATTCACCGTACAACTCGCTTCCCTCTTTTACGAAGAAATTTGAAATGTACAGACGCAATGCTCTTATGTTTTGATGTCATTTATTCGAAGTATTATTCCAAATATTTAGGGGGGAAAAGTACTTGTCATTTCTTTTAAATAAACTGTATTTTGACACATGTAGAAGTCTAATTTTTAGCCTATGTTTCTCGTTTTTTTAAGCCCTCATTTTTTTTAACCGGCGTATAACGTCCTCCCTTAAATTTCGATCTTATTTTTTGTGTTAAAGTGCGCTCTATACACACACACACTCACACACAAACAAGACTAAGTGTGTAGCTTGAAAAAAGAGTGGAGTTAACACCAACTGTTTTGGGGACGTCATTCTACACCCCTCTCCTATCCATGTGGTCAGTTTTGCCTTAATCGATCAGGGAGCACTGCAAATTGGGAGTACTGCGTCATTGAGTGAACACGTACAGCTGGATTCTGCCGGGAAAATGTGGAACCAACATCAAGTTTCTTGTGAAGATATCAGCCACTAAAACATTTCAGATATTAACCGAGGCTTATGGAGATTAAACTTTGTCTCGTGCACATGTGTTTGAATGAGATGAAAGATTTCAGCAGGAAGGGTCAACGTGGAAGATGATGAACCTTCTGGGGACCCAAGGTCAGTGATTTTAGATCAAAATATTGCTGAAATTCGTGCTATGAGTCGGTTCCCATTCACATCAGTGGTCAGACTGTTAATCAATACTGTGGGAACCCCCCTGGGTTTCACCCTGGACACCAAGATTGAATTGAGGCAAAGAATTACCAGACGACATTTTTACAATAAAAAACAATATTTATTCACTTGAATCAATTATCAACCTTCTAAATACATATTATGAATCAATATGTTTACGTCAATGGGATTGAACTTTACTATTAAATTAAATCACTAAATATGATACTAAAAAACAAAAACTCAATATCGAACGGGTTTACCGGAATAAGAGGACCGAGAGATATACGCAATTTGAATTACTAGCAATCATTAACTTTCCACTAAATCTATTATTTATTTACTCTTATTATCCGATAAATGAAGTTTAAATATCACCTGACTTTTACTACTTCACTCCTTTCTAGTTGGCTCAACTTTCCGAATGTAGATCGCTGCCTGATAATCAGCTAGAAACTAATTACACAATCAACTTGAATCTTCTTAGCGCTCCGTCTATGTATCTCTTGGCTCAATAGCCTTCTCCGCTAGCCTACAACACTCTCCTTATATACTTTAATTCATTTGCATATCCCGTTTCCTCCTTTTAGAGCTGGTTGGAAATATGCGCTTATTTACAATCCCCAAAGACGCCAAAGAGTATTAGTGATAAATTGCCGTATAGAGATTCGTCACAACACTACAGCATTGAAGTCCTAAAAAAACTTCGTGAAAAAATTGGAAAAAAAGACCATAATTGGAGAGTGATGGATGGATGTTGCACCAAGACAATGCACTCGCTCACACGACCCTATATGTCAAGCAGTTTCTGGCCAACAAAAACATTACTGTGATGAGGCGTTCAACTTATTCACCTGATTTGGCCCCATGCAACTTTTTTTTTAGTTTCTTCAGTTAAAGGGACCTCAGTTGAATAGGTTCGGGCAAAAACGGAGAATCTCCTAAAGAGCCTTCCAAAAACCTCGTTCCAGAATTGTTACCAAAAATAGCAGCACCGAATGCAGAAGCGTGTGAATGCTAAGGGGAACTACTTTTTACTGTCACATCTCGTACGTCGAATTTTATGGTAAATATACTGCCATTTAGAATTTCAATTATAGATGTGAGGGCTATAAGAATGTTTTTGTATAAAATCGAAAGCTGACTAATATTTAGGACATTCCATTATTTTTCAAAACGTTGGAACAGTTGTCATTAATAATTTGTGATATTTAAGTCTCTATAGTTAAAATATTTATTCCAGAAATTTTTCTTTGGGGTTTTTTTAAACTATTGAATAATTTTTTTAGAGTTTTTTTTGTTAATATGATTGTTTTGTGAAAGGTTTGTACCAAGAAAGAAATCTTAAATTAATGATGCCTAGATTCCACGAAGAAAAAAAAAAGAACAACTATCCATTGTAGTATTTGTGTGATAAACTCTCCATCAAATTTACAATGCAAGACATGACGTCCTAATTGTCAGATATATTGCAATTATTTTTAAAATCACCAACATTTATAAATATTGGTTTACTTGAATTTGTTAATTGCCATTTGTCTTTTTTTTTTTGGCAAATAATTGAACATAAGCTCATAAAAGTATTCTTTGAAAATATGTAAAGATTCTTTTGGATAAAAAGGATGTGGCATGGAACAGACAAGTTTATTATTGCATGATAGTTCCAAATTAATTGGATCACTCATGACCCCAGTTATCATAAATGCAGCAAACCTTCATGCCCTTATTTGAAGATCTTGCATCGCAGTTACATACACCAGTGCATATTCGGTACTATTGGTATAATTAATTATAACAGTCTCACTAATCTTCAACATTTAACACATGTTTAATTACAATTTGCTCAAAAGTTTGGTCATTTTCATATTTTCAAAGAAACTTCAATCGAATATTAAATTTATAGGAAACTAAAAATACTAAAGAAAAATAATAAACACAATAACTATTAAATTTTTTATCTGCATTTCTAAGTAAAAAGATAAAATATTTGAGAGAAAGAATAAGAGAGAGATGAATATTTTCTTTAATACATTTGGGAAAATTTGCATAGAATAATTTAACTCTTCATTTTACCATTTACTTATTCCAAAAACGAGAAAGAAAATTCAATTCTATTGGAGTAACTCTAACGATTGGCCTGCAAGCCCTTTTTTGCATAAACTTCAAAAGCATTATAAGGCTGCATAGCTTTATAAGATTTAATATTTTAAGCGTTAAATCGATTTCAAACAGAAAAAACACACAATGTGAGACGTTTGTATTATATAAGTTTTAATAAAGAAAACTCTAACCAAATAAAAAAATAGTTTATCCATGGTACTAACAGAAACATTTTTTTCTGACAGAAACCTTGTCAACAGCCTTAAAAGAAAAAAAAGGTAGGGAAATATCTTCATCCCGAATTTAAACCACTTTCCGATGCATATTCCCTATGGGAGGCTTTAGAAAAAGTATATTCAATTCTACTTCGATAAATATTTTTCAATTTTTATTTCTTTTCTAAATCCTTTGAAGAGTGTGTTTGTAATGTTTCTTGTACCAGAATAAAACCAAATGGATTTCGCTAACTATACATAAATTTAAACTACATTAAGTAAATATGGTACGCGCGCGTATGATGGGGGTTTGGGACTTAATGTAAAGTCACAATGCATTTACTTCTAAAATGTATAAAATCTTTTTAAGTCTCACCAAATAATTCACTATGCATATCACAGTATAATATGAATCTCTCAGTAAGAAATGTTTGTTTTTGATGAGGACTTTTCATTATATATATTTTATATATTTTTATATCAGATTGTGATAATAAGAAAACTTTTTCACAGTAAAATACAAGCCAATTAATCATGGGCTACATTTTGTAGACAATGCTTAAGTCAAACTTTATAATTAATCATATATGATGGGTAATTTTTTAAAAAATTTTATTTCAAGGACGCTGAAAAAATTATGCTTAAAAATTAATGTAACATTTATGATACAAATAATTTGAATAAATGCCTTCCATTTATCTTTCAGTAGTTGATGATGCCAACTACCATTCGGAGTAGAAAGGTTTTCTTTGTAACATTTTCCAGTAAAACTCAGACTGTCCATCTTTTGTAAATCCCGGTAAATGATTTATTTGCATATCCCAAATACTGTTTATTTCCGAATATAAGTCAAAAGAGAGAGTGCAGTTTTTCCTCAAAAATTTACCAAAATTCAAAACCCGTATATTGGTGGAACAGAAAATAAAATTCTTTTATTTTTAAAACACTTCTCTATGAGGGTGAAAATGTTGCAAAGTGGATAAAAAGAGCGGAATACTTCCCCTGTAAAATGACATAAAGTAAAACACCAGACGACAGCAATTTTATTCCTTGTAACCCTAAACAGGGGTTTTTTCAATTCTTTTATTTTACGTTATTAATGCGAGTCTTACTTTCTGATCCATTTTTTTTTTGAAAATGATTAGGTTGAGAAATTTATGAACGACTAATTTCAAAGTAATGGCGATCGCGTTTACTGAAAAATGATGAACATTACTGAAAAATGAAAACATTATGATTGTTAAGCATTCTTTTGTGCAAAAGAGAAACAAGTTTGGAAACCTCATTTTGAATTAAGGTGGATATCAAAATAAAGAAAGATAGCCCGTGATTGTCACATGATATCATAGATATTCAGATATCCCGCTCAGTGAAAGTGAATTTTGAGAACTTTATGGAAACTGGCATTCTGACTCAAACTTTAAAGGATTTTGTGGCTTTTCTTTTCGAATAGAAGAAAACACTCGAAAGGTTGAAAGAATAAAATCACATATTCTTCCCTAATGGAAGACTGTAAGAAAAATGATAGTCCTAAACTATGTTTTTTTCCTGACAGATCCGTGTGTAAACCGATCCTCTTACATTAATTATAAAAAAAATTCAAAAAATTCTTGGCATATACATGGAAATACACATTACATCTCATTCAATTCTTCCATCAAATTCAGTATTCAAGCTTAATCAGACTGACAACTTGCTTTCTACTAGTATACCGGTTGATTCAAAAAATAAGTGGGACCAATTTTAAAAGCATACAACTAAGAATGGTGAATTTTTATCGCTTTACTGCCATCTACCTTTTAAAAATGAAACCTTAAATTACCAATCTATTTTTATTAGTGGGAGTAAATTATGACTCCGAAATTAGATCCTCAAACCCGAAATTAATTTTAAAGCTTTTGAAGGATGTTTGCTCAAATTCTGTTATAAATAAGACATTTAAAAATCAGAAAAGACATTTTGCTAATGGATAACTATCTAAACTTCGAAAAGAAATAAAATTTGGCTGGCAATCAAAAGCTTCCGGAAAAAATGTGGATGAAAGGAATTCCTTCAGGAAAAAAGCAAAAAGAAGCTGAAAAGGTTTATGGCTGAAGAAAATCCTTTGCCTCAAAGAACTTTAGCGAAGAAACTATAGGTATAGCAATTGACAATTTGCCGTTAGATAAAGAAAATTGGTTATAAAAAGGTGAATAAATCAGTCCATTGTCAAATGTCTGCAAAGACCATAGAAAAACGAAGAAAACGTTCTTGGTCTTTGTATTTAATATTACGCAAAGGTAGATACAAAGCATGGATGATTTTGGAGAAAGCACTGTTTCAATCTGTCATTCACAACTGACAAAACGAAGATACAAACGTCGAAGAGACGCAGCTGTTTTGCAAAATGCAAGTTGGCCATGAGGTGTTATGGTATGGATGGGGAAAGGTCCTCTCAAGGCTTAACAAAACCATTTTTTGTAGAACTAATGGCTAAAATTGATGCTAAATACTATCAGAATAAAGTTTTTAATCAGTTGATCGAAAACAGCAGACGTCTTTACCCTCAAGAAAACTTTGTTTTGCATCAAGATTCTGCACTACGTCATACTGCACAATCAACTATAAAATTGGCTGAAAGATTAAAAAATAATTTTTCTACCATCTGAGAAATGACTACACCGTCCCCTGACTGAGTTCATTCCGATTATTTTTTTATGTGTAAACTTAAAAAACAATTAAACAGATCTAAAGTAAAAACTCTACAAGGGCTGCAAAAAGCAATCAAAGAGGAAGCTGGAAAATATCCCTCCCCCAATCGTCAAAAAGCCTTTGGGGCTTGGCAAAAACGCTTATGCAAAATGTACTATGTCAAAGGAAACCACATTGAAAATTCCAAGTAAATAACATAAATTGAAAAAAAATCCTGATGCTCTGAAATAGGTCGAATCAACCGGTAAACGAATGAGAAGTCTATAGATGGACCTTGGAAAAAAGTGAACTCGCCAATTTCCTCAAAAAGAGGTTTTCTTCATTTTTTTGCAAGGAGAAACGGAGACAATGAAGTAGAAAGCAAAAAATTGCCATGATAGCACTATCGTTCGTAAAATAATTTATTACAACAATATGTATGTATTATAAATTATTTTGTGAATAAACAGTACCAGGGTTAATGAAGGAGAATCAATTTATATCTTAAACTAAATTTTTTAAGAATAAAATTAGGACAGATAGTTTTGATGTAAATGATCAGATCAATATTTTATCAGATCGTAAAACATTTATTCAGAAGTGATCGCTTCTGATGTCACCTCATTGCAATGTAATGTTCAGTGTGTGAGAGAGAGACAGTTCACTGAATAAATGTCTTCAACGGAAACATTAAGCTCTGAATATATTTAGTTTATGCCTTATAATATCAACACTTAGTTTCAATAATATTAATACATTTTAAATATTTTTAATCTTGAAGGAAAGGAAAATGGTGCAAATACTACAAGAATCTCTTAATATAAATGTATATGATGATTTTATATAATGACTCACATTGGCTCTATTTGATTGCTTTATAGTTTTTTAAGTTTGAATTTTGCCGAATGCCGAAAAGGAATTTATTGAAATTATATATAAAATAATATTGCAACTTTAAAACCATTCAATTTCATTAAATAATACACAATATATAGATATTACTTAATTATTGTAAGTTATTAATCGAGCTTTGGAAATGTAAATGAAACAGTTTTAAAATATGCAGTTTTTAATTGAAATAATTGACTAAAATAAACAAAAAAATACATTTCTACCTTCAATTTCTTTCCATTGATACATTTACATTAAGTTAATATTTTTAAATAGTGTTAATAATAATTAATTTAACATTTCTTAACGTAATTTAAAACTATGTTGCAATATTAATGTATGCATGCACTGAAACATATGTAGCACGAGTTTTTTATATTTTTTTTGTAAAAGGATATACCTTTAGATAATAATACAAAGTTTTTGGGTTGACATATTAGACAGGAATTCATTGCAATAACGGGATTATTTCCACTCTATTATACTTTTATGAAGCATAAAGTATCTTAGGAAGTTAGTTTTCATCCATTTTATTTTGCTCCGAGAATTATTTATCAAAAATGCTGCATACAAAAAATTAAGAATTTTAGAGATGCACATATTTTTCAATTACTACTATTATAACTCACACCCTCTCTATATTTATTTATCTTGGCGGAATTTTTCAATCGTTAATAAAATAAATTTTAAAGCGCTCAATGGAGCTGAAAGTTTATATACATGATTATTTTGGATGACAATACAATAATTAAATTATAATTAATAAAAATTAATTGATTAAAACTAATTATTTAAAGAATCACAAATACAGCCACTTTGGCGACTTGTGTCAAAACTTGGAAAATGTTTTTTTCCTCACTTTTTAAAGCATTCAGTTGAACTGAAATTTTACACACACGATTGTTTTGGATGACAATACGATACTTTAATGATAATTAATAAAAATTGATTACCAGATAATGTTGTGATTCTGTCCCATGTATATACAGGTGACGAATCTTTACGGCACCTTCCCACTAATACTCTTAGGCGTCTTTGGGATTGTAAATTCGCGTATATTTCCAATCAGCTCTAAAAGAAGAAAATAGGATATGCAAAGCAGATAAGATATTTAAGGAGAGCGTTGTAAGTTAGCGGAGAAGAAGGCGATTGAGCCAGCAGAAGTAGTGACGAGATTTGGAGGATTCAATTGGATTACGATATTGAAGTATTGCTGTTGTTATTCAGCAAAATATATCCTTAGAAGGATTAATCTACCTGGAGAGATCGGTTGTAAGGCCAGGTGATATATTCTAACTTAGTACCTCTTACCACAAGCGTTAATATAATAAAGTTAGTTGAATCTTAGTGAATCAGTGGCGCACACAAGGGAGGAGGTCCTGGGGTCCGGATCCCCCTCCCCCCCAAAGACCTTGATTTTTTCCCGATGGATTATAATTCTAAGTATATAGTACGTAAAATTTAATTAGGTATTTGTTATTAATGATTAATTTTACAAATTAATTATGATTATTTATTCAATAATTAGTTTTTTACTTAGTTACTAATTAGTAATTAGTTTTTTAGTTTCCCCGAAAATCGACGAAATCAAAAGAAGCATGTTACAAGAATGGTGACTTTCGACCCCGGAACCCCCTTGGAAAATTCCTGTGCGCGCTACTGTAGTGAATGGTAATAATTCAAGTTACGTGTATTTCTCGGACCTCCTATTCCGGTAAACCCTTTCAATATTGAGCTTATTAATTGATTAATTCCATATTTCGTAATTTAATTTAATAGTAAAGGTAAATCGTTTTTTGACGTAGACATATAGTTGAATATTTGTAATTAGTAAGTTGGTATTTGAACTAAGTGAATAAATATAATTTATACAAATGGCGTCTGGTCATTCTTTGCCTCAAGTTAATCTTAGTGTCCAGGGTGGAACCCAGGGGGGTTCTCACATACATATTTATATTAATTGTAACTATTTAAAAAAAGTAGCTAAAATAAAATTTTTCTTTGTTGATCTAAGTAACAATTGACTTAAAAAAGTTTTTTTTATATTACTTGTTCGAGAACTATTCATGCTTTCCATAATTCTTTCATTTCTATAAAACTGACTTCTACAGGTCGTTTTTTTGTTTTTTTGTCGGTAAACAGAGCTGCGCTACGAACAAATTCTGACACGTGAATTTGAGTATTTTAGAAGTGGAACGAGATTTTCGAACCAAAATTCCGTCGCTCGATGTAGGAAAGAAATTATATACTCTATCCTCTTTTGAAGTCTTCGCCGTGAATTTTAAAACCTTTAATTTATATACCGGGTGGGCAAAAAGTCCGTAAAAATTTTAAAAATTCATAAAATCCGGAGAAATGAACGAAAAAAAAACTGTTTGCAGTATCAGCATTAGTATGTCACGGGATTTTTTTTAAGCTAGAAAAAAAATAATTCGAAGATCATCCGGTAGGTGGCGCTGATGTACGCAAATCAAAGAAACAATGCGTAAATAATGAACAGAAAACTTTCTCAACTTTATTACACCAGAATATGTTCCACATGACCACCACCACAGGGGAGAAGACATTCCAGACGAGTGACAAATCCAGCAACGGCAGAGTGCAACATGTCCGGATGTATGGAGGATACTTCTCTGCGGATCGCATCTTTCAGTTCCGACAGATTTGATGGACCGGATAGATACACGCGAGATTTCAAATATCCCCACAACCAGAAGTCTGCCGGTGTTAAATCTGGAGACCGAGGAGGCCATGGGTACCTGCAGCGCCTGCTAACGATTCTGTCTTCCCCGAACGTCTGTATCAGGAATGCCTTAACCGGGTTAGCAGTGTGACTGGTTGCTCCATCCTGCATGAACGTGACATTCGAAATCTGACCTCGTTGAATTAAACATGGCACGACAGTCTCCCGCAGAAGCGTTAGATAACGCTGAGCATTTACCGTTTCCGTTATCCATCCATTTACTGGGCACTGCGTTTCAAAGAAGAAGGGTCCTACGATAAATGAACCCGTGAAACCACACCATGCTTTCACTTTTGGGGAATGCAATGGCTTCTGTGTGTACTCACGTGGATTAGAGGTCGCCCAAATGCGACAGTTATGGTTGTTAACGTCACCATGAAGCGAGAAACGAGCTTCATCTGTCCACAAGTTGTTAAAAACCCAGGTGGGATCCTGTTCCATTTTAGAGAAGGCCCACTTCGCAAATGCTTCCCTCTGAGCGGTATCTGCTGAAAAAGTTCATGGCACGATTGCAATTTGTATGGGTACAGCTGGAGGATTCGACGAAGAATATTGCGGACAGATGATGGTGGTAAGCCCAATCGTCTGGCAGCTTCACGATTCAGCTTGCTGGTCCCTGAAGCTGCTTCGGACGCAATCGCTTCCATTTCGACAGCAATGCAGGGTGCACGTGCTTCTTTCAAGCATGGTCGTCCGGCTCGTACTCGATCCTCCAACTTTCCAGTTTCCTCAAAACGTTTAACAAGCTTTAAGAGACCTGCAGGTGTTAAAGGGCCTTTTCCACTCTTCACATTTTTCTGAACTCGGAATTTACGCAAGGCAATGGTCGCTGATTCCTCGTTCATGTAAAATAACTAGACCAACAAAGCGTTATCCGGCGCACTGAGCATCGTTGTTCGCATTCACTGTTTGTAATGGTGAAATGAATGTGGATTCATTGAGAGCAAAGGTTTTTATATAGCCGTCTAATTTGCACATTTCCACCACAGACGCTTGTAACAGCGCCACCTACCGGATAATTTTCGAATTATTTTTTTCTAGCTTAAAAAAAATCCCGTGACATACTAATGCAGGTCCTGCAAACAGTTTTTTTTTTTTCGTTCATTTTTCCGGATTTTATGAATTTTTAAAGTTTTTACGGACTTTTTGCCCACCCGGTATATATAATGTATGTATAAGTACGAATTATAAGTATAATCTTAATCTAATTATATACTCTGACTCACACAAAATACTCATAATATTTTCTTTGTGGCGCAGGGAATACCGTATTAGAAAAGAAACCTTTTAATGTTATTACAAAAACTTTTCTCTCTAAAAATAGTATTTGCTATTGTATTTTTGATCTAGATACACTTTACTATAATCAAATTTCTTTTTAATTCTAAAGTTTGAATTATATAATAGCTACTTGAAGTTTTTACAATGTAAACAAAAGCATATGTTAACAATTTTTCATATTTTGTTTTACAAACTTTTTCTCACAATACATTTTATTACTGTTTATGGATTTTTTCAATATTTTTATAAAATTAAACTATCTATATAAATCATTCCTGAAAATCAGACCTTGTGGGAATTTATTAGATATTGAAGCTAAATAAGAATGCAGTATATGAGTTACAACGTAATCAAGCATTCTTTATGATGATTTACTTTGAGTGATATTGTTTTAAAAACTTTTTAGTTTTACTTTTTAGTTAAAATTTACTTCACCAGGTTATTTTGTTATTTCTTTTGTTGCAAAAAGGAAAAATTTGATATGTAAAAATTTGTGAATTTAATATACTCTAAATCAGTGTTTCTTAAACTAGGGGTCATGTGACTTGTAGCTGGGGTGGCCAAAAATTCTAGGATTTCTGATATATCTTTTTGTCTAAAATAACTTGATCACCATTAATAATAATAATCATTTAATTGTTTATTAAGCTTCGTATTGTAATAGAATGTAAAGAATACTTCATCCGGTGCGGTGGCGACTATTATTCCAAGATTTTATAATATTAAAAATAATCAAGTCCATTGATACCTAAATCTTTACTGTTGCACACATGTACCGCATGTACGCATGTACCGTTTTTAATAAAAAGTGATGATCCCAGAAGTGAACTCAAAATGACCACGCTTAATAAACAGACTTAGTTTAATTTTAATTTACTGTGTTATTACATTATATAATGCATTTTTTTAAGTTTGTTATTTAAAATTTCTACATCGCTGTATTTAAAGTAAAAAATTATTACATATGTTTATTATTGTATTTACAATAAAGTACTACAAATTATGACGGGGCTTTACGAGAATTTTTACTAATCCTCTTGGGGAATCTTTGGGCCAGCTAATCGTGCTATTTCACAGCCATCCCTCTCAAGAAGAAACTTTGATATGCAGATTAGCTAGCATATATGCAGTTGAAGTTTAATAATCGTGAGGAGAACGAAAAAGAGCTGAGTCGCTGAAAGCAGTGCTGTTACGGTAAGGATCAAATTTAGCCGCGTGACTAAAAGTCAGACTTTAACTGTTAGAATAAATTAAGAAAGTTAGGAATCTTAAGATATAACTTCGAGTAAAGTTAAGCTATTAAGATTTCGTGCGTTTATTAACATAGGATTTTGAGCTCTCATTATATCATTTTAGAATTTTCCTTTATAATTTGCTTGTCTTGGAATATTATCTTTGGTCATAATAAATTGGATTTATCATGATTAGTCTGGATCATCAATCTTTTCCTTTCACAGATTTAGGTCGATTAGATGAGGAGGAAGCTTTCTCAGGGGGGAGGCCATTACAAAATAAAACACATATAGAATAAAACACAAATAACGAAGAATATTAGGGCTCCTCCTGCAAAGTCAGGTTTTGGGCCCCAAGTTGGATCTTACAAACGATTACAAAACCATACGCATTTGGCGTAAGTCAGGTTTAGGGCCCCTTAGAATCTTGCCCCCCGCAATGCGAGGGTTGAAGTCACGCCAATAAGAAAGTACCCAAGCACGTACAAACTTTTCGCATCACTTATGGGACCGTATAAACTTTTTATACCAAAAATGGTGTCACCTCCCCGAAAAGTTTAAGGGCTCCTGCTCTAAATAAAATCCCTTTACTACGTTATTAACTTCGTATATATGCAACTATCTTTGCTGTTTCTAATAAAAGCAAAATTCAAGACCAAAATGAAAATTAAAGTACTGTAAATAATAATTAAAGAAAAGAGGGGGAAAGAAAATGGAAAAAAAAAAGACTAGTTATAGCTATACATTTATACATTTCAGAAATTCATTACAAGCAAGAGCCGGGGGAGAAATCTCAACACAGAATGCTAGCCGAAAAAAATAGGATCGCCAATTAAAGATTCATAAGTTCAAATAGGAGATATTGGCAATATTGTGGCAGTTCTCTTTCTGTTGTGTTTCGATGTCTGCCACGGCGAAAAAAAAAAAAAGGGGGGGACTGTATGTAATACCTTTTATAGAATAATTTAATCCGGTATCAAAAGAGAATTAAAGAAACTTTGTAGCTAGAAAAAGAAAAAGGCTGCATTATTGAATTTTTCAGCATGAATGATATTAGTTTATAGCTTTGAGGGTAGGCCTGAATTTGTTGAAATATTTATAAATTTTTTTTTACTTATCTATGTGTATTTGTATCAAGTATACGCTTTGTACATATATTAAAACAATCTAAAGATAATTATGTATAACATTTTTGGCATATTATGTATTATATATTTGGTATATTCTATAACTACATTAAATCCAAAATATGAAAAGGTATTTCTCATCAAAAATTTGATAGAAAACATTATAAGGAACTCTTTTAATCCATTCTATTTTGTGATTCAGTATTAATGTTTGTTTTTCATGACATTAACTCAAACAATTTTTATATAAATACATCCAATTTTTTTACGCGTTTTTTTTATGCTCGATTTTGAAATAACACGGTATACGAATTTAACGAGTTTTCTTATACGAATTTTTTGGTCAAGCTCGAATCCCCTTAAAATTTTAAGATTCGTGCCCTTTGAATGAGGACGTTTTGATCAAATTTATGACAATTTATGATAATAAAGAAGTCGATAATGACAAAGTCGAAGGAGAAGTGCAGCTAATAACAGCTTATTCAATTCACGAGTTCTTGAAATTTTCTACAAGTATGGAACAACATTTTCTTACTCATGATCATGACATGGAGAGCTTGCGTTAAAATGTCAACATAGAAAGTTTTGTGTAGCAGGATATCAAGAATTACACAAAGCACAACTTGAGAAACAAACAAACACAAACACACAGCCTCTAATTAAAAACCTGCTGAAGCCGTTAAGAACGAACGAAATTCTTCATTTGAATCAAAACCGACAGTTGTACAGTAGAACGTCGTTTATCCGAACGTTTATTATCCGGAGCGTCAAATGTCCGGACCTACTGCTCCTCAAGAGAATCGGAGACTTTGCAGTGAAAAAACGAAGTTGTACATTAGTACAGCGAAAAATAAGTGATTATTTTTCACAATAAAGGTAAAATTGCGACATTTTGCCCCTATTTTGCTTTTTCTTCAAGCACATTTCCCGCACACACATGTGATGATTTTCAATATTCGTATAGTGTCCGGTTTCTTATACTGCATGGATCGCATTCGGTTTTCGGTTATCCGAACAATCGCGTATCCGAACGGTGTCCGATTCCAATTGATTCGGATAAACGACGTTCTACTGTACTAGATATCTGACACAATAGCAGTTTTTGTATCCAGTTCGTAACATAATTGCACGCTTGTTATCAAGTAGCGATGAATGTGTTGTTAGCTCTCTAGCAGTTTTATTCCTAATTTCAATTTTACTTTTTATATGTTGTATGTACTTATAGACTAAATTTTTCTGCACACCAATTTTATTTTATTTTATTTTTTTAAATAACAATTAATTGTTTTTTTTGTTTTATAAATTTATAACATCTATTTTATTTTTACTTTTTTTGCACGGTTTTTTGGGAGAAATATTTAGAGATTTTTTTATTTTACACGATTTTTTAAAACTGTGGAACAGATTCTCAAATTTACCATATGTTGCATGTATTTTTGTGTAAAAAAAACTACTACTGTGTAACGTATCTACTGTGTAAAAAAAAAGAGTTGGGTGTACTACTGAATTCAAGAAATATTTCATTGGAGCAATAATATACTTAATGTGTGTGTGTGAGTGAGAGAGAGGAGTTTATATATTTTAATTTTGCGTAAACATCAACAAATCAATTAAAATATTAGAACATTGTAAAATATGTAAAAAATGGACAAACGAACCTTAATCAATTTAATTAGCTTCGCAATGCTAGTTTTTAATTTTTGAATTTAAACATGATGTGTCGTATACATTTTTTTTTATATTGATTGATTTTTTTTTCTTTTGAAATTCCTGCTGAAATTTTAATTATTAACTAGAATTTCTGAAACTAATAAGATTTATTTTTCTCTACTTTAAAAGTTTTTTTTTATTCTTGTCATCAAATTTATAAATTCCTTCTCTCTCTTTACCATTAATTTTCTGTAAATCCACTGCATTTAAAAAAGTACAGAAGTCTAATGCAATAAAACATGTCTAAGTCAAGTGTCAAAGATATCCATAGGCAGTATGTTTTCCGTTTAAATATGTAACAAACGTTTTGCGTGATATCGATTGGTTGATTATGTATTGACGTCATATTTTGAATCTACTCTAGGCAGGGACGTCTTAAGACATTTTGAGAGGTCCTGGGCCTCCATGCAAAAGTCGTTCTTACATGTGATTTTTAAAAATAGACAGTTTATCGCACGCATTGTCAAATACTCGAACAAAAAGCAATTTGAAACAAATAAAAGTGCGCGAATTCTAATCTCACAAATCTAGGAGTAAACCAGCTCGATAAAAACCACATTTCGACTAAATGAGTTAGTTCATTGTCTATGCTATTGGGCCTTGGCCTAGACATGGACAACGGTCATAATAATACAGTCTTGCCACTTTTGCCTGTTGACATGTAGTTTTAAACACTGTTTGTTGGACAATATCTACGAGAAAAATATTTGACCACACTAAAATTATCCGGATTCTGATCTTATTAAGACTGAGTTGAGAACAAAACGAGGCCCTGGGCCCAGGCCCAGTTGGTCCTTGCCTTAAGTCGTCACTAACTCTAGGGTTATTGGTGACTAACTCAGTTATTTTGAGCCCCAGTCAATTGACGAGCCCTTGAGCTGACACCTCACTTTGCCAACTACATATTTGCTCATTGCATGTTTTCGAAACGCATATGTAACAGAAGCTTTTGCCTTACCAGCGTATATTTACATCTATAAAAACTCATCCTTCCATTAAAATGTTGATTTAATATATTGAGAAAATTTCCTCCATGAAATTAACTGCTAAATATGATACTCATAAATCATAAAATATATACTAATACACAAATACTAAATATTCAAAAGAAAAAAAAATGACGAGAACTGAAATTAAAGCATTTGTGTCCAAATACTGCTGAATCAGCATTTGTCCAGTATCTAATCACGCTAAAAAAAATCACATTTTTAAGACAGATGAGGTAGTGCCTAACTTTATGTAGTGGAGAAACACCAATATATACATGTTACAAAAAAAAAAAAAAAAAAAAAAAAAAAAACTAAAATTAAGAAAACTTTTTAAAGTTATGTTTGATTTTGATTTTTAAAGTTGTTTTCTTTTTAAACTCAATTTTTTCTCCGCAATTTCAATACAAATGGTTCAATTTAATGTCTAATAAAAGTTTCTTCCATTTATAACTTACCGACCTTTCTCTAGATGGCGTTGCTCCGATTCCACCTGTCGAATCCCTACTCCTCGATTGGAGAGTTTTCGTATCCCTCCACGTGATATCGAACGCGGAGCGAAGCTCTTCGTTTTCAGTTTCAGCTCGTCAGAAGGTTGTTAAGTCTCACAGAGTGAAGTTGGGGATTTTATCCATCTCTTCCCATCTCTCGCGAGCACGTGGACCTCCCTACAATTGACATATATGGATTTCGAATACTTTCGTCTGCCATAAGAATACATTTTGTAAATATCATCTTTTGGATTGAATTTTGTGTGGTGAAAAAAAAGATTGTCTTTTTTTTTGGAAAAGGGAAACAACATTCAGTGGTAATTAAATTAAATAGTTGCAATTTTTGGATTTTCTCTGTACCAAACAAATACATTTTTATAATCGTCATTGGATTTGAAAACTAGATATCACATCGATGCATTTCGAATTTTAAAAAACTAATTATAATCATACCTTTTAGTTAATAGCTTTCTATTCCTCGACCATCAGCTGTATGTATTATTGTGATCCGGATGCTAAAAGGAGACTTTGTCCTTTGGTTTTGAGACGACACATCTTGGCACCAGCGACGTTCTGACAGTTAACCTTTTACAGAATCATTTAGCCTGAACCAGATTGTGCACCATGTTCATACTATTAGCCGTGCTTGTCTGTGGTGCAACTTGCACCTTAATTCCCAACCAGTATATCACAGAATGGGGCATAAGCAGTCGGTTAACACAACCTTCTTGTGTGGACATACCCGAAAACTTGACCTTATGCCATGGCATAGGGTACACACAGATGCGATTGCCAAACTTGTTAGATCATGACACCATGGCCGAAGTGTCACAGCAATCCTCATCGTGGGTGCCATTGTTCAATCTGAAGTGTCACTCTGACACCCAGCTCTTCCTGTGTTCTTTGTTCTCACCTGTGTGTTTGGACAGACCGATCTATCCATGCAGATCTTTGTGCGAAGCTGTCAAAAATGGATGCGAAAGCCGGATGAGAGCCTATGGATTCCCGTGGCCTGATATGGTTCGATGCGACAAATTCCCAGTGGACAATGACATGTGTATATCGGTTCAGGCCAACACCAATACAGGTAAGTGTTTTCTTGAAATAAATTGAAATGCATGAGTATATAACATAAAAATAAAATCAAATAGGAAAAAATATGGTGACATATTTTGCATAGGTCTGACATTTTTTTAAAACAGAATGCTGAAAGAGATGTTGATAGTTGATTTAAAAAAATGAATTACAAAATGTTTAAAAAAATGGAAAATGAGAACAGTTTATGGAAGAGAAATATGAATAATGTGCAAAATAATCTTATTGTTTTTTAATAATTTATTATTTTTTACTAAAAGGTAATCACGTTTAGTTTGGGAATTTTCACAAATATTTTTGCATATATGAAGCAATGAATACGAAATCTAAATTGTAATATTTGTCGTGATTATTCTTTCTTATACGTATATGCTTAAAATCTCTCTATTTCTTTAGTATCGCTAGTAAATTTGTTCAATTCACATTTTACTTTTCAAAAATCATTCCACAAGTGTGTAAGAGTCCATTAATAAAGGGGACCAAGAGTTCAAAAATAAACAATATTTTAATGTAAGATTTTGTATTTTATTAATGATATATGAAACTGTAAAATGATATGTCACTTTCGTCAATATTTCATTATATTTAGTGGCAGATATTTTTAATTGGATGCTATGTTTAAAGATTAATTATTATTTTATAATTAGTTGGAACATAATAACTAACAATATAACTTTTAATACATATTCGTATGTTATTATGCCGCTGAGAGAAAGAGGAAAAAAATTCGAATACTTAAAACTAAAACTTTTTTTCGAATGTAGCATTAATTTTCAATATTTTTTTTAACTGAAAAACGCATTATTCAAAATTATTGCATCTTATCAAAATACTTATATATATATATTAATTGTTGTGTAACGTGAACATATAGTTTTAAAATATTATTTAATTTTTTTTTATGAAAGAAAAATTTTTAGATTGGACTTCCGAATATCTCTAGCCGCGGAAAATGACTGTGCAAATCGTCGAAAGAATATAAACAATTTATTTTTAAAAGCAAAACATTCTTAAAAGAGAACCAGAATCTTTTTTAAATTGGCAATCCACAACAGTCGTATCGTAAACTATTTTAAAAGATGTGTGTTGTATATAATTTGTCTTTTGTTTGTAAAAAAACCAAAAAACATTTCTAAAAAAACATTTTCTAAAAAAAAATTGGATTCTTTATTTTTTTAAAATATATATATACTTATGTACACGATTATATATAAATTTAGCTCTTCAACAATTTGAAACTAGTCTCCCGTGGCTAGAGATATTTAGAGAAATCTAAGAATTTTTTTCCTTCATTCAAAAATGAAATATTTACAAAGCTGTATTGATATTACACAATCATTTTTAATACGCGAAAGAATTGTGATACGATGTCATAAGTTTGAATAATGCAATGCATAAGTTTTTCTGTTAAAAGGAAGCTGAAAATTCGTTCTATATTATAGAATTTTTCAGTTCAAATATTAAAAAATTTCTTGCCTCTCTCCATTGACATAACACACGAATAAGTATTAAAAGTTTTGGTATTAATTATAGTGCTCGTGTTTGTTACATAATAATTAATTGCGTTGTTATATAAAATTTCTTAAAATGTAGGAGATTCTTGCTATTTATTTTTTTGGTATTTATTTTTTCGAAGTAAATTTAATTACTTTCAAAACATCTCTTGTGGTGGATTTTTTCTCTATAATGATATGCACGATTGTATGGATTATGTGTAAAATAACTGATTTTTTTTTGTGTGTGGCATAACATTTCTTTTCTAATTTTGCCCCTCGGCTTTCGTTGAATTGATTAGCAATCACTTCATTTTCTAAGGCCTTTTTATTTTCAAAACTATTAAACAATTAGTTTGGATAACAAAAAAAAATGAGAATTAGAAAAAATAAAAATTATTGAAATAAATCGATGGAAACTAATTTATTTAAAATGAAAATGTATTTTTCTAAAATTAAAAAAAAAACTTTATCCGTATGTTTTTTGTCGGTATATATGGACTATTTTTTTCTGTACGCGTCTACCTACTCTTTGTATATACTTCGTATACTTACATATTTTTATAAATACCGAACAGAAGTGTAACTAATTATGGAGATAAAGTTATCTTTTTGATTGAAGTACCATACACGTTCTAAATTGTACTGAAACTTTTGACTAGTACTTCGAGAATCAAAACATGCATGTTCATTATTCCTTTTTTCCCTTTTACCGTTGATCTACATTTTAGAAAAAAAAAGTTGCTGAATCTCTCTATTTTCTTTAAAAATTCTAAAAACCAAGAAAATATAAAGGTAATTATTTTGGCTATTTAGAACTTTTTTGAATTTATAGATTTGCTGTCAACGTTCGCATCCTATATAATTTTCTTTCTCGTCAATTAACCCCTCGGAATTTTTGCCAGAATTTTTTGATTTATTGCGATGTTGAGAAAAATTGTTGGATTAATGTTATACTAATTGTTAATAAATTATACACATATTATTTTCAAGATCGTATATAAAATACTTTTATAAATTTTAGTAGAGCATATAATTGGTTGTTTTCATCGATTTTAGTGATTTATTATCCCAGGACTAGGATATTAAATTATCAATAAATATCCTTCCTTGCCTTGGTTATTACAAAAGCCCATAATATTTCGTATAAAAACTTTCTTATCTTCAAAGTATATCTTATTTTCTTCAATAAATCGATTTTTCAAGCTTCCTCTATTTTAACTATTAAATCGTGGAAATTGGTTTTAAAGTCACTATTTTCGTGTCTCATTGGCAGTGAACTTGGTAAACCCAAACAATAAAAACTCAAATAAACAGAGTTAAAATTGCGTGAAGTGATGTAGAAGTTATAGGAGGGTAAGATAAATTCTTAAGAACAGTTTGTGTTATCTGAGGGTAATTGAAGATTTCGACGTCCGTGGTCCATAATTTGCTTCCTTAATGTAATATTATTAAAGTCGCAGTGGTAGCAGAGTGCACATGGTCGAGAACTCGTGTCTAGCTTTCTCGGCGGAAGAACCGTCATGCAGTTTACCTATGGGTATCTGGATTGCGAAGCAGTCCTCAATCCCCTATCAGGACTTTCTTTGATGAGGGAGACAAATTGTTCAACGTCATCCGTTTTATTCATTTCACCATTGAAATGTTGTCTAAATAATTACGCATACTTTCATGATGTTTCTCATTTCAGATGAAGTAGGAACAGAAGCTGCATTATTCATTTCATTTTCGTCGTTAGAATCTGCTTCAATGATATTTGTTGAGCTTTGAACGAACTCCAAAATGTATTTGTCTGCCATTATTGAGCAGGCCGCGGTAGCCGAGCGGTCATGGTAATCGGATCATGGCTGGCTTTGTCACGAGTTCGAGCCCAGTACTACTAAAAACCCGCCGTGTAGGGGAGCGATGCACGTTAAATCTGTCGAGAGCTCAAACGTCCTCCCTTTGGTATGGTGTGGTAGTTAAGGGAAGGTGCTGCCAGCTCTGGTGTCGTCCACGTTACTTGACCATGGTTCAAAATTACGTGGTCCATCGCCAAAAGCCCTCGTGTAGCTGAACAGTGCGACGTTAATATCCACTCACTCACTCACTCACTCACTCGTGCTGCTTCACAGTGCGAAACATCAAGTGATATTTCAAAGAAAAACACAATGTTTCATTTCTACAGCACACAGAACACCTCTCTTGGATATAGTTTAAATGTTTGATGTGTATATAGATATGTTTTAAACTTTAATTGTGTTTGTGCTTTTCTGAAAATATGGATAATTATATATTTTTTAAAAAATGGCATTGTTTTAATGTTTGATCCAAGGAACATGAAATTAAAAAAATAAGAACACGATATTTTTATTTTTTTAAGTAAATTTATGTGGAATGTATTAAGTTAAAATAAATATACATAAAAGCTACAAGAACTACTGTGTGAATTGCATTGTTAGTTATGTTGTGACACCTTAGTCAAATTCGCGATGTTTGGATGCCAGGGAGGCGAGTGATTTTTTTTTTAACGCGCGCGCGTCGCACTGTAAGACAACGCGAGGGCTATTGGCGACATACTTCGTAATTCTGTTTCGCGCTGCCTTCGCGTAACGTTGAAGACTAGAGAACAGATTTGGAATGTTTTTAAGATTAAAAAAGTATTCCAAGATTAGTATTATATATATATATATTCAGGCTTCGGTATCTTACAGAGGACAACGCTCTCGTATTTTATCGTACTATTGATTTTTTATCAGAGTTGACCCATTTTTTCTCGTTTAAAATGTGTTCCGCAAATTTTTTCCTATACCGCAATGGTAGATGACCTTTCCCTTTGCATGTTAAAATAAAAATAATTAAATATTTATGGAATATTTTGAAATTTTAAAACCACTATATTGTAAAGAGGTTTATGAAAAACTATGTTGCAAATTTTCATAAAAATTGCTACATTTTTTTTTATCTAAAAATGTCCTTCACATTTAGTTCAAGTTTTCGTACATTTAACGAAGACAGCCTTAAAGTGACGAGGACAACATCTGAGCAGGTATCCAACTCTTCTACCTACCACACCACATCATGAGGAATTTGAGCATCGACGCATAGAGCATGCATCAACTCCTCTAAACGGCGGGTCTACATTGGCACTAGGTTGAGTTTTGCTTCTGCTCGAACTCGCGACACGCTGGCCTCCAGTCCTTGATCATACTCGCTAGGTGGCTACATTGGATGTGACGGGAATGATTGTGTGGGTGTGCACTTACACACCTAAGTAACGGAGGGCCTCGGTAGCCTAGTGGTCAAGGTCAAGGATTTGTGGTTGGCGTGTCATGAGTTCATACCGAGTGCCACTGAAGACCCGCCGTGTAGAAGGGGTCAATGCACGTTAAATATGTCCTCAAACGTCTTCCAGTTGGTGTGGGTGGCCGCGGTAGCCGAGTGGTATAGGTATCGGACCGTGGCTTGCTTTGTCACGGGTTCGAGCCCAGTACCACTAAAGACCCGCCGTGTAGGGCAGCGATGCACGTTAAATCTGTCGAGAGCTGAAACGTCCTCCCGTTGGTGTGGTGTGGTAGTTAGGAGAGGGGGGTGCCAGCTCAGGTGTCGTCCACGTCACTTGACCATGGTTCAAAATTACGTGGTCCGTCGCCAAAAGCCCTCGTGTAGCTGAACAGTGTGACGTTAAAAATTCAATCAATCAATCCAGTTGGTGTGGTGCAAAAATTAAGGGAGGAAGATGCCAGCTCAGTTGTCGTGCTCGTCATTTGACCATGGTTGAAAATTACGTGATTCGTTGCTAATAGCCCTTGCGCATCATTATAGAGAGACACACGTTAATACTCACCTTACATTAGCAGATAATCACTTTTATATTTTCACAAATCTTTAAGTGTAATTTTAATTTCCTCTGCAGTTTTGAGTTTTGCTTCTGCATCAGAACTACTGTATTTTTTTTTTTTTGAATATTCAATTCAATTTCTACCTCCATTATTTTTAATCATTTACTTTATACATTTCTTATTTTCTCTAACTTGTTGCATTTCCTTCCAAAATATAACAATTTTAATTGTTTGATTTTCAGAAATAAATTGGTTTAAATATCCGTTACAAGTAAAATACAGGTTCTGAAAACCTGTTTCTGAGGACTTTTTTTGCTAGATTTTGCTGTACCTACCTAATTTTAATAAACCGAAAAGATGAGAACTAATTGTGATTTTAAGTAAAACTAGATTAAAATCATTTTAATATATATTTATAGATTAAGGAAATTAGAATATTAAAATTTTTACTTTTAATCTCTAATTTAAAGGTTCTTTCTTAAATTTAAAATGCGGGGAGTTAATTGATTTAGATAATTTTTACGACTAATCGAACCCCTTCATCTTATGCATATACGAAAAAATCAGAATACGAATTAGAATTCATCTTTTTCATTTTGTTGGATTCATTGTATTTCTTATGTTTGAGTCGTTCTCTTTTGTCATTCTTCCAGCTTTGCTTGCTAATGAACCTGGAACATTCATTTTATAAATTGAAATTTATTTGTTTTTGAAGCACTCATCAGTTCATTGTACCCATTTCAGTTTCGAAAAAAAAAAAGAATAACAGTATACGTGAATTTTTGTATTCATTTAAAAAATATATATATTTACTATGAGTTCTTTAGCTTATGGATCACAGAATTGAATCTTAAAAATAAAATAATTTTCTCATTACAAGCGTGGTTTTTTTATTTTATTCTAGAATGAATTCTTCAATAAAAGATGGGAAAAAAAAGGAACATCTTCATAAAACATGATTTGTCTGAGTACTGTCGTTTTTATTCATAAGTAGAACGTGATGTTGATTCGCGAAACAAAAATATAGACGACTGAGACTTGTACTATACTAACAAAGTCACGTTCGAGTACCAGATAGCTTGCTCTAAGATATTCAAGACGAAAGATTTACTGAAAGGGAAAGCAAACCTGAAGTAATTTGCAGCCCTCTCTGCATTATGCACTTATTTTATTTAAAATTAGAATTATTTATCAGATGCAATTTTTCAATAACTTCTCTATCATTCTTTACGTGCGTGAATGTTGTTCTTTTTTTGCTAAGAGTTATCTAAAAAGTAAAATAAAATCGAGCGCGAGCAGACGATTTGAATTCATACATATGATTTAGAAATTATTTGCATCTGTTCGATAATCTTAACTTTTTGAGGTCAAGAACAGAGAGATCGGGACAAATTCTGACTCATGAAAAGGAAATATTAAGATGAAAAATTGTTCAAGGAGCTTGTGTCCGTCAACATTGGTAATTGAAAATCAAATTTTGTTGATAGTAAAAAAAAATCACACATTTTAAAGTAGGCAAATATTTTTTCCTTCCAGAGAAATTTAAAAATTAGAATAGTTGGGAACAGAGATAAATACAAAGAGGTTTTGTTGCAGTCTTAAATTAGTCCCCCCAGCAGATATTTTAAATTTTAATAAGATTATAATCTCTAAAGCTAATTACTGACATTTTTTTAAACTGAAGATATTCATTTGGTGGCAACCCAAATTTTTTTTATTGACTGGTAGTTTTCTTTTCTATAATTAATACATATGATAAATTAATATAATTATGATTAGAATGGAAACAATAAGTTACTTTAAACGTTGTTTTAAAGGTACGTGTTTTGCCTCAGGAAATACTTTATATATATATATAAGCTTAATTTTAAACTTTTTTATATTTTTTATAAAATAAACACTTGTGTATTAAAACAGACTTTTATAAATTTAACGTAAAACAAAATGTTTACTTTTTATAAAATAAAAATGTTAAAAAAAGGCTCTGGTTTTAATGAAGAAAATAGTTGTATATATTCGGTTACTGTGCATATAACGTTATAGAATTATTATGAGGCTATTCAAACAAAATGTATGGCTTTAAAATTAAAATATGATTGAATAATATTTTACTTAACATTCAACCAATAAGAAAACATAAAAATTATTAAAAACTTAATATTATTCTCTTTATTATTTTACCACTCTTTGTGTAAATAAAATAATTTGCATAATATTTAAAACTTTTATGCATAAAATTATTTTCTCCTATAATTGTTGCATTTTAAAACAAAATTTATGCTTTAATTTTACGCCATTGTCAAAAGTCATTAAGAAATTCTGTATGCATAATTCTTTAATGTGATGTTATCAGAAAATTACTGAAATGCGTATCGTTTCTTATTCCCTTTGGAATGGCAACATGGTTAAACTTAAAATAGGCAGTATCACCATGGCAACACAGTATCCACACAAATATTGTAAATGACACATGTATGTAGATTCTTTATTCTCCCAGACATCGCTTCGATCTCTTACAGCTTTTATGGGCTGAATTTAGAAATCGTCTTGTACTTAAGAAGACAATTGGATTTGGAAGAAAAGTGAGAAAATATTCCGAATTCTAATGCACCTGTAACGCTGCGGAGAATTTTCGCTTTCACTTTAGCTGAGCCATGTTTTATTTTATACGAGACACTAACACGTGATGAAGTGATTGTTTTCTTAAAGTATGCTGTATTTTCTTAGTTAAAATCGTTTACTTTAAAGTCACATTTCTTACCTGAAGGAATTTGCATGCGTAGAGTCGAGATAAAAATTTATATAACATATATTATACTTTTATGCATAAAATTATTTTCTCCTATAATTGTTGCATTTTAAAACAAAATTTATGCTTTAATTTTACGCCATTGTCAAAAGTCATTAAGAAATTCTGTATGCATAATTCTTTAATGTGATGTTATCAGAAAATTACTGAAATGCGTATCGTTTCTTATTCCCTTTGGAATGGCAACATGGTTAAACTTAAAATAGGCAGGAAATAGGCGGAGAATTTTCGCTTTCACTTTAGCTGAGCCATGTTTTATTTTATACGAGACACTAACACGTGATGAAGTGATTGTTTTCTTAAAGTATGCTGTATTTTCTTAGTTAAAATCGTTTACTTTAAAGTCACATTTCTTACCTGAAGGAATTTGCATGCGTAGAGTCGAGATAAAAATTTATATAACATATATTATACTATATTATTATATGTTCGTTTTTTGAACGCATTCGTTGCCACTATAGTTTTTTCCCTTGCTTTTAATAAACATTTTGATGTAGCACAGCGTTTCTCAAACTGTGGGGCGTGATAACTGTACGAGGGGGGCGCGAGCCTATTGAAAAGTTAAAACAAAAGATTATTCAAAAAATATTAATTTACTGAAAGTATACAAACAAAATGCTTTCTGATATAATAAAATATAAAATGCACATTTATACGGATATAATACACTTATATAAATGTATCAGTACAGTACAATGTATTTTATTATTAATTTAACAATACAAGTTTTATAAGAACAAGTGTGATAATTACCAGTGAACCCATGTGCTTGTATTTACACTTATCTTGATAATTTATACGGATTATATTTAATTCCTTAACTGCCGATTAAAAGTTACGCAATTCGCTCCACAATGCGGGCTGCGGTAGCCCAGTGGTTAAGGTATCCAACCATGGCAGGCATGTCATGAGTTCGATCCAAGTACCACTAAAGACCCTCCGTGTAGGGCAGCGATGCACGTTAAATCTGTCGAGAGCTGAAACGTCCTCCCGTTGGTGTGGTGTGGTAGTTAGGAGAGGGGGGTGCCAGCTCAGGTGTCGTCCACGTCACTTGACCATGGTTCAAAATTACGTGGTCCGTCGCCAAAAGCCCTCGTGTAGCTGAACAGTGCGACGTTAATATTAACTCAACTCAACTCGCTCCACAATGCCATCGTTCACCACGTAGACGCGCGTAATTTGATGTTTTTTTCGGGGGGAGCACAGAAATAAATAAGCAAATCCTCTGAATTAAGTAAATCCTTCGCACAAACACTGTCAAGGTCCTTTTATTGTATTCCAAAGCCTTTGGAATAAATCTAGGGATAACAGTGCACAGAAAAGATCGTACTTTGGAAAGACGTATATATACGTTCAGAAAATTAATGCTTTGGCTGAGCGAGACGTCAGTGGGCCCATACGATATTAAATTCATATTGTATCTTTAGTGCAAGTCATAATATTATGTAATTCAATACATAATTATTGTATGGAAGGGGGGGCGATGAAAATGATAATTGAATATTGGGACGCGAATATTGAAAGTTTGAGAAGCACTGATGTAGCATGTTGCATCTCTCGAGGCTCTAAGTTGTAGTAGTGGGTAGTTTGTAGAGTCCCGACTCTGGTGTCGTCCTTGTAACTTCACCACTGTTCAAAATGATGAGGTCCGTTGCTAATAGCCATCATGTCGCTTTAAGGGCAGTGTTAATGAACACACACCCTCTCATTCGCATACAATAAAAAAAACTACTTTGTTCACTTTTTAGTTAGTTGAAAGTTACCACTTGTTTTTGTTCTACCCTACTTAAAAATTTGCATAACTCAGCCAATAGGTCTTATAATACAGAAACCATTTTTTATTGCATATATATAGCCAATCATAATACTTAACAGAAGACAAAAATGGAAGAATTATATTTTAATTTTTCAATTTTAAAGTTTCTACACTATTTTTTTGTTTTAGAATTGTGGAATATCGCCCCCTAAATGTTTGCATTTTATTAGTACACTCTGCATGCTATCAAGAATGTTTCATATATATCTTAAAAGAATTTCTCTCAAACTTATACAAAATTTGTGTTCGTACCTGTTTTTCAAACGGTTGATGATTTTATGTGTGTGTGCATATATATATATGCACACGCAATTTGAAGCATGGTGTAATACTAAATCTTACATTGCATTGGGGACAGAGATAATATCGGCTTTTTTTTATCATCTTTCCATTTTCAATTCTACTAAAGCAACAAATTGCACATTGTCTTGCCAATCCCTATTCTTTATCAAATATTTTTGAGAATCTAAATTCCTGCCTTTAATGAAAAATTCCCGCCGTCATCGCAAACAATATCCCGGATGAGAAGTATTTCAGTACCGTAGACAAACTACATCTCTTAAAAACGCCAGCACTAATAATCTCTCTATAAGAATGAAAAATACTAGCCAATTAAAGATAGAAGGAAGAAAATATCAGTGCCCGTACGGCGTACGGGCAAACGAGTTAAGGAGTTAACCCTCAACCTATTCGAATTTTCTTCTAATTACGGGCACTTAATTTGCTGTTTATCGGTTGTGAATCCTTTACTGTGGCCACTACAGATACCATTCCAAAATGGGCCAACTTGAGTAATGAGGGATGAAGGAAACAGTAGTTAATTCGATGACAAAGGTTTTTATCCTCGGCATTTTATCACTAGCATTATCTGAAATTGTAAATACGCATTTCTATGCTGTCGTTTCTCTAACAGTTCCTTTGTTTATCTGATTTTCTATTGATGTCACACAAATGTTGAATGGTTATGTATAAAAATACAGCGTTTTTATGGATCTTCGAAGATTTTCCCGGATAATTCACCATTAAGAGGCATAATGTTTATGCATTTAAAAAAGTAGAAATATTAGTACTCAGCAGAAAATCAATGAAACTCAATTTATGGGATTGATAGATATGTATAGTAAAAAAGGATCTCTCTCTCACACACACAAAATTATAAGGGAACCGAATGTTTTGCTTAGGAGATACAACACTGCATTTAGCTACCCAGTCAATACGATATTGTCCCGACCCTGGCATTTATAATGTATATACTTTCGATAGTTTGGCGGATAACTCTTTGAATGTGACTCCTATGATCTAGTGAGATCCTTTTGCGTGACTGTCGGAGAAGTATACTCTCCAAATCGTAACCGAACGCTATTGAGGAGAGTATGCTAGAGAAGTGTACGAGAAATACCATAGTATTTCCCAAAATTATTCAGTTATTTTCTTAAACAAAAGTATTGCTTTCCATTTAGAATTCAACATATCTTCAAAGAAAATTCTACTATACTCCAATGATATATATGTGAAGCCGGCCGCTATTGACAAACCACAAAATAGACGTCTGTTCTGCTCTGAACATGCCTGATGCGCATATCTGATCGCGCACAATGTTTTCAGATTCTGCCTGTCGGGAGACGCTCGAAGTAGGAGAATGCAATAACACGACGAAGATACCTCGTGTCGATTAGAAACTCTAGAAAGACGATTGTAAACGACAGTTCCATGTCAGCGAATAACAACGTGTAAAAATATAAGTTTCTATATATATAGAAATAGAAATTCAAGATCTAATTATGAAAACAATTGGCATTTAAAGACTAAGATTTTTTCAAGGAATTCATTATTCTTGAAAAATGTACCTACGCATGTGAAAAAGTTAAAAACCCTTGTGTGCATGTAGTGCAAACATGGCACACACACAAACCGTTAAATTAACATCTTTGTGACTTGGTCAACATAGCAGCATATAACAACATTTTATTAAGTACAATGATCCTTAAGCTTGTGGTAATTCATAACATACATAATTACTGAAAAGAACTGTAGCATTCACCAATTATACAATATTCCCCATTCGCCTACAACATTCGGCGAGTCAACGATTTCACTCATCGATAAGAGGAATGTTTTAGCAGTCGATAACAAAGTAATACCAGTCACGCAATTATCTTCTGTTGACATGCTTGATGGCCATGTTTCTATTACCATACATATTGCCTTCCCTCAATACTAATTATTTTAATTTCAGAGAAGAAAAAGTGTTATTTTACTTTACTTTTTGTTAATCTAAGCTATTAATTTTCATTTCTGGAAAGTTAAAATACAGTGGGAGTTCCAACTAATCTATTTTTGGCTCTTCCGTCTGGGCCCTTTTCTGTGACGTCTTAAGCCTTGTCGCCCATCCGGTATACTGGTTAGCGATACTGACTGCTGTGCCGTTGGGCCTGGGTTCGAATCCCGGATATGTGTAAATGTATAGTGCCTTCGCGGCATGGGGGTACTTTAAATAGCCGTCGAGACTCATGTCCTCTAGGGAGGTTGGTGCAAGGGAAAGGGAGGTGGGGGCCCTTGACCCTCCCCAGGGTGTTCTCCCTCAAAATTAGGGTGAAACCTTGCTAAATCGTTCTGTAACCTGTATGGTGCTCGAAGCTACGGCTAACCACAGACGTCACTTAGCTCTTTGGCATGATGAATTTCGTGCGCCTTGATCTGGCATTGCCGATCAGATGGCATTAGTAACAACAACCTCTTAAGACTTCTTGTGGCTCTGAGCCTCTGCAAAAGTATACTTCTGATCCTATGTAGACAGTATATAGAAGGGTTGGGCAAGCTTTTCCAGGGTATGAGCTACTTTTAAATTTTTCAAAATGTTGCAGCCCACCCAGTGGTGTAGGCGAGTTGAGCAAAGAAAAAGGTCCACAGTATTTATTATAATAAATACGCGGAAAAAATATGTACTTACCTGCATAACTACAATAAAAAACCCTTTTAAGACCACGTTTAAAGCAAAGCACAAGATACAAACATATTAATAATAGCAACAAATAAAGTAGTATAAAAAATTATGCATTTACTGTCATAAACAATTCAAAATACATTGAAAAATAAAACATTTTCATCTAAAGTTAGTTCTCGTGGTTATAGTCAGTAGAAAACTTGATCGGCCTACTGTCAGCCAATTTTGAATAGTTCGTTGTATAATTACCAACTGCTAATCTTCAAGCGGACACTCCATAATGTCTTGGTAGTCCACCGGTTAATCGTGATTGACTTAATGCCCACTTCTGACATATATCATACGTTTTGTCAAATACTCCACAAATGGTAACCCTTTACAACAGTGCTTCTCAAACTTTCAATACTGGCGCCCCCCTTTTCAATCACAATTTTTATCGCGCCCCCCTTATACATTAATAATGCACTAAATGCAATAATAATTCACTTTGACGCTAAAGCTACAATACGAGATCTTAATTATAAACCATACACATTAATAACATAAGTATTAAATTTTGAATACTACTTTTAAGCAAAAAAATAAATTAACTAAGTAATAGGACAATTATTACGTTATTTTTCCTTTCTCTATTTTTTAAATTGAACATATTGCAAAATGCAGTGACTGCTTAAAAGACAAAATATGGATATCTGCTAAATATAGAAAAATAACTCAGAGGGTCAATTTCTAATCATAAGCATTCCTTATAAAAACTTTGCTTTGTAGAACAAGCCCCTGGAAGTCGTTAATACTTATTAAACTTGTTCTTAATTTAGTATTAATTAAATAGTTATAAAATACTCTGTGCAGCACTGATACATTAAAAGTATACCGGCCGAAGTACGCGCTCTTTGCATGAGTTCGTTTAAAAGAAAATAAAACATTCTTGCCAAACATTAAAGCCAAGTGCGCGACAATGTTTACAAAAATGTAAAATGTTTTTTTTTAAATGCTTGCTCAAATTATAATTAGTTTTAAGCGAATTTTAATTTTAATCCTCACAGAATTTGCATTTATAGTTGATGTTAAATAATGAACAACAATATAAAATTCCGATGAAGAATAATTGTATTATTTTTAATATTTTTAAAACAAAAAGACTTCAACATGTTTTAACCTGGGAGCAGGCGCGCACTCGATACGATCTAGCAGGGTTATTGAGTCACCCCAATCCTTTTTTTTTTATAATTATTTTATTGTACACGATACAAATCGTTATTCCAGTGAATAATTTAACTAAGAGAAAGTTACTTACCTACTTTCAAGGACTCTTCAATTTTTCTTTGGTGACAAATAAACAGTTCTGCCAGAATCAACAATTTCGTGATCTGTGTGTCCCGCGCGACCACTTCCGGGTAAAAAGTGTATTCATTATGATAATATGTATGTTACTGCTAAAAACAATTGTTATGCTTTATGTTTGAAAATACTCCTCTTGGTCTCAGTCTTCGCATAGTAATCCATCAAAGAGTGTGTGTGTGTGTGCTTTCCGTGGTTTTCCAAATATCATAAAACTGTTTTACGTGAAAAAAAGCGCAATAGAGAAATACATTACTTACAACTTCCTTAAATGAGAAATAAACACATAAGAGATGGGTTATAACTAACTCTACTAATAACTTAGAAGGTCAAACAAATTACAGCTATAATGTGCAGTATTTCAAAAATAATGACAGTGATGAATTTTTTATTTTCCTGAATTTTTTCGATTCTGGATCTGGGATCTGTTTTTTCTCTGAAAGAGTAGAATGTTATTTTTAAAAAAGAAAACGTAATAAAAACTCTCTCATCATGGGATTACAGCTAATTAAATAAAATATTTTTTATTTGGTTATAGATTCAAAGATAGCTAATTAAGTATTGAAGAAGTTTTTTTTTTGATGACTTGATATCGCCTATAACAGGGGTGGCGAACCTTTTTGGGTCAACGTGCCATTTTTTCTAAAAAAACGTTTAATGAGTTATAGGCGTGCCATCAAATAATTTTGACTTGTGATTATTGAACAACTAATAAAACTAAATACGAACAAATCAAAATTCTTTATTTAATACGAAAAAATACATTTTGCACTGTATAGTAGTAAATGTTTTAGTTATACTTGTAATTTTAATTAAAGTAACATTAGTGTGATTTCTGCTGTTGTAGATTAGATGAGAAATAACTTATATCAGGATTATAAGATGTTACTTTTAGTAGAATGCATGCTGAATTAGAGTCGTCTGTTAAACGGTTTCTAAGCGAGTCTTTGATGATATTTATCTCTGAAAATAATGACTCGCAGGCATAGGTAGATGAAAATATGGTTAAAATAGCATACGCCAACTTCTTCAAACAGTTAAATGCGTCTGGAATCGAATTCCATGTTTCCAAAATTTCGTTACTGGTATTTTTACTTATATTGCTTGTCAATCTTTCTGCTTCAATCAATTCCAACTTTTTCCTTGTTTCAATAAACTTTTGAATCCATATTGAACTAGACTGGAAAAAATCAATCAGTTGCATTTCAAGTTCTTCAATTTCCAACCAATCGAATTGAGACAAGTTCAGTTTATCAAACGAAATCACATCAGGGTACATAATAAATTTGAACGTTTCCGATAATTCCTTGAACTGAGAAAATCTCGCTGAAAATTCTTTGATTAAAGAATCCATTATGGAAATAAAGTCATCAATAACTTTTTCTTCGTTTCGTTTCTCTTGGGCATCTAAATCTGTGATATTTTTTTTCAAGTTTGGGAAGTACTTGTAGTTTTTTGTAATAATATCGTTTCTGAAAACATATAGTTTAGCTTCAAAAGCGGATCCATCATGACGATAACTGTTTTATGCGGGCCTTGAAGCTTTATGTTCAATTTGTTGAAATATTGGCATATGTCTGTAAAAACATCAATTATAAAAGCCACATAATATCCATCAACTGTGGGTATTGTTCAATTTTGCTCTCATTTTGTAGAAACAGTCTGATTTCTTCCAAGCAATCAACAAATCTTTGAAGTACGTTCCCGCGGCTCAACCAGCAAACATTGTTATACATTATTAAGCCATTATACACCGAATTGACTTCATTCAACAAAGCATCAAACTTTCGTTTATTTAAAGCCTGTGACGATATGAGGTTGACTATTTTTGTGAATAAAGTTATTACATTATCAAGAAATCTTGAACCAGTCTTTGCACATAAGGCTTGTTGGTGAATAATGCAGTGGTATTCAAGAATCGAGTGTCCTACGTCTGTTTTAAATAAAGAAATTAAGCCATTTTTTGCCTACCATATTTGGAGCACCATCAGTGGTTACTAAACAATTTTTTTCAAATCAATTTCCTTCTCAGCAAGCGAATTTCTTACTGCCGTACAAATATCTGTGCCCTTTGTAGTTGTTAACAACGATGTTATCGCAATTAATTCTTCCTTAATGATGTTTTCTACACAATATCGAGCAAAGACAGCTAAACGTGCCGATTTAGTAGTGTCAATACTTTCGTCAAGACATAGCGATATAAAAGGAGCGGAGTTAATGTCATTTTTTTGTTGATCTGTAACATTTTCTGCCAATTTCAAGATTCTATCTTTCACTGTGTTTCTAGATGGAGGAACATCTTTGATGCGCTGAATTATCTTATCTTTATTATCAAAATCATCAAAAAGTGAGGGCGCACATGCCAACCAAGCTTCCTTCAAAAACTCTCCCTCTTAAAAAGGTTTACCATGCCGAGCAATGGCATTTGCAGCTGAGTAACTTGCCGCACTTGTGTGACAATTTTTGCTTACATATTTAAATATAGACGTCGACTGTTTATTTCTGTCTTTTATTGCACTTGCAATTAATTCTTTTTGCTCTGGTTCGCTTTTTTCACAAAAGGATTTGTGATTTGTTTCAAAATGCCGTTTTACAGACGATATATATGTTCTGCATACCACTGTTCCAGAACATAAAACACACACCGCTTTGTCACCTTTATTGATCATGCCATATTTATCAGCCCACCAAGTTTGAAATTCTCTGCTATACTTACTATCTTGCACTTTTTTTTTTTTTTTTTTTGTTGAACTAGCCATATTAAATACCAGTTAAAAATCGTAAATTTAACACAAAACTTTAAATGTACAGATGTGTCGATGAAATTAACTATTCTATGTGCTCTCGCTTGATTCCCCCCGCCAAAAAACACCCCTTTTTACTGACTGCGCACGACTGCGGGCTCATGGGCAGATTTATTTGTTTTTAAGAAATTGAGTGCTTGCAGGAGATTTCTGTAGTGTCTGATCTTTCGCTTTTGTCTCAGATCATTAAAATTTTTAAAAATAAAGCAGTGAGAGCTATTTTACCAATTAGACTTACAAGACAAGAATTAGATCACATTAATAAATTAGATGTATATGCAAGCTGAACTATTAATGTAAACGTTAGAATATGTTTTTTAAACAACTTGAATATATTTAGAAATAGTTACGTACACACACTATGCGTAGATAAACTTTGCATCATTAGCAATTTATAATATACGAAGTATTTACGCAAGACATAACAAACGAGTCTGCTCCCCCACATGTCGGCATCGCGACGGATCACTCGCGTTTGTTCATAATACTTAATAGTAAACTTAATTATTTTAAGCCAAAATGCAAATCGTTTTTGATCGATGGCGTGCCCAAAATATTCTGTCGCGTGCCATTGGTTCGCCATCCCTGGCCTATAACTTACATCAGAGTAAAAGTGCATTTTTTATTATGTCTGAAAGTATTTTGTTTTAATTCATTCCAGTAAATTAATTATTTTTTAAATCTTTTATTTTCGATATGCTCGCGCCCCCCTCGTAAGGTTATCGCGCCCCCCCAGGGGGGCGCGCCCCACAGTTTGAGAAACACTGCTTTACAAGTAAATGTGCTTGATTCACTAAGTATACACAAACCCGCTCGATTCATTGCCGTCTTTTGGCTAAATGAGTAATAGTGCGTATGGTAGTAAGTCTACACCTAGCCATGTCTGACATAATGATGTCTTGTTAGTATTGACAATTGGCATAAAGTTCGAATTTTCCAATTTTTCGAAGAATATATCCAGGAATAACACATGACTTTAAAAAATTAATTGGGTCATGATGTTATTGAACAGAGTCGAGAATGAGGTGAGCTTCCGCCAGAGGCTCTGGACCCGGGTTCAATTGGCCGGTACCTTAAGACTGTTATCGGTTAATGTTAAAGAATAGGACCCGAATTAGGTACATTTTCTCAGATATAAAAGAAATGAAAAATTAATATTATATTCTGGCTTCAACATCCCTTAGAGAACAACATATTTTATCATGCTTCACTTTTTTGACAGAGCCGAGCCATTTCTTCTGGTATAAAATGCGTTTCGCGTTTTTTCTCCTAATGTTAAATGAGCTGTCTTTTCACGTGTTAAAATGAAAAAAATAATACTCAAGGAATATTTTGAAATTTTAGAAACGCTATATATTGTTAACAGATGTATGTGTTATAATGTTGCAAATTTTCATGAAAATTGAGGCATTTTTCTGTCTGAAAATGTGCTCCACATTTAGTTCAGGCTCTCGTACTTTAACCGAAAACAGTCTCTGTATTCCTTCTCTCTTTACTGAAATCAGGTGTAGTTAAATTAAAGGAAAAATTACTCACGCGAATATACGTATTTCCAAGAAAGTGCATTTTTTCTGGGATATAATGGAGAAAATAGTTTACTAGATGAAAGTTATATAATATATGACATCACTAGGAACTTAAAGAATAGAACCACTCTTAAATTAATTACATGAAAGAATAAATATATCCCACGTGATCCCATTTGATAAATATATCCCACGTGACTTGTCAATTAGCCTGGGGTTGTAAATTAGTTTGACATGTTTGTTCTTGTGCAACACCGAATGAGCAATATCAAATTAACATTGGCCTTGTTTTGGAAAGTTTTGAGTATGGACAAAATGCTGATTCAAGTGTTGTTTTCAAAATAAGAAATCCATTCCAATACAGTACGATGTTAGTTCTTTTACACTTATAGAATATTTTATTTTTTGAGTTAAATTTAAATTTTTTTTACCAAATCTAATATGTGATAATTACATTTGTATAAAAAACTGAACTCGTTTTGTGAAGACCAACACGACTCTAAATTGAAGAGAGTTTCATAAATTAATAAAACTACTCTTTATTTTAAAAATAAATAAAACTGTTTTTCAATAAAAGCTGCTGATATATTTTCGAATTCATTTCGGAAAAAAAAATAACTTTCGAATTTCGGCTTATCTTATTCATTCATCTGAAATTTTGAAGCCAATTATAAATTATCTTTATCTCCAGAATTATTTTTAATAAATTTGCTTGAAGCTGAAAGATTATCTTCCAAAAAAAAACTCTTGCGCCTCATGACTTATTTTTACCGTCAAACATTTCAAATCTCATTTAAATTCGTAGAATTCACTTTACATTATCGGTCAAATATAGTTCGTTGGTGGTGAATAAATATACAACCTCATTTACATTCAACATCCAATACACGTCCTGTTTTCACTATCGCGGTAGAACGTTTGTCTTAAATGATATTTATTTTTTTAATTTTTCTCTTCTCGTTTGCATTATCTGTCACGTCGACCAAACAAGGTCTGCTTTTGACAGTTGTGTGAACCCCTTTTCACACACCGCGAACACACGATCTTCTTTTAGAGCGTTCACAAATGTTTTATTTGTTTTCTATTATTTGTTTAGTCTGCTTGGCTTCGTCGATGAAGAGACTGTCTGGTTTTGCGTATAAGATTGATATTGTTCTGCTTCTATTGATGTTGAGTGGAAATGCATACAGTCAAAAATCATTTATTGTAATGAAAAAGAAAAATGCCGTTACGTTTTTGTTCCAGTAAACGGGATTTTCTAAGAACAAAAAAGAAAAAAAACATATTTGAAAATATGCATGGTTTATTCAAATGTGGTTAACTGTCGTATAGAACAAAGACTATAGAAATTTATTTTGTTTCTTTAGTTTTTGTATGTTAAATAATTATGCAATATTTTTTACTGAAAATAATGAAACCACTTATTGGCGTAGAACAGATATATTTGCATTTCTAGTGACATACATTTATAAGCATCACCTTTACAAAGTCTTTTTCATTAAAAGTTCTTTTTATTTTGCTAGTCTTTATTTGAAAACAAAATTAGTATTTCAGACTTGCATTAGTAGTGGGTTCTCGAGCATATTTTCCTTAATTTACCTCTGGATCTACTTTAATACATATTTAATATAAACCGTCTTGTGAAAGAATAAATGATGCATAGACGTGAACATTACTGCCGTATTTACTCGATTCTAAGCCGCCTCCCCAACTCTCTACACGTTTTTGAGAAAAAATAAAAAACTGTGTAAAAGGTTAATTGAATCTAAAAAAAGTTTTAATGAGAAATAATAAGTTGAAGGAAGGTTCGTTCTGGGTACCTTCCGTTCCGAACGAATACGAGTACTTTACCGATCACGCCAAGACGATCTTCTTCGCGTGATGTTGGTACTAGTTCATATAGATATCACACCGCCTCTCAAAGTTAATAATTAATATTTTTATTTGACCAGTATTAAAAACTTTCAAATACATACATAAACATATAATTACTTTAAATGTCAGTATCATGTTTTAAAAATGATTTATCACTCCCATTGTCACAGCTGACTTCGGATTTGATGCCGGCGTCGCCATTTTCCCACACGTTGTCGTATTCCGTGCCATCCAATGCATTTATTTTGCAACATTTTCTTAAAAGAATTATTATAGTAGAATATAAAATAACTATTAAAGTTTGTTGAGAGCACTGAAAAGCAAAAATTATATAACTTTGCTTACGCCATCGATGTATATTTGTTTCATCCGTGTCAAAATTTCAGTGCCCGCTGCTCTGTTTCCGTTTTATTCTACATATAAAATTGCCTGCCTTTTCATACTTGCGTCGTAGTGAACTCGTCTTGATGCTATTACCGATGTCTGATGTTTAGATGATTAAAAGACGGAGCGTACACAAAAGAATTTTATGAATTATAGCAGACAACGATGTTTAGAATAGACTGAATACTGGAGATAAACTGCGGAATGGGTTAAGTCATCGATACAAGTGGCCAGAATGGAGAGTTACATTTTTCCTTTTAAGGGGGTGGAAATTCAATTTCCCCCATCTAACAAATGTCTTGCCTTCAATTCTAAGCCGCACTCGAATTTCAGTAGCATTAGCACTAGAAAAATGGTGCGGCTTAGATTCAAGTAAATACGGTATTTAAGTAGAAGTGTAGTGAATGGAAAAAATAGTGGGATAGAAGAGAGATAGAAGAATTAGAATGTGTATGAGCAACCTTATCAGAAAAGCACATTTTTTCTCGATCGAATGTCGTTATTAGAAGCCTGTTAAAAACTCACATTATTAGTAAATCTTATCCTTATCAGATACAGTAGAATTAAATTAAATCTCTCCACATATTTAATTTATTTTGGCATTGATTATTTAAAGATGAAACAAATTACATTCGGTCCTCAATATAATGAAGTCGCTAAATCCCGAAAAAAAAAGTTCGTTATATGGAAAATTCGCTATATAGAGGTTCATCTTTTAATTTTTTTTGTGAACAACATAAAACAAGTTTTAAATTCATAAACACTGTATGTATATATATATATATATATATATATATATATATATATATATATATATATATATATATATATATATATATCATCCACACTTTTTGTAAATTACTATATATATTTATTTTATATATCAAAAGAAGGAAGAAAAAAAAAAAGAAAAACTGCAAGAAAAGTTCTTTTGACGCCTTTATCCACTTTCTGAAGAATTAAAAAAAATTTCTTTGGTCCTCAAGCACTTACGTTTTGACATTTTTGAGCTACGAGAAACGAAGTTACCAGTACGACTAATCAACAATAGACTAACCAACGGAGACTAGTTCAAGGACACGAGACTCCACTGAGGGTGAAACGAGATATCGAAGTGTTTTTAGTGAACTGAACAATGGGGTGTTACAAATTGTACTTGGATGAAACGCCCAGAATTCTATTGCTCTCGGCAAATTAGGCACCTAATAAAACCAGTCAAAGATTTATGTCTACCATAAAATGTGTTAAAGAAATAATAACTTGAAATGTTCAGAAATACTTTAAAAATAGAAAGAAAAAAATTGAATCACAAAAGAAAAAGTTCGTTATATAGAAAATGCACTTCGCTATAGAGAGGTTATTTTACGAAAAAAATCGTGAAATGTTCAAGGTTCCAGGAAAAAGTTTGCTCCATAGAAAAACTTGCAATATAGAGGTTCGACTGTATATATGTAGGGGCGCTGGTGATCAGTGATGGCTACAACAGTCGTCTTTGATTAATAATAATTTAATTGTTCGTAACTATTTACATGCTATTTACATACAGTTCGTTGTTTAATGTTTCACGTCTTCAATATATAAATCGTCTTATAACAAACACTAGGCGTTATCGTCTTTACAACATGGCGTCGTCTCTGGTTCAGCGTCGTAGTGCGTCTAACTGGCAGGCTCCCAAAACACTGAGAACGCTTGTAGGCATGCGCAGTAGATTTAGTGGTGTGGCTTGGAAATAGCGACCGGCACCACATAGCCATCCTAGAATCAGCTTGAAATTTCCAGAAATAATTTCAAAATAGGGAGAAAAAAATTAAATCACAAAAGAAAAATTCATTTTATAGAAAATTCACTTCGCTATTGGGAGGTTATTTTACGAAGAAAATCGTGAAATATTCTTGGTTCCAGGAAAAAGTTCACTGTATAGAAAAATTTGCAATATAGAGATTCGTTATCTGGAGGTTCGACTGTAGTTAAGTATTAAGTCTGAACGTCATGTTTGCCATCATCCTTTATTAGCGTCATGTTTCTAACCAATAACGAAGCATGTTCGTCCCACATTTTGTGATTTATTCAATAATCTATTCAAATTTCTTCCTTATTTCAGCTATATATTTTTAAAAAAATATTTGAAATAAAAATGATGAACATAAAAACGTGTAGTAAATAACTGTCTGACATTTTTTTCCCTTTAGAAGCAACATAGATTCTGTCAAAAAATACTTATTGCTAAAGGAAAAAAATGTTTGAGATGTTTATTTACTGAACGCTTTTATGTTCAATATTTTTATCTTGGCTTAACTTCTCATGTTTGTAACGGTTGAATTATGTAATCGTTTTTTCACTTCCTTCCTGTTGTACTAAAATTCTGAAATTGTACACAGTTATGTGTTTCCGATAACAATATGATATAATTTAACAATATATATATTCAGAGCTTAGTTAGTGAGAGATTATGCACTTTTAATTAATTAACAATTTCATACTAGATAATGTCATCTGATGGTTAGTTTTATTAGAAAAAAGATAGCGCGTGAAAAAAAGAAGTCCTCAATAGATATATTTCCATTTGGTTCTATAATTTCGAGAAATACTTAATTGAGATGAAAGTGTCCTGTGGAAAACTAATTACAAGATTCCACAATCATTATAATTATGAGTTATAAAGCCTTCTTTTAGAACAACAAACTCGGAACTAACCATACCATGAGTAATTAAGAGGTTCATATAGATACAGAGATATAACGAGTAATTATCCCCATTAAACTATACAATGGCACATTCTATTTCAGTATCGATTCTAATTTCTTTGATTTAATCACACTAAAATATTCCATTAGAGATTTTTTATGGAGCTATATATAACTATATATACAATATTCTGCCTTTAATCCCAGAATTTTTCCATAATATTGGTAATTAAAATTAGGATATTTCAAGGAGACTTCAAACTTGTTGTCAGATTAATATTTCAAAATTATCTTTGAATGCTAAGTTTGAAAATTAATTACCCAACATTTAGAAAATGCATATGGAATTAGATTACTTTAATGTAAATGGTTATATATATTAACTAAAAACGCATACATTTCATTATTCAAATTTAAGTCATTAGTATTACATATATATTCAAAGTGAAAAATCATGTCGACATCAGGAATTTTGATTGTAATAAATACCTGACAGCAGTAAAATTCATCGACAAATTAGTGAAAATTATGATCGAGACATAATTAGTGCAGTGATTGAGCGGAAGTGAGTTTTATTTCTTAATGAAAAGTATACACGTGAGGATGCGTGTGAAGTCTGTAAATTTTCTGCATTTATGGATTTTTGCGTTGGATAAAAGTTAATAAATATTGATCCTTTGATATCTTGATGCATGTGTGTGATTAAAATTGATGAGGTTTAAATAAGTTTTTAAAAGAAATAGATTTGTTTAATTTTCAAAACGGGACAAAATTTCAAAAACAAAACGACCACAATAGTCTTGACGAACAATCCAGGGATCATGTATTTTCAAAGACATTTGTGTGGCATTATTGTTTTATTGTTCATTAAATACAGCTGTACCTCAAAGTGTATCGCTCCGGGGGAAAATTGAAGTACCTTTGCAAACAAGGATGTCTGAAGGCATAGGCGAACTGGGCCCGGGCCCAGGACCTCGTTTTGTTCTCGATTCTGTCTTAATAACATCCGTATAATTTCCGTATACTTTTAATGGTCAAATATTATTCACGTACATATTCTCCGAAAAACATGGAATTTCAAACTGCATGCCATCTGACAAAAGTGGTAAGTCTGTATTATGTGATGACCATTATCCATGTCTATAGGCTTACGCCTAATACCGTAAAAAATAATTCAAATGCGGCCATCGGTCGAGCTGGTTCATGTCTAGGTTTTTGAGATTGTTAGTGGTGTACATTTATTTGTTTCAAATTACCATTTGAACGAGTATTTGACAATGCCATACTATATACTGTCTATTTTTAAAGATTTCCGGTAGGACCTACTTTTGCATGGGGGCCCAGGGCTTCAAAAAGTCTTCTGATTTGTTCCATGAGATGTTAATGCTTATATTATTAATAATGAATCTTAATCAAGCAGCTTTTGTATTATCTGTTATGTTGCACAAAAAATATTCAATTCGCGCTTTTCTACAATACCGCTGTTCATTATCAATATTCTGTTTAGTTTTACAACTACTTTGTTTTGGTAAAGTTTTAGTGAACGTATGAGTAAATTTATGAGTAATCACACATTAAAATAAATTCATAAAAGTTTTTTAGGAAAAAAAACCAATGTTTTTTAGCATAGTTTTCTACAGAGTGTTTTTTTTCCAGGTATAGAAGTTTAAGTTGGCATTACTTTCCAAGATGGCGACCGATTTAACAGCTGTCAAGTGATTTATTCTCAGTTTGGTTTGGCAATTTATCATGAATAGACTCACGCCTGAACAACGCTTTCAAATTGTGCAATTTTATTTCGAAAATAATGGTCGCGCGCGCGATTTTCATAAGCGAATTTTGTTTAGCCATGAAGCGCACATCTGGTTGAATGGCTACGTCAACAAACAAAACTGCCGCATTTGGAGTGAAGCTAATCTACAAGTGTATGTCGAAACACCGTTGCATCCAGAAAAACTGACTGTTTGGTGAGCTTTATGGGCTGGTGGAATCCTTCTTCCAAAACGATGAAGACCACAACGTTACAGTCAATGGTGATCGGTATAGAGCCATGATTACTAACTTTTTCATTCCTGAATTGAACAATCATGATGTCCAGGAGCTGTGGTTCCAACAAGACGGCGCAACATGTCACACAGCTCGTGCCACAATCGATTTATTGAAAGACACGTTTGGTGACCGCCTAATTTCACGTTTTGGACCGGTGAATTGGCCTCCAAGACCTTATGATTTAACACCGCTAGACTATTTTCTGTGGGGCTATGTAAAGTCATTGGTCTATGCGGATTAGCCACAAACGCTTGACCATTTGGAAGACAACATTCGCCGTGTTATTGCCGATATACGGCCACAAATGTTGGAAAAAGTCATTGAAAATTGGACGTCCAGATTGGACTACATCCGAGCCAGCCGTGGCAGTCCTATGCCAGAAATCATATTTAAAATGCAATGCCACAAGATTATCTTTCGAATAAAAAAAATTCATGTCAATCGAATAATACATCGTTGTTTTATTGCAATTTAAAGTTCTATACCTCTCAAAAAAACACCCTTTACTTACAGAACAACAGAACAATAGGCGTAAAGTTTAACTTATTTATATTCTTTTCTCAAAACGTAGAGTATTTGATATTAGGCGTGTGAAGTAAGGCAGTAGGCGGCTAATGGCATGCCAGCTTTTATTTTAATATCGACTGGCTGAAGTTTATGTTGCTTTGCTTTAATTTAAATTTACGTCGCACTCAGAAGCAATACAGACTGCTGGCGACGGACCTTGTAATCTTGAACAACGATCAAGTAACGAAAACCGCACCTGAGCTGGCACTCCCCACTCAAAGCCTCCACATCACACGAATAAGAGGACTTTAAGCCTTGACTAGTTTTGTGTGCATTAGCTCCTCCACACAGCAGGTTTTCGGTGGCACTAGGTCTCGAGTTCGTGAAGTGACAACCCGACTACGAGTTCGTGACCATGACCACGACCACTTGACTTCTGCAACCATAAACTTTCGTTTCTATTGCGCATAACGGAACATATTAGCCCTTCCCCTCTGCAAAGTCGGGTTTTGGCCCCGAGTCGGATTTTACAAAGGATTGCAACACCATAACACATCAGGCTTTGGGCTCCCTGCCTCCCCCTCGTGATGTGGGGGTTGCGGGGTTGTACGTTACACCTCTGAGTAAGAATATGTCGATTTAAAACAATTAGTGATTATCCATTGACAAATATTGTGCTTCGCTGTTTATAATTATACATGTTTAAACTAATTTAAGGTATTTTTTAGGAAATTTTTATTTCGTTGGCTGGGCCGCAAAGGTATTCATCGTGTGCTGTATGTGACCCGCGGGCCGCGAATTTGGCATGATTGCTCTAAAGCCGGGGTGGGCATTACCTCGATCGCGATCGACCTGTGGATCGCCAAGACATTTTGAAGTGACCGCATGAAGGTTTTAGCAGTTAGTAATTAAAAACGGAAATATTTAAGATTGGCTGAAGTTTGCAGACTAAGTCTTCTACTGACTATAGCAAAGAAAATTAACTGAAAACGTTTTATTTATACGTATTTTGAATTGTTTAATAATAAATGCACCATTTGATATTATTGTATTTGTGGCTATTATTATTATGTTTGTGTATTTTGTGTTTTGCTTTAAACGTGGTTTTAAAAGTGTTAGTTTTTTATTTTAGTTCTGTAAGTACATATTCCATATTTATTATGAATTTATTATAAATATTGTATACCTCTTTTTCAACCTCACCACACCTACGACACTGGGCATTGGGGCACCCAAGAATTTTCAAAGGGGGGAGGCGATTCGAGGGTTGAAAGTCTGCCAGTCTCGTGTCACATCCCAATACGCCGACTAACATATTTTTTTAATTTTTGTAGATTGTCTTGAACAAAAAAACAATAAAAATAAATTACTGAATAAATAATCAGCATTAAATAATAAAAAATATTAATAACAAATACTTAGTTAAATTTTACGTGCTATACACATGGGATTATAATCAATCTTAAAAAAGAGCTATAGGGGAGTGTCCGGATCAGTGGATCCCCCCCCTTCCTTGTGTGTGCCACTGACATTGGGTAGACCGCAACACATTGAAAAAATTAGAAGTAGCCCGCACCCTGGAAAAGTCTGCCCCCACCCCTGCTCTAAAGTGATCTTTATACAAACAAATCTAGCAAAAAAAATGTGGTGATCTTTATACAAACAAATCTAGCAAAAAAAATGTGCTGTAACTCGTGGAATGTGTTTTAGTGTATTTTGAAACGGAAGAGAATAATTTTCTGAAACGTGTTGTGACTGATAATGCGGTAAAGGTTTCTCGCAACACTTCTCAAGCAAAAAAAGTATAGGAATACATCGTTGTGGAAGACTTGAGCACATATCAGTTAGGAAGAGAATGCAATTTTAGACAAGAGAGGTTTCATTGGTGAAATATATGCCTGGAGACATAAGATTAGGCTTGTTTATTGTTCGTAATTGAGAAAATTGTATCTTTCAAAACTAAATAAATAAATCAGTCAAAAGCGAGCGTCACTTAGAGTAAAAAATATTTCGCTTCTCTAAATAAATCTTTCTAAAATAGGATGTTTAAGGCCAGCCGTTTTTTGAATTCGTGATCGTAATACTAATAATTTCAATGGAATGTCTACTTTTCTTCTCAAACCTAGACCAATGTATGAATTTTAATGCAATAAATGAAAAAAAAAAGTAATATAAAAAAAATTTTAAGTCAATTCCTACTTAGATCAACAAAGAAATTTTTTTATTTTCGCTACTTTTTATTAAATAGTTACAATTAATATAAATATGTATATACATATGACAGAATCACAACATTAAGTGGTAATTAATTTTTATTAATTATCATTAAAGTATCGTGTTGTCATCCAAAACAATCATGTTTATAAAATTTCACTACAACTGAATGCTTTAAAACGTGAGAAAAAAAATCTTTTAAAGTTTTGACACAAGTCGCCAAAAATGATGCCAATGTAGCTGTATTTGTAATTCTTTAAATAATTAGTTTTAATAAATACGTTTTTATTAATTATAATTAAATTACTGTATTGTCATCCAAAATAATCATGTATATAAAATTTCAGCTCAATTGAGAGCTTTAAAATGTATTTTATCAACGATTGAAAATTCCACAAAGTAAATAAATATGTAGAGAGTGAGCTAATGGTAGGAATTGAATAATAAAGATTTTTAGCAAAGTAATACTTTTCCTCCGATATTTGAAAATATTTTTTGTATGATTTGTGGGTTTTCATACATTTAAGAAACATTAAAATATATTTTTATCAAAGAAAAAATGTGATTTCAGAGAACCTTTTTTCAAACACACATTTTTTGCTTTTTGAAGATACACATACACATACACACACACACACACACACACACATATATATATATATATATATATATATATATATATATATATATATATATATATATATACACGGAGTGTTGCCGAATTCGACCGGCAAATTCAGAGGAGTAATAGTAAGCAGCATGAAGACAATAAATCACCATGGAAACAGGGATCGCAATATAAGTTCCTCTCCTAAAACTATACTTAAAATACAAAATTTTTTATATGAAGCTAAACAAATATTTTAGAAAAGCAATTTATATAAAATTTGTATCTTTCTATTTTAATTTTTTTTTTCAAATGGCATCAAAACAATTTTTATATTTAAACCTCAAATATTAAATTTGTGGGTTTTTTTATAACGAAACTATACCTTCCCTCAAAATAAATAAGTCAAAGTAAAATTGTTCCAAAAGCCAAAGGGACGTAAATGTTCTGCTTCTTATTGCCACACTACAAAATCGCCTCCAAGTTTTATTTGCGAAATCTAGTGTCTTTAAGGCTCTCGATTTTCGGAAAAGAGAGTGGGAAAACTTAAAATGTCAGAGCCAGGACTATTTTCGCTCCATAAAGTACCTTTATTGCCTTTCTCTTGAAAAACTTAGGAGAATAAAAAAAACATTAAAATCCCGTTTTTTTTTTTTTTTTTTTAGGGATGCCTGTAGGATTTTATGGTTAGAACAATTAAAGAAACATTGCCTAAATTTGTTCTACGAAATTCAAAGGTTTCATTCGTTTTTGTATGAACTAGAAGTTTTCGTAGAAAATTTGTTTCGCAAGAGAAAGCCTTTGAGAGAGAGATAATTTTGCCTTTATACACGATTTCTTTATACAATTCTCTAAAAAAGATATTCCAATGTTTGTTTTTGTTGTCTGCTTAAAAAATTAGTATTGAAAAAATATGTATAAGAAAAATTACTTGATTGTTATAAAAAGAACATTTTAATTTTTAAAAGTATGGTTGTGCAATTCCTGCACGCTCAAAAATTAAAATCGAACATTTGGACTAATAAGGGAAGATTTATTCGTACGTCTAATCTCAGATGAAACCGTATGTGGTAAAGACGGCTGAATCAAGCAAGTGAAACAAATTTAAGGTGTTCCAATGCGTCCAGAGTGAGTTAACACTCGTGGATGGATGCATCTACCGATTTGCGTCAGTGGTATAGAAAGCAATTTCTGTCGCCCTTCTGTGAGGCCGCTGTAGCGTAGTGGTCATAGTCATGGACTCGTGGCTGGAATGTCATGAGTTCGAGCCCAATACCACTGAAGACCCTCGGTGAAAAGGTATCTGATGCACATTAAATCTGTCGGTGCTCAAAGTCTTTTTATTGACGTGGTGTGAACATTCGCAGGGGTGCAAGCTCAAATGTTGTCCTCGTTCCTTGACCATGGTTCAAATTACGAGATCCGTCGCCAATAGCTCTCGTGTTTCTAAAAGGGGCGAATTTAATAAACACTCACTCACTCGTCATCATTTTGCACCATGAACATTTGAATACCCTTGATGTTCTCATATCGACCAGAATCATTACCGAGGATGAAATGGTACAAGATTGTATTCTCGGACGAGTTACATTTCTGCTTCTCCTACGATAGTTATGTAGAAGTGTGGTACCGGCGTGATAAAAGGTTCAATCCGTCCCCATTTGTGGCTCATCTCGTGATAACGCGGATTCATAGTTTGAGGCGCCATCAGTACGATAGCAAGTTACACCTATTTCATATTCAGAGTCTTATGACAGCCCAATGATGTACTGCGTCCAGTTGCACTCTCTTTTCTTTCGAAAAAAGGTCCCAATGCACTTAACCTGCAGAAAAGTACCCTATAGCTAGCTCCAAGCCTCAGCTAACGTGCTCTGTAAGATGTAACGATGCATTCCTACCATTCTCCCCTATTCTTTCACCAATTGAACACGTTTGAGATGTGACTGGATGCGGTTTATGTGCCTTGCTTTGAGCCTCAACAGATTTTCGTTGGAATATTGGGAATTATTATGTGTTAAAATCATTCTGGGTTTCAAGACCTTGGCATTCCGATAAATAAAATCGTGAACTAAGTTGCTGTAGGTCATGATTTCGAACTTTTATTCTGCTAGATGTTGAGTTGAATAATGGAGTTGCTGCACATTTAATTCAGATAGGCTTCGAAATTCTTATCTGGTGTGTTGTTGAATTTAGGAGTGTAGCATGCCAAGGTCTAGTGATCTAGCCAACAAGATTTCGTCTTTATACTGCCTACGTGTTCATAGATTTTAATTATATTTATTTAGTCAATAATCTTGTGCAATAGCTTTGATGTTGAGGCTCATTAAAATGCAGTTAAGCCACAAACTTCGAACGGGTCGTTGTATATGAGTTAAAACTACGAGAGAATTTTCCCTAACAAAGAATCAGAAAACCTTCTCCTGTACTACTTGAGCAAAACATTATTTCATCAAAACCAAAGCTATTCATCCAAATATTTATAAATCCATCCATGTTCTCAACAATAAAAAAGGAAGAATAAATAATTGTAATTCTTTCATTAATGGAATGCAATATCACACAATCCATATTCAAAATTAAAAAAAAAATGAATAAGCTTTTTGATAACAATAGTAGGAATTTGCGATGCACATATATACTCATATTTAAATCTAATCATGAATATCAGACATCTTTCATCCAAATAACTGTCTCAAATAGCACTCTATTAACAGCAGATCACATCAAATATCATAGCGGTAATCCTGCACTCTACTGTCTCTTCACGAAGATTCCATTTCCCATTCATCCCACCTTTTACCGAATGTGATATCGGATCTCTAAATGTCTAATTACTAAGTATTCACCTGACCCTGCGGCGAGTTTTACCCCAGGGCTGAATTTCTCTCAGTAGAAGCTTTTCCTATTTTATGTGGATGAATGAATCCATTTTGTTGGGTCAAATCTTTTCTAATACTCCTTACAATCCATTATCCGTCATACTATTCCATTAGATAAAGAATCCATTATCCACTTTCTTTGCGCATTACGGTATCAGTACCGGCCGGAACAATTTATTTTCAGAGTACCCGGTCTCAACTTAAGAGTAAAAGGAAGATTGATGCGATTGGTTTGAAATCTGTTTCGTTAATTGGTGGGATGCTTAGAGCCCATTGGTATAATTAGCGTTGGTGATTCGAAGAGATAATTGGAATATGCTGTTTCAAAAGATAACAATAAAATGCATTATATACTTGAGAATCGAATGTCTGAGCGCATTCAATGTAAATAATAGAATAAATGTATTAAAAATATATGGTATACGTATATATAGTACAGACTCTTTTACATTGAGCGTCTGTGAGAGGCTGAAACAAATTGTTCAACATAAAAAGATGATTCGGATGTATTATATTGATTCGCACTAATGCACTTTTCTTCCTCGTATACCAATGCAGAATATTGTAGAAGCAAAGTAAAAACAAGCATATTGTAGTACTTAAGGTATCCGACTACGTTCGGAACCATGATTTTGCAAAAGCGCATAAATGGATAATATTTATGATATTTAGCATCACTTAGATTATAAAATGTATATAAAATTGTTTTAAAGATAGTATTACAATAAAAAAATTATTTAAGTACAATATTGTGACAAAAGATGAACATAGAATGACCCATTTTCAAAATGTTCTTTTTAAAAAAATGCTTCTATTATAATAATATTTTGCCTGTATATAGCTCAGACCTTTGTACAGAGGCTCAACTAGAATTTTTAAAATATATCACTTATAGAAGTGGGTTTATTCATGTTTTACGACAACAGAGGGGAGAAATTTTAAGAAAAAAAACGCCGATAATTACTTCAATGGGTTGTAACTCTGAAAATAATGTGAATTTTTCAAAAATCATAGTTGAGCCTCTGTCTGAGCTATATACAGGCAAAATATTATTAAAATAGAAGCATGTTTCATAAAAGGAGAACATTTTGAAAAAAAGTTGTTCAAAGTTAATTTTTTGCCGAAATATTGTATTTAAATAATTTTTTTTTGTCAAAATGGCCTAAAAACAATGTTATACATGTATTCTAATCTAAGTGACACTAAATATCATGGAAATTATCCATTTATGTGCCTTTTTAAAATCACGGTTCCTAACGTAGTCGGATACCTTAAAAAGGTATTTGTTATATAATATTTTTATATGATTTAATCATATCTTTCAAAAATAAGGGGGGTTGCATGATTCTTGATCTTTTAATTCCTTTCATCCCGAAGATGACATTTAATACATAACTGGGGTTTTCTTAGAATGAATGCGTATCTATTAATGTTGAACTATGAAGCTCCACGACGACTATTGGCGATAGACCTCGTAATTTTGAACCTCGGTCAAGAGACAAGGATTATACACCTGAGCTGGAACCCCCTCTTCAAACTACTACTCCACGCGATGGGAGGACTTTGAACCGCCATAGATTAAACTTGCATCAGCTCTTATACACGGTGGATCTTCAGTGGCACTACGGCTTAAACTCATGACAAGCCGGGCAGGAGCCCGTAGCCACTAGACTACCACAGCTACATGACTTTCTCAGAATAGATACATTTTATTGTACTGTCAATTAAGTAGCATTCCTAGTCAATTTGAATTTTTTAATATGGACTTCAAAATTTTCAAATATTTCGCCCTATGTACCGGGGGATTCAAAGTTCGTTCAAACTTGTTGTAAGAAAGTCGGATTTTTTTGTGGCAAAAACATTTTTAATTAAAAATATTACCGATAAAGAGCGCTGACAATGCAAAACACAATGTATAGGGCAACAGAAGGTTCCATTCCTTTATTCTTGAAGTAACAATTGTTCAACATGACCTACCTCTATAGCATTCTCCAGCCACTGGCGTAGCTAGTCTTGAATGGGCTCGGTATCAGAATTTCTCGGGGGCCTTTTTTGAAGCTCCTCAATAGTTTAGGATATTTTTTTGTTTACACACGTTGGGGCCCCTGAAGCTTGAGGGCTACGCTCCTGTCTCCAACACAACTAAGGAGGCTCACAGCTCCTGCAACACCTAATTGCAACATATCGGAAGGAATTGCAAAAACCTCTCGAAAGAATCTTTGAGTGCGACCAATTTTGATGGAAATAACTGGTACTCGAGAGATTTCAAATGGCCCTACAAATATGAGTGACCGGAGTGAGGTATACTGAACATGGTGGCCATGTGATCTTCGATGGTGGCCTCGACCAATCACTGTGTCCTCACCAAAAGTAGTTAGTCGGTAGGAATCGTTTTAATTGGATTGGTATAGTATGGAGGTGTGTCATTTTGAATGAAGCTTATAACAGATGACACACCTCTTTGATTTCATGTGGGCATCGCTAAAAATATTTTTGCTGCTAAAAAAATACGCCTTCTTTGTGATCCCTTTCTTGTAAACTGCTCTTTTTTTATCAACATTTCTTTGTTTTTTTATGAATTTTTAAAGTTTAAACGAACTTTTCGCTCACCCGGTGCTTTTCAATAGCTACAGGACGTTCTACAATTAATAACGTGCAACTAATCTTTTTTTCGTCATTCCCATTCTGAAAAAATTTTGCTTGGTATGAACATTTGAATAGTAAACCGAATATAATATTAAACCAGGAATGAGACCTCTTAATAAAAGGATATGATTAGGGAACCTGATTAAGTCGACCCGGTATTCCTAATCATATCTGTGTGATATATATGTGGAATGTACATATATGAGAGTAGATTAAACTGGCCCAACTACAGGGATTAAATTAATGGCATATTGAAATTGCGTGCCACAATTCAAGTGGCCAACATGCATTTCATATAAGTGGTTAAACGTAGAGAAATTGGGCTTCTATCGCATGTAATGTGAAACATTCTGGGGCATGGAAATTATATCAACTTAGAGGGTGGCCAACATTAAGATGCTAGTCTTCCATTAAATATAATGCGAAACTTGACTATGGTAATTATATCAACGCATGGAGGTGGGTCAACATTGACAAGTTGTAAACTTTGATAATTCTATTGTGCAATCATTGTAGCACATATTGGGGGATGTGGTAAATATGTTGATAGAATAACAGCTTATTGTCCGGATCACAGATATCGTGATCGCTGTAAGAAGGCTTGTTTTCCTTTAAGGAATAATAATATTTCTGTGCATTAAATAAGGTTGGTACAGAAAGTAATCGAATTGCGGGATATGGAAGTTTAATAAGTGGTGTAATAATAAATATCATGATTTAAAGTTGTATGGTTTGTCACCTATTGTGTTGATGTAATTTGATGTTAATTAAATGAAATAACTTAGAACAAAGTATATTTGATGGTATTTTAATTAAACATCAGCCTATACTAACATAAATCTTCCTCGTTACGCAACACCCATTTATGATAGAACTATAGCAAATAGAAAGGTGAATGTTTTGAGATTTGCATTTATCTCGGTAAGATTTCTCGAAAAAATTTTAAGATATATTCAACATGTTTTGTGAATTAATAGTGGGCATAGTATTAAAAAGTTTTCTTAGTTCTTTGAGAGAAACTTTTGATTTTTTTTCAGCAATCATCTGTTGATTAAGTCTATCATTACTTAATCGCAATAGTATAGTTCGGTATGTCTTTCGTGTGACTAACGTACCTCTTTAAATTCTTATCAGGCGAAGAAAACCGCGTATTCTATATGCACTGGATTTTCAAGAAATAATATCTATGTGATCGTAAATTTATGGCCGGCGATGTCAAGTCACGGGTTCGAAACCTAGTGCCGCTGTAGAGGGGCTGATGCACGTTAAATATGTCGATGGTCAAAGTCCTCCCATAAGCGTGGAATAGAAGTTTGGAGAAGAGGAATTGGCTGTTAGGTTTCGTTCTTGCTACTTGAACTTAGCTCAGAATTATTACGTTCATTGCCAACATCCCTCGTGTTGCTTCACAATGCGACGTTAATTCAAATCAAGAAATTGTATTTTCCTGGATTTAAAGTTGACTTTCAAAAAAGCCTTTATACGCGTATTGGCCTCTATAGAAGTGTCAGTTTTGTAAATGTTATCCTCAACTCTGATCAGGCATTAGGTCAGGTGCCTATTATTCTTTGAGACTAAGCTCGCCCAACAGGGTTTAGAACTAACCAATTTCGGGGTGGACAATTACTCCAGTGCATTGTGGAAAGCAGCTGGAGCAACCAACACTAACACTTATTAAAACTCATATGTCTTACACGCACACACATACTCGTATTCTCCCTTTCACTCACATATATAATATCAGAAAGAATAGTTAATGAATTAAAACCAAATCATGAGTACAGAAACAATATAATTTTAAAAGCTTATAAATTATGATAGAAATTCGAAGCTCCCGATTCAATTAAAATTAACACACGTTAAGCTCAACGTCTTTTCAATGGAAAATTCTATTGCATCTGTCGCATTTGAAAGAAATTACAACTTTTGCACGAAATAATACATATTTCCTAATCTATTCCTCTCTTTAATTTCGAATAACTAAATCTTTGAAGCTTTCTTTGGAATATTTTTACTAAGACAAAGGATTTCGAACACAAAAGATGAGAACTAGAAATTTTGCACTGTAGGCTGAGATTTCTCTTTTCGAATAACAAGAGATTAAATCAAGAATATTTTTAAGAAACAGGATGTTACACCTTTTACTGAAAGATAAGGGGTTTCATCAAATATTAACGAAAATCCGTATCTGATGCATACACACATGTATCAGGGCTTATAGTGTATTAATACATCTCAAGGAGTTAAACAAATGTATTTCCTTAAAACTCATACTTGTTTCTTTTCAAGCAATAAAATCTTTCAGATTTTCTAATAGAACATCGCCTGTAGCTTTCTCTCTACGATATTATTATTATCATAGATGGGGTTAAAAAACGGTCTGTTTTCTCTAGTGCACAATTTTGGAATTTGTGAATCCATACAGAATTATCTATGACCAAGATTGCTACCTTGCGTTACCAAAGTATTTGAACAATATTCAGCAATTCCAAAAATTCATCAGAAATACCTTTTCTTTGATTAAATATATATTTGCGTTGTTATATATGTATTTTAATTTTAGTAGCAGAGTTAATTGCGAGAAAATGAAAGAATAATTTTCCTGCGTTTTTATTTTATGATATTCTGTTGGAATTGGTTAAACGACTTTTAAATATATTTGTTTGATTACGAATGCAAATTTATCACTCTGTAAGACTTTTAGTTATCAAAAGTACGAATATCTTTATTGCCTACTTGATTTCATTGATATTAATGGATTCTATCAATTCATATAGTCGAAGTGGATGATGATCCGTGCATGTTAATACCCTACAAATCAACCCATATGCGTTTTAATACATTTGTAACACATGAAATTATGTTTATTAACTTGTTTGTGTTGGTGTGCATTAGATATTTGAGAACGCGTGATTTAGAAGCATTGCGTATATCGTGAATGGTAAATTAGGTGATTAATCTTCAAATCTGGAATTAAATCCCTTGGCTGACGTTTAGGTATGTTCATTATGGGAAATTGGTATTTCAGTGTTGTTCCTTTAGTAGAATAAAGGATTTTGGATTAAATTTAAATTCAATGCAATGAATATTATCGACTCTCTTTTAACTAATTTTATTAAGGGGAAGATAATAGCCAGAATGTTTATTGTGTATTTTTAGAAAAGAAATGGAGCAATAAATAGATGGTTTGCTATGCATTTAAAAAAAATTATTTTCCTTAAAGTTTGATTTGTTCCCCCCCTTCATTAAATGACATACTTATGTAGTAAATGTATAGTATGCTGACAATAACAATACAGTGTTTATTGCTTTAGAACTTTTCTTAAATTGATTTTCTAATAGAACTTGTAATTGTAGTTAGTAATGTCCTTTAAAAGTATTATGCCTTTTTGAGAAAAGTATTATGCCCTCTCTGTAATCTTTTTTTAAAAACAAATCATCTATTGATACGAGATTTATTATGTAACAAACAAATACATGAAATGCATCCGAATAAATTGGATGGATAGTTTCCACAGCTTAACAATTTCTTAATTAAATTAAAATAATTTTAATGTATGAGCCTAAATAGGATTATGAGTATTTTAGACATATCTGTTTATATATAAAACAGCAGTTTTTTTATAAAAAAAAATGTAATCACATTGTGCTGTAACAGTCGTGATCAGTACATTCGAAAGCCAATACTCAAATTTTACTGATTGTTTATATAGGGGACTATATATTCAAAATTTATATTTTGTATTGTATCTTTTGTAAGTCATTTAAGTAGAACTATAAATTAAGTATCATAATAAAACGCAATACTTTTATTTTTGTTTCAAACTATGTGAAATGAATGTTCAATACGTTTATATATACATAAACACTTCGTAAACAGTTTCAGTCTTCAAGAATCAGTTTTCGCCACTATGTTACTAAGTTCAGGTAATCCATGAATAAAATGTAAGCTCTTTCAAAAATCACTTTATTTTGCACATAGGTCATTTAAAATTCAGTATTGTTCATAAATCTCTAATTTTGCTTAGTAGGTATGAAATAAGGCATCAGCTGAAATAGTTTTACTTTTGTAAATAGTACTTGTGTCATACGGAAAATTCAGGAGCCTGATTTAATTAAACTAATTTCAGGTTTACTTTATAAAACATGTTGATATATAACACATAATTTTTTAAAAAATAAATTTCGTGTAACTTGAAGATTCCATTAATGTCAGTTTATGGATGTTATATTTTAATTATCCATAAAACGAATCAGAATTTGACTTAATTGTAAAACAGAAAATTATTCCTTGGTGTACGACGATTCTAGTTTCTTGAGAGATCAAGTCCATAACCTATTTGTAATGGAGAAACTTCGTACATGTCTATTAAAGTTCCAGAATTGATCAACTACTTACTTCAATCAAGGACGTGTACGCTCAGATCACTTGACAACTGAACACATATTCAGCCTAACACAAATGTGTCTGACTGCTGTAAGAGATATCGAACTCATGTTCAAATAAACGTCTGCTTAGTGGCTGGTGAGTTGTATCGAGGCTTGTTCCCTTGTGTAACTCGAAATGTGACGTTAACACATAAACGACCAATAAAAGTCACTAAGAGACTCGTTCCCTTGAGTAAATTATAGTTTTAAAAAAACTAAGAAACACGCTTTTATAGTGAATCGAACTAAAAAGTAAAACATAATTCTTAATATAAGAATAAAATGTCTAGCGAGAAAAATAATACCATTGTGGTAAATGGGTAGTGTGCTTAGACCTATATTTTTACACCAACTCTGCATTTCAGAATAGAACTAGTACAAAATAATAACAATTGATATCGAGCACCCCTCATTTTTATCACAATGAGATTCATTTTCTCGTTAATCGTTTTATTCTTATAGAACGTTAGAGCTATTTTTTACTCTTTAGTGCGATTAACTATAAAAGCTTTTTTTTTTAGTTTTTTAAAAAAACTATAATTTATTTATTTTGATCTACAATAAAAGCGTTTATTTTAGTTTTTTAGACTATCATTTATTTTGTTTGTTGTATATATATTAATCATGAGCATTTTCGCTTCAGCGTTGTAACTTAATCATTTAGCCGCGAAATCTGGAAATGGGAAATCGTTAATCCTGATGATCCTGATCAGGACAATGGAACAAAATTATTAAACTATTGTATTGTCATCGATCCTTGACGAGTGTGCAAAATTTCGAATTAATCTGACCTTTTTAAAGTGGGTAAAAATAGAGTTCAAAGATTTCATTACATACAGGAGAAGCTAATAAAAGCGTGTTAAAAAGGTGGATCGTAAGGTCCATGGAACAGAGTTTAGTATGCTTCGATTTATATCAGAGGGTCTATAGCAAAAGTAGATTAAATTATACCTACGTTTATAATCATGGTTCATTACGTTTTTTTTTTAATTTTTTAATCAAGGGTTTCTGTTAGTTACCATTTGTAATGAATCTCAAATAGCTACTAATAACCTTAAATCATATGATGTATGGATGGTTACTCAAACCTGCGAATTCCAATATAAGGATTAAATCATTTAATTAATTATGACTATTGCAAATGTTTCTCGAATTTTGAAATATTTCACGTAGAGCTTTCTCCTTAAATATTAAAAACAGGAAACTTTTAAACTGAGGGACTTTAATCTATTTTAACCATTAACTGTTGAAATAAGTTTAATGGATTCCTTTTCTGCTAATGAATGTTAATCCGTTATTCGTGTTGATTGTAGTAAAAGGTTCATTAATTTCAAAAAGGTTGGTTGTTTATCTTTCAACTAATGTGCAAGTTGTCTTTGATTGTGGTTTCTTCGGTCTGGAAAGGAATTTCGATTAATTTGAAGTTAATCAGTACAATGCAATGAGTTCGCCTTCCCAAACTTTTTTTTCCATTGCATAACATATGTTAATCAGCAAATAGGTGAAATGAATCTGATCTGCATACATTTTTGTTCGGAGTTAATGAAGTGTAAATAAATCAACCTTGTTTGGATATTGTCACCATAATGCGTTGATAGTAGAAAAACGTTTTGAAACAGAGCTATTTTAACAAACAAGTACTTTGTATTCCTACTGTAATATATTGGTAAAAATAACGTTCTGGAACAATTCATTATTGTACGTGAGTTATACGGTTCATAACTGGTGAAAACAGGTTTGTATCGAGAAGCCCAGCCTTCCTAATTAACAAGATCCTCTGCAACTGATGTTTTCATTACTTTAAATCTCATCGCTGCAAGATTATATCGTACCTTAGAGATTCGACTTTATCAGATAGAGTAACAGCTGGTTCATAATGCTACTCGATACAACATTAGAGCAACAAAATAACTTAAGTCCTTTGATCTCCAGGCTACATTACTTAGGAACGGAACTATTTTAAGTTTTGTCGAGAAGCATAGTTCTTGATGCAATCATCGAGGTTCTGGAATCTGTTTGCCGGAGCCTTAATGGCTTCGATATTCCCATGTTTTGAAGAATTCTCTGATTTTGAAGGAATATTGTGTGTGGAAGGGAAGAGCGGCAGCCGCTACATGACATGATAATTTATGTCTTAAGAATATTTGTTCTATGGAAATCTTCCGCTTGAGGCATAAGGGAAGTTTAATTGTGATGGCTTTTCGGAAGGCAGAGGAATCTAAACTTTTCAGACAGGGAGTATGGTGCAGTATATTACAAAGTATGTTTAAAGTTTTAGAGTAAGTACTGTACATTAAAAACTTTTTTTAAAAAAAATATTTTTTTTTACATTTTTGTTATGTTATAGTAATAACATCTATACAGCTTGGAGTAATTTACAAAATTTGCAATTAATTTGTTAAATCGAATTTTATACTTATCTTATAAACAACAACCAAGAAATTCTTTATATATAATAAAAATAGATATTTTACAAAAACATGCATCTCTTTGTATAATATGTACATATGTGACAAAGTAAATGTACTGTTTTTAAATTTCTGAAGTTCGTCATCAATTTTTATGTTTTAAAACAATAATAATTATAAATAAAAGCACTACCTATAATTTTTATAAAGCTATTTTTAATTACTATACACACACAACACTTTATGATGTATTGTGTAACAAGAGAAGGGTGTTAATTAACAAAAAAGTATTCTAATTTTTCTACCTTAAAGATTTATTTCATTTTTTAGTTTAGAACGCATTTTTATATAACTCCCAAAAATTGTCACTGCTACGGAATGTTTCGTTGGGAATATGTATACAGTAGACTGTCCTTTATCCGAACGTTTATTACACGGAGCGTCCAATATCCGAACCAGTTTTTTCAGAGATCTTGCAGCGAAAAAACGAAGGTGTGCAATGGTACAGCGAAAAATAAGTGTTTATTTTCCACAATGAAGGTAATATTATGACATTTTGCTTTTTCTTCAAGCCCGTTTCCCGCATGTGATGATTTTCAATATTCTTATAATGTCCGGTTTCACATACTGCATGGATCGCATTCGGTTTTCGGTTATTCGAACGGTGTCCGGTCCCAATTGATTCGGATAAATGACGTTCTTCTGTATTAAATAATTTTAATATACATATTTATTTAAAAATATGTATATTTATGTATATTTTATTTAATTGTCTTTAGAACTGTGTGTGGGATAAAGAAACATGAAACAATTGCACATGTATTACATTAAAAAGATTTCTGAACTGATTGGAAAAGCTTTTTGCTAATCAAACAAGTCTACAAATTCTTATGTTAGGAAAAAAAAACAATACTTATCTTTCTTGTTATCTTTATTTTTTGAGTATTCTTCTAGAATCGGGAAGCACACACACACACACAAGCTGTCTTGTAAGTTTCGTCGGTCAACATAAGCTTATATTCCCATTTCCATATTTTAATTAACATCTTACATTGCGAATATAACAGAAATCGAATCGCATTTAACAACGCCTAACATGGTATCATTCGATGGAAACTATTTATTTTCCTCTATTGAATTCAAAAATCAAAATACATATAAATAAAAGGAATAGTTCCGGGCGCATACACGAAACGGAAATACAGTCTTTGCTGGTAAGAATGTGTTGCTAGATATAACAATTACTTTCTCTTATATTGTTTTGAAATTATTGTTGGTACTGATTGTTCATTAAAACGAATGCAAAATCTCTTACAAATATCCTCATGTGATATTGCCTGGTATTAGATACAATTTAAGCTATTGTTTTACTTTTGTTGTATCTATTGTGTTTATAATAACAATGAGTACCAAAATTAATTTTAAAAAGACCTCTGCATAACAGTTGGTAACATAACTGGATAACATCCTAATTTATCACACCAAGTTTCAAGTCAAATCAAAGCTTAAAAAAGTTTCTATTTAATTAGTCTTTTTATATTGTATATATATAAAATGTTTTTTCTCTATATAATTCTTATAAACATCAAAATTATTAACTAGTTAAAATGCGGTCATAATTGATTAAGTCGCTAATTATTTAATTCCTGTTACTGCGATCTCTAAGCTTTATTACCTTATAATTATAATCAACCTATAATTCGGTTTCTTTTTCGTTGTTTTGCTACTATTTGTAGACTGTAGTAAAAATTACTCATCATTTTGTCTGGAGTATTTCCCGCAACACATCTAATTTTTTGGAAATCTTTTGCATTATATGTTTTTTTTTTTCTAACTTTCTGTTATTGAAGTGTTTTATGTTATAATTATAGTTTTATCTAACACATCTGTACGTAGAAGTGAAGATTCATTAATTGCATACACGTATTTATTTCAAATGCCAACATGGTGGCATAACTAAGAGGCCAATCCTCGGAATTTTTTATTTTAGAGGAAAAACTTTCATTCCATTTTAGACTTTGATTAAAAGTGAAATAATTTTTCAACGTAATCATTAACACTATAAAATGAAAATATAGTGCACCAATTTAGTTTGTATACTTATCGTGTTTTTAAATCTTTGATAACTTGTATATATCATAATAAATTAATTCAGTGGCATTAATACTAAAATAAGATATTTTCATAAATGCAGTTTAATTCCTTACATACAATTAATTAGATATAGGATGAATATAAATTACTGTATATTCCGGTTTATAACGTGTGCGTGAACCTATACTTTCAAAATCGCATTTTTTTATGTATAATCGCCATATAACTCACAATTTTTTTATCAAGACACTTGAAATGTGCGTGTACAGTGATGTTCTTCTATTTTGAAATCTAGATATAATGTGTTCATTTCATGCGTATATTTAAAACGTGGTAGGAAATTAAACTTGACATAATTAAAAAGTCATCTAAAAAGGTATTTCATCTAGATTGTTAGGATAACAATCTAGATGAAATTGAAAATGGTTATTTTTAGTTATGGATCAATGTAACAATGGTGGTAAACATGTAACAAAGGTGGTAAAGATGAAACAGAATTCATTGCCTGAAGGTTATAACGGGGATGAATATAACGAACTTTTTATGTTATCCAGTAATGAAAGTTATCCAATAATGTCATTATTTTTAAATAAGCAATATTTTTGGATATATAAAGAAATGTACTTTTTTATAATCACCTTTCCTTTATTTTTAAAACTATCATTTTAATATCCGACGCATAGTGCGCACCCGTAAATTTCGATCTTATATTTGGTGTTTAGAGTGCGTGTTGTGCGGTGGAATATACGGTATGTTAAATTATCAACTGCAGATAATTGCCCTAGTAATAACTTTGTTAGCTAAAATCATGTATTAAAATTGTGTATCTCAAAATAATTATTTATCGATGTATCTATGAAACGTAAAATCTGCAAAATATCTGTTGACCGCAGGATAATAATGAATTAGAACCATAAACTTTTAAGGCGTCTTAAGCAAGTATTCCTATTTTCCCATCACCGACCTCATGCCCTTTAATACGAGACAAGCCACCTCTGGTATCGTTTCTACAACACTTTACAGTCTCGATTCTCACTTCCGTAGGCACTTAAACCCGAAAGAATAGCCTCTCGGAAGATGGGATGGAACAGGACGTCCTAAGGGAAAAGCACTATTTGACCATCGTTCCCCTTAATTATATTCAAGGAAAGGGGACGGAAAAGAGAGGTTATCTTCTGCGAAATCCCCCAAGACGGGACATTTCCGTGATTGTTGGTTTATCTGGGCAGTAAAAGGTGATACCATTTGCTGTGTCCGGAAGATTTGTTGCTCTTTATCTCTGAGGAGGTGACGATTTATTTTAAGTACTGTGCCACCGTTGAAGTTCCTGGAAGTGCGAGTTTAATGTCTGTCAATCAGTTTGAATGAATGGGAGTAACACCATCCTTCTTGACGAAGTAATAAATAATGGCTACTTTACCCAGTAAATTATAATTAAAGTGTAATTGTGTTGGAGGGTATCATGCGTTTTAGGGATCTAGATTTTAACCGGCTTTTCCTTGTTCTATGGGGGAAGAAAAATTCTTGTGGCATATTAAACAAGTAACTTCAGAATCAATCATGAATTTTTATTAGTTTTACAGCTTAAGGTTGATAATTTAAGGTATCATATATTATGTTACTTGGAATATATTATGCAAAATTACTGGTTTATTATTTTTTTCTAAAAGAATCTCCCCAACTTTGTATTATGAAGTATGAAAGAGTGGTAAATTGTTTTATATACTTTCCGTAATAAAGACAATAATTGAAAGAAATATTATAATAATTATAAAGAATAATTTTAATCCTATGACAGTTTTTTCCTTCCCGTTAACACGCTTTAATTTGTAATTATTGATCAGGGCTGCTCTGATTGAGGTTTAAATAATAAAGAGCTTGTGCTTGATAATTGCTTTCTTACTTCCATAACGTTGCAATTAGAAACATGAATAAAAATATTTTTGATAAGATCGTAGATATGATAAACATTGACATAATTTTAAGTTCGTCTTTGCACTGTAAATACATCCGGTTCGTTTTTTTTTCTCGTCATTTTATGATATTTTTCTATTTAATTGGTTATATTCCTTTCATGGAGTCCCCATATTATCTAAAATTTAGCTAATAGGAACTGAAAAGAGGTGAATATTTCTAGCTTATTCTGAAAACTTTCTCATTAAGTTGACAGAAGAATGACAGATTTGACTGAAGAAAGACTAAATTGAGCTGCTTACAATCCTTGATTTTATAGTGATATACCCTATACGACGTACAGACTTTGTTGTACTTGCAACTTGTATTGCATATTTATTTTATATATTTGTTATTCCACAACATGTAGATAAGTACTTATATTTTTCCTTTCAGAATAATGCATGGAAATATGTTTGGTTAGTAAAAGAATAATTGAAAAGCAAAATGTCTTAATTTTTTTTATTTAGAAAGTTATTGAACTGAATCCGTGGGGGACTTTTACAAATATATTTGAGCTTATTGCATGTTATACAAGTAAACAGAGAGAATACTTATACTTTGTGTTTGTACATTTCAATAAGCAATAAAATGCAAGAAAATAAATACAAAAAGAAAGGGAATATTTCAAACATCGAACATTTACTTCCATCAGTGTACTGTTGTTTCCGATATTAGTTAAAGAAATCGTTGGAATTTTTCAATAGTAAATCGAATATATTTCCCACACTAACTATCGAAACTCCATCAAACTCCACTTAATACTTTTCAGCGGTTTATTTTTTCCTGACAAAGAGAAAGAAAAAGCCTTCAAAACAGAAGTACTTCGGAATAGTAGTAGTAGTATCCATTGCAATACGCACAAAACACTCACACAAATCCCCTTTCGTTCAGCGTTAATGATAGTTCGACTGAAGCGAGTTTTTCTCTTCATTATACAACACAGAAGCGGCTGAATCGATGTTTTGAAATGGAAATTCGTTCCTCTGTTGTTGGAAGTGGAAGAAAATGGCTTCTTTTCAGTTTTTCGGATTAATTAATCATTTTCATTCAAACTAGATATGTCACCGGAATAATTGCTTACGGAGAGAAATAGAAATGTGATCGTTAGTGGACTCGATGAAAATGACTTTCGAATTTTATATTGTCGTAGTCGGGGAAAATTTGTTTTACTAACGATAGTCTTCTGTATTAATCCAAAACAAAGCGAATGGATTGGTGACATTTTTATAATTAACGTTTGTTTGATGTGTTTTACTTTTTATGATAGGAATAGTATTGTAAGTAAATTTTTCTTTCTAATTCTTTTTTAAATGATATTCTCAATCGAAAGGTAATTTTTAATATCAAACGATAAATGTATTTTCTATAATATTTCCTTTAAAAACGATAAGTATTGAGAGTGATTACAATCAGAATAAAAAATATCCTTTTTAATTGTTAATAGCCGTTGTTTTACGTATATGTTGTGTCTGGCAACACTTTCTTACCACTAACATCTCAATTTGCGCATGGGCGTGGAGCTGTTTATTTTGATTTTGTAGTTGTAAATTAAGTCTTCGAATTCGCTGTAGTAATTTTAGGCTTAGTTAAATTTATTTTGGATATTTGTTAATTTTATGTTGTGTGTGTTCGTGTAGTTATAGTAAAGAGTGTTTTTTTTCCAGGTATAGAAGTTTAAGTTGGCATTACTTTCCAAGATGGCGACCGATTTAACAGCTGTCAAGTGATTTATTCTCAGTTTGGTTTGGCAATTCATCAAAACGATCATCAAGCAAGGCGTAGATTCGTCGAATGGGCCCAAAACGAGATTGCCGTTGTTCCCGATTTTCATAAGCGAATTTTGTTTAGCGATTTTGAAGCGCACTTCTGGTTGAATGGCTACGTCAACAAACAAAACTGCCGCATTTGGAGTGAAGCTAATCCACAAGTGTATGTCGAAACACCGTTACATCCAGGAAAACTGACTGTTTGGTGCGCTTTATGGGCTGGTGGAATCATTGGTCCGTACTTCAAAAACGATGAAGGCCACAACGTTACAGTCAATGGTGATCGGTATAGAGTCATGATTACTAACTTTTTCTTTCCTGAATTGAACAATCATGATGTCCAGGAGCTGTGGTTCCAACAAGGCGGCGCAACATGTCACACAGCTCGTGCCATAATCGATTTATTGAAAGACACGTTTGGTGACCGCCTAATTTCACGTTTTGGACCTGTGAATTGGCCTCCAAGATCTTGTGATTTAACACCGCTAGACTATTTTCTGTGGGGCTATGCAAAGTCATTGGTCTATGTGGATAAGCCACAAACGCTTGACCATTTGGAAGACAACATTCGCCGTGTTATTGCCGATATACGGCCACAAATGTTGGAAAAAGTCATCGAAAATTGGACGTCCAGATTGGACTACATCCGAGGCAGCCGTGGCAGTCATATGCCAGAAATCATATTTAAAATGTAATGCCACAAGATTATCTTTCGAATAAAAAAAAATTCATGTCAATCGAATAATACATCGTTGTTTTATTGCAATTTAAAGTTCTATACCTCTAAAAAAACACCCTTTATTAGGTTGAATTAAAGTATTAAAATGAAAACAGAGGCTATTCTCTCTCTTTTTATTTTGAGAACTGTTTTTTTTTAACTAAGAAGTGTTTACATAAAGAGAAAAACCACTTCTAGCGTACCCTATCTCGACAACATTCTGTAAATAAGGAGGGAAAAGATAAGTACATTTTTCTTTTTTTCGCTTTTATAAGATTTTATAGAAGCCTCTTTGATTTAGCAAAAGTTTTGATTAATTTTTTGTGACAGTATATAACCAGAGAGACTTTTACAAATAATTTACAAATAAATTATTTGTGCTTAACGTTCGAAATAATCCATAACTTCTGTTTTAATGCAATATCATATCTTAACGTGTTAAGAAGAAATATCAGTATGTGTGTGAAATTATTAAGGTGTTTTAATACAGTTAAAATTAGATTTCTGCATCTTTTATCAATAATTATCCTCCTGTAATTGAGTAGATATTCCTATATGAAAAAAAACTTCGTAATTTCAAATCTATTTTACTACGTTGCTTTTCGAAATTCTATTGCTTATGTGTAAAGTACTATAAATATTATTATTTTACACCAATTCCGAGAAAAATCAATTTAATGCCCATACAAAAGCAATGTATTTGTTATATTTTTCTGAATAACTGTTAGCATCATTTTCATATGATTAAGAGTTATTTTGGACCTTGTGTATAAGCCGTTAATATGATATCGCTCACAGTGTTATCACATGATGTTAGTTGGCATAAAAAAGCTTTTTAATCAGTTTTTAGAGTAGTATATTGTTATAATTAATTTGCTTGCTATCCATTGTTATAATAATAACAGAATATTTAAAAACGGCGCAAGAACTCTCCAATTTATTTTTTGTAATCACGCGGAATATGTATCGTATTTTTTTTTCTCTTTAGGTAAAAAAAAATATTTTTCAGATTATCTTGTAAATTTCTACTTTATCATAGTTTGTAATTGATTTCTTATAATTTGTTTCGGAATCCAAGAATCCCCCAAAATTTTCTAGATTAATTCATAAGGATCTCTTCAGGGATCCATTGATCATTGGATATAAATTTATCATTCAAAAGAATATTTTTCGTTATTCAATAGACTGTGAAAGAACTTTTAGTAAAAGAAAAAGACCTTTAAAATAACCTTTTTGTTTTTTTGTTCCTTTTCATGCGAAGTTTTTTCAAGAGCATCTTCATGCAGATCGATAACTAATTTAAAATATTTTAAAGTCCACATTTTAAATTGATCTATTTGTATAATGGATTTATGCAAAAAATATGCTACTTGCAAATCAATATATTCCATTTAAATACATTCTCACCTATTTGTTGCTGTTTTTTTACAAAAAAAGGAGGAGAAAGTCAAGTTAAACATGAAATCCTATACAGGGACTTGCATGACTTCGAGACATGCGCAATTGAGACACGTTTTTGCTACCGATTGCTTGCATTTTGTGTGTATTAAAGAAAGAAACGCCACCTATTCCCAAGTTGGTGATAATTAATTTCCACCTTTACACAACCACTGATCTTTTTATTTTCTCCTCCTATTCGACCTCTATAATTTTGAGTACAAGATAAATGGGGAAATTCGCCAGTTTTGCGTATTGAAAATGACATAGTTTTTAGGAAGACCAACATCGGGTGCGAATGCATCTAGAGGCTAATTATATATGCAAGATTTGTGGCTGTGAAAAAATATAATAAAAATACGAGTTTCGAGGAGGTATGAAACCGGTTCTCCGTATAAAAGATGTTGCTGTATAAGCCTCGACTGAATTTTTATTTATTATTTTTTTCTTCACTGCACATTCTAATAATTCAATGCTGTCTGCTAAGATTTAGAATGAAATTGGCTGCAACTGCGAGGGTATAAATCGGATTTTTTTTCTCGTAACTAATTCTAAACATTTTTTTATCAACTTCAGAAATACATCTTATTTATTTGTTTTATTTGTTTAATATCTCGAATTTCCATCTAGGCCTTTTATTCCCTTTTGATCATGTTTTATTTGAAAAGAAATGGTGATAAGCTAGGTTTCTTTTGGAATTTATTGCATGTTCGATATCCGTAACGTTTGAATATTCTTTTACCTTAGTATGGTTTGACCAGGAATATACCTTTAAATTAGTAGCTCTTAATTCAATGGAATTACAGTTTAATGCAAAGAAATTTGAGCACTCTTTTTACTTTCTTTTAATTCTAGTTTAGATGTTTGATATGTTTTAGAATGTATTTTTCTGATAGATTTTCATTTTTCTTTATTTTTCATTTTAAAGTAATCGAATGAAAAGAAAAAAATCATTAAATACGGGTAATTACCATATTTCTGTGTCTAAAAGCTGACATCACACTAATAGATTAAGCAATACCGGTCAATTAATTTTGTAAATCTGGCAACCTACGATTTTAGATAAATTTTTAAAATTTGTCGTTATCTCATATAACCATAAAAAAGCTAATATTTACTTTAATAGCATACTTAATCTATGCAAGCATAAATCAGATTTTTTAACAGCTAATGAAAATAAGCATTTCCAAAAGTTGCTTTAAATATTTGAAAAGTTGCTTTTGAAATATTCTCTGGGGTATGTTATTCCTTATTTTTTTGTATATTTTATTAATTGGGCGTACGAGCTTAGTTTTTTTAATTATTATTAATAAATATTGAAATGCTTGTACCGCAAATGATTAAAAAAGTTTAAGTTTTTCTTAAAAATTGAATAAAAATTTATGTATGTATGATAAATACTTAGGCTTACCATACGTCTGGGATTAGGCCGGATAGTGCTAATTTTTAGTGCAGTTCAGAGTAATGTCTGAAACTGAAATAAAAATTATAGTTTAAGAAAATTTAAAAAACACGCTTCTATAGTTAATTGAACTAAGTTGTAACTTTATCTTTTTTTTTTTTTGTCGCCGAATCCGGAAATGGGATTTGGAATTAGTTGCCAGATGCGGGATGGGATCTGAAAATAAGAAAACGTTAATTCTGATCAGGGCAATGAAACCAAATTATTAAATTATTTTATTGTCATCGGTCCTGGACAAGTGAGCAAAATTTCGAATTAATCTGACCTTTTAAAGTGGGTAAAAAATTGAGTTCAAAGACTACATTTGATACAAGTGAAGCTTATAAAAGGGTGTTATAAAAAAGTCCGGGATTTTGATACTGTTATAATTGGCGAAGAGAATTTTTTAAGTTTAGACCGATATATGTGCGACATCACATTTTTAAACATTTTCTTACTGTTTGTATTTTCAGTTATTGTTTTGAATTATAACAAGTAATATAAAAAAAATTTAAGTCAATTCTTAGATCAACAAAGAAAAATTTTATTTTAGGTACTTTTTATTAAATAGTTACATTTAATATAAACCTGTATATACATATGACAACGGTAATTAATTTTTATTAATTATCATTAAAGTATCGTATTGTCATCCAAAACAATCGTGTATATAAAATTTCAGTTCAACTGAATGCTTTAAAATGTGAGTAAAAAACTTTTTCAAGTTTTGACACAAGTCGCCAAAAATGATGCCAACGTAACTGTATTTGTAATTCTTTAAATAATTAGTTTTAATCAATTAATTTTTATTAATTATAATTAAATTATTGTATTGTCATCCAAAATAATCATGTATATAAAATTGCAGCTCAATTGAGTGCTTTAAAATGTATTTTATTAACGATTGAAAATTCCACCAAGAAAAATAAATAAATATATAGAGATTGTGAGCTTATAGAGAGAGAGAAGGAATTGAGAGAGAATAATAGTGTGTAATTTTGAATTATATAGAACTTATAAACATCCTGACATCATTACATACATAAAAATAAATCAAATTAATTAGAGATTACCACATATAATTCGAACTCCGGATGATAAAGATGTCAAACAGATATTGCAGTTCAAAGTCACTGGGATTCGGAAGCGCAGAAGCCCATGACTAAGATGGACAGACTCGGTGGAATCAGACTTTGGGATTATAAACGAGAAAACTTTTAGAACGAAAGTAAACAATAGGTCTATATGGAGAAATCTTCACTGACCCACGAGGGGCTGTCTTGCCAGATATGATAATATGTGTATTTAATAATGTAATTATAAAACACTGGAACCTTATTCTATCACAGCAGCATAAGTAACTTAATTTGTCAATTTTAGGAAAGAAAAACGCACTAACTTATCCATCTTGTACCAAAGAATTATTACGCATTCTAAAAGAAAATGATGTTCACAGGAACAAAAATTCTTCTCAAATGTAGATAATTTTTTATTATTCTAGTATCTAATACATAGAGTTGTATGAAGAATCACAGTTTGGATGAAATTAGTCCTTTTCAGTGAATAAATTTACGAACTAAAATTGTTTGATTTGATTTAGCAGAGCGTGCTAGTTAACAAAATTATGAAAGATTCTATAAATACTGATGAGATCAATTTAAGGAACGTATATTGTTGAAACAAATAGTTCAAAACCATAGGATTGGTTGTGCTTCAGGTACTGAAAAGGGGCCAGATATTATTGGAAAGACTTAGCAAATCTTAAAATACTTCAAAAGACTGATATTTTATGTTGCAATATTTCTAAAATGGCTGAGCTAGCGAAGTCTTAGCCTAGGACGTCCACTCTAGTTAAATGAGTAATTTTTTCAACTACGGGAAAAATTTGGTTTGTAGAATGAGGTTGGCTTTCTGGTATCTTATGTTAATTATCTGCTAATTGCTAAAATTAATTCAGAACATTCTTGCTGTCAATTTTATGATATAATTAAAAAAAACTCCATTTCTGAAAATGAAATGCGTAGTGAAAAAGAGACCTGAATAAATAAAGTTTAATGCTTCAGTAAACTGTTCAAACTTTTAAGTAATTTATCTCCAGGATTGTGGAGTCTCCAAAATATATGGTAAGTCTATCAAAATTTAAATTTACTATTTAGGATCTACTGCACGCAGTTTTACAATGTTGCTCTCTGTAGTTAGTACGTTTTTAAATTAAAATATTTGTTTTACTTTACATATTTTTTAAACTTCCGTAGCAGGAAAATTTTTCTAAGTATTATATGGATCTGCATTTGTATGAATGCATGATACATACGATTCTTTTTTTTGTGGAAGCAGCAAAGATCTTTCAATGCTTCTTATGTAAATTGCAAAAATAATAATAATAATACCTTTTAAAACTTATCTTTGTTTCAAACTATTTGAAAAAAAATCTCAAAACTTCCATTTTTCCCCCTCTTTCAAATATTCCAGTCCACCGGCACTTAAGTGACACAATGTATTGTTTCCCCATGCGTATACCTTTCCTTCCCTAAATGCATTTTTAGCATCCGATATTTTTTTTAGATAAATCCATATATGTCTTTGTCAAGTTCTTAGAATACAAATTTGGGACAACCGGTGGCTTGTTTTGTCAAAACATATTTCTTCCATTTCTTCTCCCGATGTAACAAGCAACCTACGTTCAAAAACTTTGATAATACACTGGATGCTGAGAAACGGGTTATTCAATTGTTGATTTTTATAGTTTTCAAAAAGGTGAAAGAGAAGAGAAATATCAGATACTTGGAAATGTTGGATAGATCGCCTTTGTGTTTCATCACCGCCATATTTTTCTTGAGTTGTTGTTTCTTACTGCTTAGAAGGGACAAGTTTTTTCCCCTTAGGGAATTTTTTTTTCGACCGATTCTCAGAATTTTTTTTCTCTTATCTCCCAGTGAAAAGTTGCTTGATGTAATTTTTTTTCCACTTTTGTATTTTTCTAACTTTACAATGTAACATTTCTGTATGAAATGCATGTGATTTTAAAATGACACTTTTTCAATCTAGTGGAGAAAATTTTGAGGAATTTCTTTATATCAATAAGATCTTTATAAAAGGGAAATGTAGATTGTATTTATATATATATGTATACAGCCGTATATTGAAGAAAAAAATTATAGCAAATGCGCTCGAAACTAATGGGAAACGAAAATTAGATTGTAGATTGTGAAGTAACATTGATAAAAGGAATGATGCATCCTTTTTTACTTGATAATCAGATCGAAATAAAATGCCTTTTAGATTTCAGAATTCAATCAGGATAAAAATCTCGATACTAAGTCTTGTGCTGGCACTGAGTAATTGAAAATATAGTCAGACACATTTTTTAAAAAAATATTACTTTCAGAATCAATCATTGCGCATACAGACGTCTCCTATTTCAAGGACTATGTTTGATTTCCCGAAAAACCTATTAATATTTATTAAATCAACTGTCAGATATCTTTAATTTTAGATATGAAAAAAATGCATTAATGCTAAATAGCAGCTTACTTAGGAAAATTTAGAAATATTTTCGGAATGTATTAAAGATTCTTAAGTTAATTTAATTCTAAAATGTTAAAAACGCTTAATATATAATTAGAATTTATAGTTCATTTTCTCTTTTGCTTTAGTATACTATGAGTATATGGGAAATTGTTATTCAAAATTGAACAACTATTAGCGTTATAAAATAATATTTAATGTCTTACAGAAAAAATTTGATTATTGAAAGGGATTTTCTTTACGTTTCATACGATGTCAAGTGTGTATGTGTATCGGAACTTTTATTTCAATCATTTAATTATCCATTAGCTAGGAACCATTTGTTCAAAATAAATCTTAGGCTGCGAGACTAAAAAAAATATTATTACTGCGACATAGATATAATGAATTATTTTAGAGTTTTGTATTTTAGCGACAAATTTGCACGGAGTTCTGTACTTTTTATGCTGCAAGTGTACATTTAATACGAGAGAACTTGAGGTCCGATGCATTAAAGTCATGTGACATTATAGTCACGTGGTAAATACAATCGAGTGTTTTCAGCCAACCAATTCATGCGCCTCACTATTGCCAACTTTTGCATTCTAAAGACACTTTCCTTTATAAAGGAGGCATTTGTAAACAATGATATCCCCCGTAGGTAAACATAATGTGTGTGTGTACTTGATTTTAAAGTCCGTATTATATAAAAAAAATCACATTTTTTTATTTTTGGAAAAATTTTGAAGGTTCTTAATACTTGGGCATCTTTATCCAATTATTAAATCTGGTGTTATTTCTGGATTTTACAACAGGTACACGGAATTGAAGAAAAAACATGCGATTACACTTTTCATGAAACAGACTTGAATTTAGTCTCATTACATGCAATGTGTAAAAATCGCTATTGGCTTTTAAGTTAGTTCCGTAGAAGTGAGTTTTCAATTCGTGACTGTGATTATTATATCAATATTTTCGCAAATAGGTTATCACAACTCAAACAAGACGAAATCCTGCCAATATTGAATTAATATTGTACTATACCACACACATTATAAAGAAGTTTGTCGACAGGCCTTATAATTTTGAAACATGATCAAGACATGAAACTGGCTGCTGAAGAATTACCTTATTCTCTTGGCTTCCACACTTGTGAGGACTCAAACGTTCAGTTCCATTTTATTGAAGTCATAATTAGTCTGTGGGTCGTAATTCTAAAAGAAATAAGACTTGAACACGTGACTTGACTTTAACATGGCCAGCTGTGAAGCTTACGACCATAACCACATGGTCATCCATTAAGCTGAAAATATACTGTAGAGAATTGCTGAAGGTGAAGAGTGAAAAGAAAAAAAAGTTGGAAATTTGTTAACACCAAGGCTAATTTGAAAAAGATTGGTTGAAAACATTCGATTTTAATTATAAGTTTATGTCTCCATTATACCTTGTAGAGAGCAGTATATTTTAGAATATTGATGGAGTTTTTAAAAATAAATATATATATATATTATATTACACACACATTACATTTTTCATGTTTTTCATCTCTTGTAAACCTTTTTAATGGGTTCAATTCACATATGACGTCATATTCACTAGTTAAATGCAGGCATGTGTTTCCAGCCGATCGGGTCATAATTTTACATGGCATCATACGTAAATAATAAAGGTAACTTACTATTGTCTCCTGAGGGAATTATTACTCGCTACTCAGCAGTGGTAACTCCTCTGGATCTTTTCCAATAACTGTCAGTTTGCGGTAGCCAAGAGTTCATGGTCACAAATTTGTAGCCGACATTGTTTCCATCGCGTTATGATTCGAGTCATGATGTCCGTGAAGATACACCATATAGCAGGTCTGATGCATGTTAAAATTGTCGTGGCTCAAAGTCCTCACGTTGACATGACAAGGAAGTTTGAAGAATGAGGTTCCAAGTAAAGTTTTATCTTCATCACTTGACTGAGGTTCAAAATTACATGATATAATGTTTCGGTGATAGATTGTCGAGGAATTTTGGCAGGGGTTCTTAATTAAATCAAGAAATTACGTTTTGCAGTCCCGCTGGGCATGCCGTAGACCAGTGATCCGCAACCTTTTTATCGACGCGGACCGGTCACCTTTTGTTAATTTTATCGCGGCCCGCTGAGGGGGAGGATGTTGCTTGTTTATATTTTAGACTGTTTTGTTTTAATAATTTTAATTTAAGTGTATTTAATCGTGACTTCTGAATAAAATATAGCTACACCAAAAATGAATATAAAGTGATTTAACAAGGAATATTAAGTGATTTTCATTAAAAGTAGCCCAAACCTAAGAAAAATATACCACAATAAATAAAGAGAAATAATTTAATGTTTCTTGTGCGGACCGGAGTTGCGGAACACTACCGTAGACGACTAGAAGGAAAAGGAATCTCTATTCGAGCCAGTCATTAACCCTTAACTTCGCAATTTTTTAAATTTCTGTGAAAAAATTATATGAGCTAGTTCTTATATAAGTAATAATAAAAGGAAAAAGTATGAAAAAAAATTAAGCAGTTTTAAATTGAATTTCAGTCTTTTTTTTTTGTTGTAGCAGAAATGCAATATTGCGCAGTAGTGCTGTAAACTACAAAACTTCTTTTTATATGATTCATTTATATTCATCATAAAATGTTTAAATTTCTTACGTGGTAATTTATCGTCAATAAACAAGAGGAAGCATAAAATATAATGGACTATTTTTATAGCAAAAATACAGTTCTTGAGGCATCAGAGATTTTTATAATTGTGATTTCTGAAAAAAATGTACTTCCATCTAGTGACAAAATTAGCATGTATTTCGTTGCAGTAATCTTTTTTTTTCTCAGATAAGTGATTTGTAGGTAGTTAAAACAAATATTGAGTCTGTTAAATTAAAATAAATCATATGTTGCAGAAATGCAACAGTGCGAAGGTAAGGGTTAAACGCTTATATTCGTTAAGGGCTAAGTTCGTTGCCCCTAACTCACGTGTAGATTCAAAGTGCAATGTTAATAAATAATCAATCAATAATTGGTACAGCTTGACGAAATATGGCCATTTTGCCATGATTTGTCAAGTTGTCATATTCGCCATGTAGTTAATACAGCCAATTAATTAATCTACAGCAGTGCTTCTCAAACTTTGGATGCTTGCGACCCAATTTTTAATCATAATTTTTATGCCCCCCCCCGTCATACAACACTGATGTACTGAATCCGATAATAATGTACTTAGACTCTAATTCTGCAATACGTCTTTAATTCTAAACCGTACAGATTATCAAGATAAGTTTTAAGTTTTGAACATAATTTTGACAAGCCCATGGGGTCACATTAGTAATTATTAAACTTCGTAATGATGAATTATTGATCAAATACATATTGTAGTACTTATAAATTTATGGGTATATTATATCATTGTAAATATATATTTTTTATTATCTCAAAATAAATTTTGTCTTGATTTAATTTTGGTAAAAATTGATAGTTTTTTAAAAAAATCTATTTTCGATATGCTCACGCCCCCTTGTAGGATTATCACTGCCCCCTAGGGGGGTGCTCCCCACAGTTTAAGAAACACTGATCTACAGTGATAAAATTCTATGTTTTTTCAAGTGACCATGGTAAAAAGATAAGGAAATTCATACCTTTGTACTGTAATTAGTTTTTGTATTATAATTTTTTGTATTTGCGCAGAAAGGTGTTTCTGTTACATATATATATATATATATATATATATATATATGACAGGCCCCAGGCCTGCTGGTAAAATAAAGAGGGCATCATCTTCACAATATTCCTTTATTACGCTTTCATCATATATGATCTAACATGGCGGACCTTTTGCCGCGCAACCGGGCGTTACCAAATACAACATTGCAGCGAGGAGACACCAGCCAAGTCCTTCCTAGTATGCGTTCGCCTTCGTCAGCGCTCGTTGCTCCTTTTAACAGGCTTGTTTACTCATAAATCCTTACGCGATGGTAAAGAGTTCGCTCTATTTTCATTTATTACTTCCTTAATTTTGAACCTAAACTTTTCAAACCTGACATATATATAAAAGTTACCATACAAATTAATTGAAGTACAGAATTTTTGATGGTCAGACATTTTGTTTAGTTTCAGGTTCATAACTAGTTTCTCCATTAAAGCAAAAAAACTTCTCTAAATGCTTCTTAAAGGGAAGGACGAGGTAATATTTTGACTCCTTTTGAGTTGACGCCTTTTTAAAATAAACTAAGAATTATGCAATCATATAACCCATTGGATTGACGCGAAAGAGGAAAAATTCTTAACATTGTCCTTGGGTTGACTATTGCTCTTTGGAAGAAGTTGAAGTTAAACAATGTTTAATAGTTTTCCTTGTGACTATTATGCAGATTTTTATGTTAAGTCGTTTTATTTTTAACGTATCAACTTGTTTTCTTATTCATGTTCCACATGCTTGAAGAAAATTAAAGTTTTTGACCTTGGTTAAAATATTTTTTAGTAATTTTCCTTATCACATAAATTAGAAATTTCCAGGTCTTTTTTATTGGTTCTAAAATAAAATTAAATTGACACGTCATGAGAAAATTTTGGTTTGATAAGTGTAAGGCTGGTGGTCTACATCGATATAACAAATAAGATTAATTTCAGTTAAATATTTAGTAGTTCTTGAAATGAATTCAATATGTTTAATAGTGTGTGTGTGTGTGTGTAACGAGAGAGTCTCATATCGTTAGCCTAATTATCAGAATGTGCGTAAATCCTCACTCCAAGTTGTTGAATATGTTAGTCAAGATGGGCGATAACATTACAATATCGTTGTCTTGATATTTTTATCGTGTGGTAATGCAGTTGCCATGAGGAAAACGTATATTAGATTTAATTTTTATTGGGGTTTTTTTCTCCGCGGTAACCCTATGAATTTCAGACGATTGTAATTCGATTTCTTTAAAAACTTAACCATTTCCAATGCATTTGTTCTTTAAGCTACTATTTTAGTCTTCTCTTGTATTTTGTGTTATTTTCGAATATGAATATTTTTAATATCATTGGTGAGTATCAGGATATTTTTTGAAAAGAATAAGTGCTGTGCTTTTAATTAATGCTATAAATCGCACATTTCTACTTTATTTTACTTTTTAATAATGCTTTTTGGAACGTTCCTTGTTCGAGGAAATTCATTGATGGAACTCACAGTTTTTGAAATATTGCAAGTTATCAGCACTTATTAATTGATATTCATTATTAATTTTAATACATATTATGTAATTCTATTTATAATATAATATAATAATTATTATATATACTAATCATTTTTTATATTTATTTATAAAAATAATTTTCTTACTTTACTTTATAGATATTACAAGTGTTATTTATTTATAATTGTTATATTATTTATAATTATAATTATATTCTATTAGTATTGTAATGGCCTCCCGCCTGGGGAAGCCATCTCTTCATCTATTCGACCTAAATCTGTAGGAGGTAAAAATTGATAAAAATTGATGGTGACCCAAACTAGTCATGAGATTTCCAATTTATTATTGCCAAAGATAATAATCTAAGACAAGAGCAAACTATAGAGGGAAAATCTAGAATGATAAAACGATAGCTCAAAACTCTATGTGAATAAGCGCATGAAATTCTAATAGCTAAACTTTACTCAAAGTTATCTTAAGAATCCTTACTTCTTTAATTTATTTTAATAGCTTAAGTCCGTCCTATAATCACGCATCTAAATTTCGATCCTTACCCGTTACAGCACTGTTTTCCGCGGTAACTCAGCTTCTTTTCCTTCCCTTTCGATTTCTACACTTCCACTATATATATATACTAGCTAATCTGCATATCAAGGTTTCTGCCGGAGAGGGATGGCTGTGAAATAACTCAATTGCTGGCCCCAAAGATTCCCCAAGAAGATTAATAGAAAATAACGTAAGGTCCTGTCACAGCATTATTATATATAATAATTATATTATGTAAGTATATTATAAAAATAATTATTATATAAAAATTACAAGAATTTTTTTAATCAATTTACTTTTATTTTGCGGACGATTTCTTACCGCTAGGCTCCCATATTGGATCCCACATAACTCGGCAAGAACGGCTGCATGGCGTGCAATACTCCTATATCAAATTTAGTTTCTTTGTGGAGTTACGTATTCTGATAATTTGGCTGGTGATATGGTTGTGGTACGATTGAAAAATAATGGATTCGATTGAATTATGGGATTTTGGAAATGATTCTACATATTACTATCCGTTTCTTTTCTTTTTTTAATGCTTGAATTTATAGTTTAATGTTAGAAAACAAGCAGCTCTATAAATCAGTTTTTGTAATGAAATTAAATATTTATAAGGCTGCTACGCTACAATTAAACTGGCCTTTAAGTTTTTCATGGTGTGCAGAGTATAGTATTGAAGCTTGGAGGGGAGGTACTAGATCTCCGGTGTCATTTCATCAGCTAAAGCCCACCCTTGGTTCTAGAACGATATTAATTTCAAACAGCCACTTAGCCAGCAGGTACCCGTCACATCAATTAACTTTAGACGGATGTCTCGTCAGCAGAAGCTCGTTTCATAAATCTGGTGAAATGTTATTTTTAATTACATTTTTAACTACACTGTTGAACTATTATTTATTTAGTTCATATAAATAAATTTATAATACACATTTTGAAAAATAAAATTTTTTTTCGCTAAATTTTGATATGCAAGTAAACTTTTTTTTTGTTAAAGTAAATCACTTCAAAAAGGTATATTATTTTTCTATAAACTCTGAGTGCGAGTATTTATTAACGTTGCATTCTAAAACAACACGAAGGCTACTAGCAACGAACATCTTAATTTTGCCTCGGTCAAGTTACGAGAACGACACCTGAGCTGGTACTCTCTCTCCAAGCTGCCACACCGCACCAACTGAAGGACTTTTGAGTCTCGACAAATTTAACGTGCATCTGTATTTCTACAGGGCCGCGTGTTGGCACAGGGGTGTCCAACACGCGGCCGTGAAATAGATTAATATTTTATTAAATAATTCCATTTGATTTTACTTTATTAAAGTACTTTTTTAATAAATTCCTAAATGCATTATGCATATCTTTTACTCTATGGAGGGTACATGGTTCTCTGTGTGTGCGACTTTCATTTCTCATCTTCTGTTTAAAGTGCTAAAAGAGCAAGAGGCAGTCAGAGATATTTTTATAAATTTTTTAAAAAAATATTCACTGGAAGGTTAAGATAAATGGAAATTATACTTAATCGTTTGCGAATGACAGCACAATCAAATTTCAACAATTATTTGATCATTGCATTATTATATTATATAAACATTATTATATTATCTATGCCTGCATACATGAAAAATAATGAAAACAATAATAATAATTCATTCTGTTTTAAATTTTCACTCCAATTTGTTTCCAAATCTGATATAAAGGTACATATTTTTATGTGCGGCTCGCGGGATTATAATGTTTTTCCGAAGTGACCCACAAGGTCATTTGGGTTGGCTACCCCTGCTGTAGTGCATCCCCTATAAACTCTGAATAACTATGCGTTGAATCTCCGTAATCTCTCTTTGATGTCTATAATTTTTGTTGTGTGAAAAAAGAAAGACAAGTATATCTCTCGCTTCGTTTGTACATCGAAAATTTCTTGTGGCCGCGGTAGCCGAGTGGTATTGGTATCGGAACGTGGCTTGCTTTGTCATGGGTTCGAGCCCAGTACCACTAAAGACCCGCCGTGTAGGGCAGCGATGCACGCTAAATCTGTCGAGAGCTGAAACGTCCTCCCGTTGGTGTGGTGTGGTAGTTAGGAGAGGGGGGTGCCAGCTCAGCTGTCGTACACGTCACTTGACCATGGTTCAGAATTACGTGGTCCGTCGCCAAAAGCCCTCGTGTAGCTGAACAGTGCGACGTTAATATTCAATCAATCAATCGAAAATGTCTTTTTTTGTGATGCACACAAATACACTTTCGCTCACACACGAACGCGCACACTTTCGCTCACACACGAACGCACACACTTTCTCACACACACAAACGCACACACTTTCTCACACACACAAACGCACACTCTCTCACCCAAACGTACACACATTCTCTCACCCAAACGCACACACCTTTTCTCTCGCAAACGCACGCACTTTCTCTCTCTCGCAAACGCACGCACTTTCTCTCTCTCGCAAACGCACGCCCTTTCTCTCTCTCGCAAACGCACGCCCTTTCTTCTCTCTCTCTCGCGCAAAACGCCCTTTCTCTCGCGCAAACGCGCCTTTCTCGCGCAAACGCACGCCCTTTCTCTCTCGCGCAAACGCACGCCCTTTCTCTCTCGCGCAAACGCACGCCCTTTCTCTCTCGCGCAAACGCACGCCCTTTCTCTCTCGCGCAAACGCACGCCCTTTCTCTCTCGCAAACGCACACACTTTCTCACACATACAGACCTCTCTCTCGCACACTGACACACATGTATGACTGGGGAAAATGTCCTACCGTAAGATCGAAAGGTTAAAATTTTTTTTATAAAATCGCATTTATGTAAAGAATCAGAGCCCCTATTTCTTTTAAAGGGGACAAATCTATCTTGCAATCTTCCTTGTTCTTTATAAAAGAAGGGGGGGGAATGTGGCACCCTCAAAAGAAATCAAAGTGGAAAATCTCCCTTACTCCAATACCCGCTCAGCCCACCCCGGTCGAGCGTTTCATCCTGAAATCTCGCGGAATGTTCGATCCGGATGTGGAATAGTTTTTGTTTTGGATGTCTGCGCGATGGATTATGGAGAAAGTGTGCGGGGACGTCGATCACTGTCAAGGTCGACCGGTGTCCATGGGAACCCCACCCTTACCTGTGTGCTCTCGCCTACCTGCGTTCCTTACTTTTCAGTCTCTGCGCTCAAGGGAGGGGTTTTTCGAATATGGAAAGAAAAAAAAAAGTCAGCGGCAGTAGTTGTGAGAATTTCTTTCGGTCTGGGTTCTAACTTTTGTGGGTTTTTGAGAACGAGTTTCAATTTATTATTATTATTATTTTTGATGTGTTTGAAATGGGCTTATTGCGTTGAAGTTCGTATTTTATTTATTTTTTCAACTTAAGTCTTCGAAATTAGATGACTGAAAACATTTTCAGCATACCGTAATTTTAAAATATCTCAGAATTATAGAAGACATACATGTGTATTTGCGATTCATAATTTAGAAATAAATATATATAATTATTTTTTTTTTAGAAATATGATAAATTTTAAGAAAATTATGGTGTGTATAATGAAACCAAAAGCGAACATAAAGGTCTTAAAGGTCATTCATCTGTTTGGGGAAAAATTGTTGGATGGATTTCATGCTGACGTATTTTCCCCTTTCAATTTGGGTACATATTAAGGCTGTGTTGGACGACTGTTTATGGTTTTTAGCCTGTAGCGAACCATTATACCATTAGAGAGATCTACTGTGTGTTAAGTGGAATGGAGCCTCTCTTCTGTGGTATGGTGTATGATACAATATGTCCCATGAGGATTCAGGGTGAAATATTCCAACTATTCAACCGATTCTTGGTGTGGAAGTCAGTAGAGGGAAATACTAGCTCAGGTATCGTTTCATCACTTGATTGATTTACAGCAGGGAAGTCCAACCCGCGGCCCGCCTTGAATAATTTTGCGGACCGCAAGATTCTTTACAATTGTACAAAATTCGACTATTTTGTACAATAATTTTTTTTTTTTTTGTAAAAAATAAATCCCATAACTGTTATTACTTTATCACGTTGCTTCTGTTACTGCGCGAATCTCTTTTTTTCCCCCTAAATTGAAATGTATCAAACATAAATCGTGCTCAAACTTAACACACGAAAATCTGCAACATCAATTACGATACGCAAATACACATGCATTGAGATCGACTTGCAAAAACTAAGTGAAAAAGTTGTGAGCAACAGATATCTCACTAATTAAGTAAAATAAACATTATTTGATCTTTGCATTATATATTATTATATTATCTATGTATGTATGCATGAAAACAATAATAATATATCAATCTGTTTTAAATTTTCACTCTAACAAATGTTTGTAAGGGATCCAAATCTAATATAAAGATATATATTTTTATATGCGGCCCGCGGGATTGTAAAGTTCTTCGGAAGTGGCCCGCGTGGTCATTAGGATTGGCCACCCCTGATTTACAGTATACAATGTCCATCGCTAACAGCCCTCATGTAATTAAAAAAAAGCCGTGTGTTTTTGGTCAATTATATTATTTAAAAATCTAACATATATTATATTTATATATTAATTTCAAAACCGAGTTAAAGCACACTTTCCTGTGTCATATTTATTATGGATGTTCTTATGCCATTCGTGTGATTAAGGGAAAGTGTCCTTCCGAAATTTTTTTTAAAGGTATCTCTCTGTGACCTTCAAGCTAATTTTAAAATGATCTACGGAACACAAAAGTTTAGCCCTCCCTCTCTTCTTTATATATGAAATTTTTTCCTGAATAACTATAACGTGTAATCTTATACAGGGGCTTGCATAAGGGTGAGATTTGAGGGTACCCCCCATAGACTCATATTTTCAATTTGTACGATAGAAATTACCTCTCGGGGCTTTCGTCTACGCATGTTTTCGTATATTAAATTCTTCCTTTGAAAGAAATCTGTGTTCACTGTGTTGATTTTAGAGTTAATTTCGAGAATAGCTTGTTAATGAAAATATCTTAATTTTTTATATGAAGCATTGTCTTGTTTCTTTTTGTATTTCATTGTTTTATTTTTTCATCCCGAAATGTCATGCCTTTTTGATGAAAATTCACTAGTATGGAATTTTGGAAAAACTGTGGAGTTTTTTTTCACTCTAAAAATTGAAATGGGTATGTATTTAGTATAGAACGATATAATCCCCAGATTTTTAAAATTATTTGTCAACATTGTTGCTAATGCCACCATTCTGACGTAGCCAGATCGAGAGCCACGAAATTCAAGCACTAAATTGTACTTCTGTCGTTAGCCGTATCTTTGAGCCCCATGCAGATGACAGTGTGATTTGGATCGTTTACACCCCGTTATAGAGGGAGAACCCTGGGGGTGGTTAAGGACCTCCCATCTCTCTTTCTCTTCCACAAACGTCAAGAAAGGACGTGCGGCTCGACGGCTGTTTAGAGCAGTGATCCGCAACCGAAGGTCAGTGGGTTAAATGGTGCCGGGCCGCCTAAAGAACATTCAACTATTGCCATTTTATTTAAAGTGGTGCATTTCTCTCGGATTTGCGCAACTTTCCACAGAAATCACTTTATATTCCACGTTAAATCACTTTAATTCATTTTTGGTTTAACTATATTTTATTCTGAAGGCATATTTAAATGTAACTAAATTAAAATTGTTAAATCAAATCAATCTAAAATATAAACAATCAACGTGTCCCACCCTCAGCGGTCCGCAGCAATAAAAAGGTTGTGGAGCACTAGTTTAGAGTAACCCTATTCCACGAAGACCCATACATTTACAAACATCCGTACCTTCTCGGAGATTCGAACCCAGGCCGTACGACACAGCAGTCAGCGCTGGTAACCGCTATACCCGATGGGTGGCATTTATCAATGCTGCACTCTGACGCAACGTGAGTGCTATTAATGTGATGGATCACACCAAATCTCCACACCACACCTTCGCGAGGACTTAGAAATTCGATAAATTTAACATGCTTCAACTCTTCTGCTCGGTGGGGCTTAAATAACTCCAGGATTCGAACCCAGAACTCGATGACGCCGACTACGAGTTTGTGGCCATTACTGACTCAGCTATAGTGGCTTAAAAATTGTTAAAGAAATCATTTAAAAGTTGTTCTGTAGCTTGAATATTTTAAACTTAATACTTTGAATGCTACAAAAGTGTTTTCATTTTACTGTTGTTTTTTAACATATAATTTTTATAGCTAAAAATAAGAAAATATTGGACAAGAAATAATGTTAATTCAAAATAACAAGAAACGAAAAAATGAATCGAGAAGCCCAGCTAGTTTTAATATGAAATATAGCGTGGAAATACAGCATTAAATACTTTTTCTTTTTTTTCTTTCTCCCTTCTTGCTTAAATACGATAAAATGATTTGCGATTCCGTGACGAAAGAAAAAAGAAATGTATTATTTATTTATTTCATGTTTTTTTTTTCAGATGAAAGAATTACTACTTTGTAAATTAAACATATTAACTACTTAATTTTGCTCCTTGTAACATTAACAAATTGGGCAATTAAAATTATTTTATGCTTCTAAAAACGAAACACTTTTTTTGTTGTTGTTGTGGGGGAAAAGGCGATTAAAATAACGCTTCCCCAATTGGGAAATCTTGATGAAAAGTAAACAAAAAAAGAGAGAGTTTTACTCTAGTTAATTAATTTAAATCTTTTAAAAATAAGTATTGCTGTGTAAATAGTTTTATTTTATGATATTGCATTTTTTCTTTCTTTCGGTTTTTTTTTATTTTTTAAAGAAACGCATAACTTTTTAAGTTTGAATATTTTTTAATCTATTTTATTTGTGCGTGAATTTTCTTACATTTTCATGCTCTTTTTTAGGAATCAATTCATACTTTCAAGAGTGTACTTTGAATATTATTTTAAAAGATGTTTGATTTCAATTTTTAAATATTTATAAGTTGAAGAAAATATTATTTAATGTAATTGTTTTTTACATGAATTTAGTTATAATATGCTTGCATAAATGAACTAACTATACGATGATCTAAGTTATTTTATAAAAATGAAATGAGAAATTGTGTGTACGAAGAGCCTATGAACGAGTGCTAGTCTTTTTATACTTGAAGTCTTGTAAGATGTAAATATCATCTCTAAAGATTAAATTTGGGGGGGGACATATTGCAAGTATAAAGAAAAGAAAAGAAGAATTTATAATAGTGCAATTTTTCCTACAATAACGTTTTTGTTTTACTGTACTCAAAGAAATTGCCAAGAGAGAGAGAGAGAGGTAGGTTATTAGTTTTTATGAATACAAAAAATAAATCCACTTTATTTATTAAAAGATAAAAAAAATATGTAGAAATAGTTTAGAGGAATTGTCTGTATTACAAGATTCTCTTTGTGTTTGCGCCTCTGGAATACTACTTGTATTATTTTTTTTAATGAAGTGATTGATGAATGTCGAAAATTTGTAAGACAAAAAAATCTATTTAATTAATGAAACGAATTTTCCTTATCTTAAGAAAAAATTGATACAATGTTCACCGATTTTGATGTATGAAAAAACAAAAAGTTTAATTAAACATTAATTTTAAACAATGATTGGTTTCTCTAAAGCAATGCTTAGACTTTGCCGACGTCTTCCTGATTGAAACGTGAATCTTGATTAATTTTCCCTGTTGAATATTTAATTTCTTTCTTTATTTTTCAATTTTTCATTTCCTTTCTTTTTTTTATCATACATTGGTTGAGCCATTTTACTTTTATATGCGCTTTGTCGATTCTTAGCGTATTTTAACACAAAACATACTTCTCGTGGAGGCAAACTTGAACGGGAATAATGTGCGTGAATATTCTATGTATGTGTGTGTCCAATATTATGCTTGCATCTAGAAGTTTTGTTTCTTTCTCTGAAATTTTTGTTGGGAGTTTTGATTGGTTTAATTAAAATTCACTTTATCAACCAAGTATTTTTAATTTTACAGTAACATCATTTTGATGATCGTGTTCTGACAGAAATTTAAATATTGCTAGAAAATCGAATAAAACACACCTTTGGAATTGTAGTGAAACTGTCATTTTTTTGTCTGGCATTCTTCAGAGTATTTTCTTTCCTAAATTTTGCTTTTCCCTTGGTCAATTTTCTTTTATATCTTTTGTTTGACCCTCAAACATGGTCACTGTAGCCTATTGGTTATGGCCAGGAGCTCGTGACCTGTGTGTCTTGGGTTTGAGTCCATGGTGCCACTGCAGAGAGAGAAGGCTGATGCACATTAAATCTGTCGATTTTCAGTTCTCTCGTTGGCGAGGTGTAATAGTTTGGAGAAGTGGTACCACCTCAAGTGTCATCCTCGTCATTTGACCGTGGTTCAAAATTGTTAGGTCCGTCGACAATAGCCCTCGTGTTGCTTTATATCGTGACGTTAATTCACACTCAATCAATTTGTTGCTTCTAATGCAACCTGTCTGACGTAATCAGATCGAGGTCCATGAAATTCATCGTGGCAAGGGGCTAGAAGTACGCCTGTCGTTGGCCTTGAGCACCATACAGTTGACAGTATGAAATAGCTCGGCGAAATTCCCCGAATGGACGATAGATGGCGGCACCACCTATTTCAACCTCCACAATTTAGGCATGGAACTGAAGGGGATGAAAATATTCTCCAGTCCCTGCACTCGTGACTCAGCCCACAAGACTTTCGGTCCCCCTGATTTAACGAGCACATACTCCGTGTGTACTGGGAGGGTATTTGATCGCATCGAGCATCGAACCCAGGCCTTCCGGTCTGGAATCCAATGCTCTAACCACTAGGGTACCCACGGCGCATAAATTCATTCATTCGATTTACGAACATTTGCCGTCCGAAATCACTAAATAACGTAAATGAATGCATAAAATTGAATTAATTATAATTTAAAAATAGTTTTATTTAATTTTAAAACAATCTTGCTTCATCTTGGGAAGTCCTCACTAATGTGAATAAATGATGCGTTAGAATTTCAAAATAACATTGTTTTTCTTTCACTGCATTTTCTTTGAAACAAATAGCTACCCTAAAAATTTAACTATTTAAATTTCTATTCATGAAAGCATTTGAAACATTGTTACCATTCTTAAGTAAAAAGAATTATTAAATTGCCCCTCAAAACAAACCATTACAAAAAAAAAAAAAAAAAACCTAAGAAAAGGGGATCATTGTGTTGAGTTCCCTTAATAAGAATTTGTAATGTTTGCAGTTCTTTGTAAATGCACGCTAAAAAAATAAGTACGGAAATAAATATTCTTTATTACTTTTGATGCAGTCTTTTTTAAAATAAAAGGAAAAGCAGAAACTAATTTATTTTGCTCCTTAAAATTTTTTGTTGCTTCAGTTAACATTACGTTAAAACAACTTTAACGTATCCGACTACGTTCGGAACCGTGATTTTGCAAAAGTGTATAAATGGATAACGTTTATGATATTTAGAAACACTTAGATTAGAAAACGTATGTAAAATTGTTTTAAGAATATTATTACAACAAACAAGTATTTAAGTGTAATATTTTGACAAAAAATGAACATAGAATGACCCATTTTCAAAACATTCTCCTTTTATGAAAAATGCTTCTATTATCACTATTTTGCCTGTATTTAGCTCAGACCTCTGTAGAGAGGACGAACTAGAATTTTTGAAATATACAACTTAGAAGTGGATTTATCCATATTTTACTACAACAGAGGGGAGAAATTTTAAGAAAAAAGCGCCGATAATTATTTCAATTGGTAGTAACTCTGAAAATAATGTGAATTTCTCAAAAATCTCAGTTCAGACTCTCTGGAGAAGTCTTTACTTTATGTAAGCAAAATATTATTATTATAAAAGCATTTTTTATAAAAGGAGAACGTTCTGAAAAAAGCTTATTCTAAGTTAATTTTTTGCCAAAATAATGTATTTAAATAATTTTTTTGTGTCAAAATATCCTTAAAACAATTTTATACATGTATTTTAATCCAAGTAGCACTAAATATCATGAAAATTATCCATTTATGCTCTTTTTTTAAATCACGGTTCCTAACATAGTCGGATACCTTAAACTGTTGGCTGCCTACTTCGTAATACCGAACGATGAGCAAATTTCTCTGACCACAATGTAGCCAGCACTTTTGTTATATTTCCCGCCACATCATCTGAAGGATTTTGAAACTAATTTAGTAGAATGAACAACAATTATTTTATGAAAGGTCTAAGGGGAATCAGGACTAGAAATGAGTATTTCAGAGACTAAAAGTACAGGACTTCAATCTTGGAGTCGTTAACACCAAATCTATTAACTCACGTCTAATCAAAAATGCAATTTTTTGGTAAATAAAACCCGATCAAAAATCGGCACGATGGTCAACTTTCAAGAAATCGTAGCGGAAAACATTGCTGGGAAATGAAGAGGAGTTTCTTGATTTTTTCAATTCCTACACTCTTAGCTCACAATCTCTATATATTTATTTATATATTTATTTATCTTGGTAGAATTTTCAATCGTTAATAAAAAAAATAAATTTTAAAGAGCTCAATTGAGCTGAAATTGAAAAACAGGATTATTTTGGATGACAATACAATAATATAATAATAACTAATAATAATTGATTAAAACTAATTATTTAAAGGATTACAAATGCAACCACTTTGGCATCATTTTTGGCGGCTTAGCGGCCTTTTTGGCGACTTGTCAAAATTTGAAAAGGTTTTTTTTTCTCACGTGTTAAAGTATTCAGTTGAAATTAATTTTATATACACGATTGTATTGGATGACAATACGATACTTTAATAATAATTAATAAAAATTAGTTATCACTCCATGTTGTGATTCTGTCCTATGTATATACATATTTATATTAATTGTAACTATTTAATAAAAAGTAGCTAAAATAAAATTTTTCTTTGTTGATCTTTGTAGGAATTGACTTAAATTTTTTTTTATATTACTTATGTGTGTGTGTGTGTGTTAAGACAATGTGTGCTTATGAATACGTTCTTGAATACTTTACCAAGACCTAGATGGATGTGAACATGTTTAAAAAGAAGCAATGTGTGATTGGATGATTATGCTGGAATGAAAACAAGTATGGAACTGGACATGAAATTGTACGATGTGTTATCGAGATTGTGCAAAAAGAAGCAACCTCTGCAGAAGACGCCGTACTGGAGCTAGTGTGTCACGATTTCGCTCTGTAAGAACCCTACTTATACGTTCTAATAACTTAAAATATCAAGAAAGTACAATAACTCTCTCGCCTAAAAATTATTCTGGAGATTCTTTGAAGCATAATTCAATGAAAAGATATTGAAAAGACGGAACAGACTAGTATATTGTCTTATTTTATGCAGTAAAAAAATTAAGAAACTCCAACTTTTTAAATATTGTACCGACTGTTTCATGTATTAATTCGACTATTAATCAGTAATTATGTTAATCCAGTTCTTCCATTTCACATGCATTCAGGGCAATAATACAGCATGTATTAATTTTCTTAAGTTATTAAACTAATGATCAATGCTTTAAATAAATGTAAATATGTAACGAAAATACATATTTAGTTTTTATATAAATTCTTTTGTGGTATTACATGACATTATCAGCTTGGTGGCTTAGAGGTAGCGAGATCGCTCCGTAAGCCTAAGGTTGCGGGTACGATCCCGGCTATGGTCGCGGTAGCCGAGTGGTATAGGTATCGGTTCGTGGCTGGCTTTGTCACGAGTTCGAAGCCAGTACCACTAAAGACCCACCGTGTAGGGCAGCGATGCACGCTAGAGCTGAAATGTCCTCCCGTTGGTGTGGTGTGGTAGTTAGGAGAGGGGGTACCAGCTCAGGTGTCGTCCACGTCACTTTACCATGGTTCAAAATTAAATGGTCCGTCGCCAAAAGCCTTCGTGTAGCTGAACAATGCGACGTTAATATTCATTCATTCACTCACTCACTCACGGTCCCGGCTGTAGTCGACGGATTTTTCGGATGTGAAAATCGTAGGCACGTATACCATACTGTTATGTGGCATGTAAGCCCTTGAATATCAATTTGGCTCAGATACTCTCCTCAAACCTAAATCACACACGGGAATACTTACTTCGGACGAAAGCTTGAATTGAATAAATTCTAGCGTCAACATTTGGTAGACAGAATCACCACTAGATGGCGCCCTCTTGAAAAAGCTCTCACATTTGGGGACTTGCCATGTCTGCAAAGACTTTGTTGCCAAAATGCAGCCCATTAAAGGGAAAAAAAGACCAAGAATATTCTCCCCCCGCACATTCTTAGCATTTAAAATTCAATTTGAGTCACCATATCTTGTTGGAGAGAGAATAAGTAATTCTTGTTTCCACATGTAAGCAAATTGCGTAGTATTTATTACAAATCGTCTGAATCTCAAAATCTTTGCAAGCGTTGTGCCCCTACGCATCAACCTATTTTTCAAAAATACTGGATTCATTCAACATAAATTAAACAAATTAAAATTGTGTACGTATTTTATTGCGGAACTGTAAATAACTAATTTGAATACTTCAGATTGTAAAGCATTCATACAGTTCTAATTGATAAATAATGGTCTAGCAAAATATAAAAAAGAAATTCACATTAGAACATAAAAGCGTGTGTTAAAACTGGTTTACTGCACCGTAAACACATCAACACAGGAAATGCATTGAAAAAAGCGTAGTTTTCTCTTTAAAAAATATTTAAAAAGAATAGAAAAACAAATATATATATATATATATATATATATATATATATATATATATATATATATATATATGTTGCCATAATTCAGCTACCAAAAGAACAATTGAAAGTGATCATTAACATGTATCATCCAAAAAGAAAAATATACAAGTTAGATAAGGTAACATTTCTTTAATAGCCTTTCTCCTTTAATTTTTGTTTCCAATTATTCGTGTTATATAATTTTCAATGCCAGCATATTTTCACTTCATGAATTTCTGTTTATACTTCTAAAAATATTGTAAAACCTATTCCATTTTAAATTGTACTTTATTTCTATGAATGTATATATTACGTTTAAAGGAAAACAATACCTCTAACAATGATCTAATTAACTGAACTCTAATATAATCAATTATTGATTTTTAATATTTTAATAAACCAATTTAATCCCGCAATAAGGTATTTTCATCAAATTATCAATTATGTATTATGTAAGATTCATTTTTTTGTACTTATTAAAATAATTTTACAGCTTCGAAAAAAAATGAATCAAACCTTTTAATTTATTGTACTCGCAAAAACCAATTTGAATATGCTGAGTGTCTTTTTTTCCTCGTGTAATTAGGATTGATTTTTCTATTAAGGAAGTTTTTTTTTTTTTAGCAAATGACATCCGTCCAAATTTTTTCCCTTTAAATATTTTATATTTTATTAATTAAGGACGTTTAAATTATTTTGTGGAATTCAGTTGTTAATCTAAATGACTGGTATTTGGAAAGAAAAAAATCTTCATTTTCTCGTAATAGATTAGGATATTTGATAAGTAAATATTAGTTTTTTATATTTAAGAAAATATTTTGAGAATCGAATTAAGTTAGCGTGCTTCACAACGAAGCTTATAAATGGTTCTTTGTGATAAATAAATGAGTATGTAATGGAAAATAAATCAGCATGTGATGGGGTACATTTAGTATAAGAGGCTATCCCGTCGCGTTTCAATAAAAAATTTATTTATTTAACTATAAGAGTTGCCCAAATGTAAAGTGGACAAGTTTAAAAAGAACACCTTTCAAGGAAATCAAAAGAAATTGCCATGGGTGTTGTAACACAAATCCCATCATTTCGGTAGCAGGTCTGTCTTCACTCTAGAAAGAAAATGGTTGATTCTTGAGGATATCCTACCCCAGCTTCCTACATTTCATCGTCCAAACAGTAACGTAATACTCTGTTAAGTGACTTAAAAGCCTAGAAGTCATAGAGTGACAAATCCGGACTGCATGGTGAGTGTTCTAAAATTTCTCAACGGATGTTTTGAAGTTGCCTTGGTTTTTTCCGGGAGATGGACATTATCCGGGGATTTTGCGGACATTATCATGGATATCCGATATCGTTTGACGTCCTTCTCAAATCCTTTTTACGCCAACCGTGCCCAGACGTTCGACCTAAACAGTGCTCGCCATAGACTGCGTATTTTCGTCGATAGATGTACGCATAAAACTTACCTCCTGCAATCTGAAACCAAACTACCACGCGTTGTTCCGATATGGACGCATCTCTTATACGGCACGATTTTACTTCCGATTAGTTTCCTCTATCACTAACAGGTTTCGTGTTAAACGTCGTATGCAGTGTGCACTTCCTACCATCCTTCGTGTCCTTGTTTTTTTGGTTCTGCTATAACTGCTCTTAATCTGTCGCAATAACATATCCTCACTTTTCATTTGGGCAACCTTTATTTATTTGAAATTAATACTGAACATTTAGGATCATATGTTTTCTTTTACAGATTTCTCCTACTTAATTTTCAAATATAACTAATTTTTGTTCATTTGTGTACCAAACATATCAAACTTACACAAAGCAGTCTACAGCAAACCCAGTTTATGTAACAAAAACGTTTTGCGTTATACTTACATATTAGCTTATCGACCATTTCCTCGAGATCAAAAAATGTTGTCAAATACCGTAATATACACCAAATAATGGGAAAAATAACAATTACACAGCAAATGTTCCATAAAACATGCTCAAATCCTATAACCTTGTTTTTAAATTGAGCCAACTTACGCAAAGTGTAAATTGCGGTTAGTACGCGAAGGTTAATACGCAAGAAGCAATTTTACTAAAAATGTTGCAAAATTATATATAGAAACAGAACAACATATTATTTAATATTATTCACATATTATACATTATAATTGAGAAAGAACAACACATCGTTCACCAAGGAACTGTTCTGTATATTGGTAGTGTTGAATGTGTTGAATTGACGCACTTTTTCTTTAATTAATAGTAACAAATATTTTAGAGAAATACTCACACAAACGATAAACTGAAACAAATAAATGTGCATGATTTACAATCGCACCAACCGGCTCAACCGACTGTCACCTTTTGACTGAATGAGTTATGATGGTGAATAGTAATAGGCCTAGGCCTGAACGTGGACGATGGTCATCATATGTAGCCAATTGAAATATCGTCCGAAATTCCTAGTTTATCGGAGAATACAACCGGAAATAACACTTGACCGTTGAAATTCTTAGAATTATGATCTTATGAAGGCTGAATACAGAACGAGATGAAGCTCCCATTGCGGCCCAGTTGGTCCATGCCTTCAGGCGTCCCTTCACAACGTTAGTCTTTCGCTCTGCTTCGTTTAGTGCTCGTAATATAAAATATTCGTTCTGCTTCGTTTAGTGCTCGTAATATAAAATATTCGTTCTGCTTCGTTTAGTGCTCGTAATATAAAATATTCGTTCTGCTTCGTTTATATAGTGCCCGTAATATAAAATATTCGCTCTGCTTCGTTTAGTGCCCGTAATATAAAATATTCGCTCTGCTTCGTTTAGTGCCCGTAATATAAAATATTCGCTCTGCTTTGTTTAGTGCCCGTAATGTAAAATATTCGTTCGTTCTGCTTCGTTTAGTGCCCGTAATGTAAAATATTCGCTCTGCTTCGTTTAGTGCCCGTAATATAAAATATTCGTTTAATGCCCGTATAAAATATTCACTCTGCTTCGTTTAGTGCCCGTAATATAAAATATTCGATCTGCTTCGTTTAGTGCCCGTAATATAAAATATTCGCTCTGCTTCGTTTAGTGCCCGTAATATAAAATATTCGCTCTGCTTCGTTTAGTGCCCGTAATATAAAACATTCCTATTTCAAAGAACAAGAAAAATAAGTTTATTTGTTTTACATTTGTTAATTGTGTTCTTTATGTCTTTTATGTTAATTTCCAAAAGGAGTATGGATTTGAATTTCTTTTTTTTTTCATCTCGTGTTATCGTATCGTACTTTTTGTTTGCTGTGCTAATTTATTTTAAGCCTTTGCATCATTTAATATCTTTTTTAAAACGAGGTGGTTGTAAGAATAAATGAATAATTGCCGAGAAGCAACTCAGTATTTGAAAGAAAAGCTGGAATCGTAGTATATTTATTATAGCATAAAAGTTAAAATAATCCATTTAAAATGTAATATTATTAGTGGGTCAAAATTATATAAAGTTAAATGTCAAACTATGAAGAGAACATAAACACAGAATGATACAAATCACTAAGAACCGAAAGTAAATTAAGGAAAGAGAATATACCACCGTAGCTACACATATAAATTGGTCTGAGCGATTTCTACTTTGAAATCGTGGGTATTTACGTATTATACCTTAGACCAATATTATCAAATCATAAGACGTCGCCAAATGTCGCAACATGCAGCCAATAGTGGAAACGCCCACGCATTTTCGAACACAGTAACAATAACGATGACAATATTTAGCGAGATTCTTTTTTTTTGTTTGGATTCGACGAAATTGGTCGACGGTATAATATGTTCGTATCCAATTGTCTTCTAGCAAAGAATTTTTCAGTTTTTTTCTATATTACTTTTATGAATTCCTATGAAGTTATTGAAGAATTATTCATTTTATCTTATGTTAATCCTTTTATACAACATATTTAACTCGCCTTTAAGTAAAAAGAATTGAACTCTTTCAATATATTTTTAAAGATATGAAAATGTTGAAAAGAGAAGTATAATATATTATGCATGCCCTATTATGAAAAATAGCCCAACCTTAAAATGCAAACATATTTAAAAGTTAACAGTTAAAATATAGTAGCTTTAGAATAAATTTGTTAAGTGGGCAATATGTTTAAGAATATAAATTTTCCCACGAGTTTCGTACGCGATCAATTTAATCAAATAAAAATTTTCTCCATCCCGAAAATTATTTTTTAACAAAAGAATCACCTTTAGTGATTTTAATCAAGCGGCAAAGCTGAATATTAGAAGCTGTTTAGCGAAAGGTAGCGATTTTTATTCCTTGAAGTTTGCGTCATCGATTAACTCATTAAAGTTCATCTTAAGTAACTAAAATTTTCGAAAGACTTAACTACAAGATGTGCGGTACGTACTTTTAATATTTTAAAAATTATTGTAATATTTTAAAAATAATTGCAATATTTTTCATACGTTGAATATTTATTTGCAATTTTTACTATGTGCTTGGTGTAGAATTTCTGAATTAACATTAAACTTGAAGGTTACAAGTGAAAACATGAGAAGTTTTATTTTAAAGGAGTATTATCCATCTTTTAGTTTTTGCGATCCAGTTTCCCATTTCAATTTTAATCGCCCCTGCTTCCGCTTATTTTATAATCTATTCTTTTTTTCTGTGAATAATGCATATACAGTTGTTTGAAAAGTATATCTTCACACTTTTGAAAAATATTTCAAAAAAAAAAAAAACCAATGACATACACATAGGTTTTATCTAAAAAGATAATATCAATCATTTTTTTTAATGTTTTATTCGACGATTTCAATATGCGCATCATTAGTTGCGCGATAAACAATGAGTCTGTATAAGATTTCTGACCACGTTTTATGAATTGTTGCAGAATCAATAGTCTGGATGGCCACTATAATTCAACTTTTCAATTTATCAGTGTCAAGAATAGGAAATTGGTAAACAATGTCTCTCTCGTATCCCCATGAAAATTAGCTAGAATGGTCCGGTTTTGATTTGACAATATGCTACTTGCCATCGTAAATCTTTAATGTCATTCCTAAACTGAGTGTCTTGAAGGTGAACTTCGATTGTAGGTAGTTCGAAATTAATGTTGTCTGTTGCAGAATTAAATTCGATAAACCATGGGTTAGTTCTTGCAGAGAAGCCATTTTGAAAGGTAATGTTACTAAACACTGGGGTTGCGTCATCTAGTTTGGACGTCATTAGAAAAAGGAAAAAAAAAAAAAAAAAAAATTCGATAATTTCTTTATGGGACATAAAAAACCGTAAGAGTATTATATCCTTGTTTATTTATTTATACAGTCAGACCCCGATTTACTAAATCCCTATTTAACGAATTTCGCGATTTAACGAATTTTTCACTCCTTAATAAAAATGAAGGCAAAATCCCTATTTGACAGATAACAAACCCCGAACTAACAAAATTTGGAACTAGTTTGTTATTCGGGGTAATGGCGCCATGCAGCGCTTCTTGTTGCTGGAATGGAATTCAATATGGCGGTCTAGCGGTAATTGAATGATACGCAATAATTTTAAAGAATTGCTTTGAAATACATTGAACGTATTTCAAATGAAGGATGTAGGAAAAGATTGAGAATAACCTAGATCAATCAATACATAAATAATGAACATCAATATATTATAATAAAAAGTAACATGTACTAATAATAGTATTATAAGCAGCGTATAATAATGTTATAATATAATTTTATCGTAATTATATGTAATATTCATATAGTACGATTTAATAAGAATTATTAGAAATAATAATCATGTGATATAATTTAAAAGAAATTATAAAAAAAAGAATAATCATCGTATTGTAAAAAATAAAAAGAATGCATAAGAATACTCGTATAACATAATTATGAGTAACAGCATAATTATAAATTAAAAACATAGGGATAGCTATAAATAAGCAACAAAAATAGTTATAAATAAATTACATAATAATAATAATAATAATAATAAATAACAATATTAATTATAAATAAATTACATAATAATAATAATAAATAAATAACAATATTAATTATAAATCAATAACAATATTAATTATAAATCAATAACAATATTAATTATAAATAAACAACAAAACATGTAATGTTTATAAATAAATATTAAAGAAACAATTATAAATAATGAATATATGATTATTACATGTAGTAATAATTGCATTTTTATATTACATTATTAATAAAATAATTACATAATATATGTTAAAATTAATAATGAATATCAACTAAAAAGTACTGAAAGCTTTCAACATGAGACCTGCACTGCAATTTCCTTCAACGAATTTCATAGAAAAAAGAACGTAAAAAGAGAAACATTTTTAAAACGTAAAAAAAAAACGAAAATAAACGATTTACAGTGATAATTAAAAGCACACAACACTTATTATTTTAAGAAAAAGTATTCGAGAACTCACTCATATTAGAAATATCCATATTCGAAAATAGCACATAATAGAACAATTAAAGAATTACATTGAAAATGGTTAAATTTTTAAAGAAATCGTCTGAAATTTATAGGGTTATCGCGGAAAAATACCCAATAAAAGTTATTTCTAATATACGTTATCCCCATGGCAACCACATCGACAGACGATCAAAATATCCAGGTAACCATATTGTAATGTTATCGCCCATTTTGGCGAACATAAACAACAATTTGGCGCTAATAACCCTGATATCAAACTCGCACCCAAAATTTTCCAACGGCTAAAATTTTGTTTGACTAGTTAATATTAGAAAAAATTGGACTTTTTTTCAAATGAACCGGAACAGAAAAAGTTATTTACGTTTGATGACCAACTGCCTATTTGTACTACTGAAGTTAAGGAAATTGTTGAATAGTCGGAGCCAATGAATAATGATTCTGATGCAGAAATTCATAATTAAACTCCTGTCAAAATTATTACATTTCCTGCTGCTTTACTTTGGAAACCGTGAAAACATACTTTATGCAGCAGAATGTAAATGACGCAGTATTTTCTTCTCTGTATAAAGTTGAAAAAGAACTTTTTTGAGACTGGAATCACAAAAAGATTATCAAATCTCTTAGTCAGTATTTTAAAATTTCCAATTATAACTGGTGCGTAATAATTTACTAATAGAATTTTTAGCTGTTGAATAAAAAGTGTGATTTTTAACTGCGATATTTTTTTTTTTTTTTTTTTTGTAGATGCTTATTGTATGGAATTTCCAAAAGGTTAAGGAAAAAATTTTATATTTTGTTTTAACCCCGATAATAGCGAATAACCCCGAATTAATGAACAAAATGTTCGGTCCCGATGAAATCGCTAAATAGAGGTCCGACTGCATTTATTTTTTAAAAAGTGTGAAGATACAATTCGGGCATTGTGTATTATTGAGATAAAATGTTTAAATGTATTTTCGCCTCCATATTGTCGTGCCTCACCTATAGTTTTATTAATTTTTTTAGTTTAGTTTTGCCGTCTTTGATATAGTATTTCCAAGAAAAATAAAATTGTTTAGCTGAAACGTGTAAACTGTGATAACCCCCTACCTGGGGAAACCATTTCTTCATCTACTCGACCTAGATTTGTGGGAGGTAATGATTGATGACCCAAGCTCTAGCCGTAATAAAATCAATTTATTATTATCAATTTTAATATCAAAGACAATTTTACTCTAGGAAGGAAATCAGGAGTGATATATCGTAACCCTAAATCCTATGTGGATAAGCGCCTAGAATCCTGACCACTTAACTTTTAGTAAAGTTATCCTATGAGTCTCAATTTTCCTTAATTTATTTGACTCACTAAAGCCCGTTCTATAACTATGCTTCTAAGTTCAGATCCTTGGCATAAGCTCACGGTGTTCAGCATCACAGCTTCCTTTTCCTCCTTCTCCTCCCTACGATTACTAAACCTCCACTATATATGGTCCACTATATATGGTCCACTATCTATGTGGTTCACTATCTATGGTTCACTATATATGGCTTCACTATCTATGGTTCACTATATATGGCTCCACTATCAAGGTTCCTTCTTGAGAGGGCTGGCTGTGAAATAACTCAATTGATGGCCCCAAAGATTCCCCAAGAGGATTAGTAGGAAAAACCGCGTAAAGTCCCATCACAAAATTAGTGTTAAGTTGCTGACAATTGTCTTCTCTTATAAGTTCGGCTATATTCTGCACTATAATGAAGCACGCATATTTGTCCGATGGTATAGAAGCGAGCGTCTTCTTTCGGAGTGTCTTATTCAGCGACTTACTGGTGAAACGTTTGCAATTATGAAATATGACCCTACATCAGTAAGGTTGTGGAGCTCAAAACTTTATCGTTTTTGCAACCTATTTCCATACCTTCATTTTTGTAATACAGTACTACTAATTAGTAATACAGTTGTTCAGAAAGTACAAGTCTTCTTCAATGTCCGACAGACTCTATTTCTTCCATGGTCAGCACGTTGTGACGTTTGAGATAAATGAAGGTAGCGTGATATTCATTAATTTAAATATTTAATTTATTTACGCCGCAGCTATTAATTACAGCATATACATTAAAGTTATTAAATATATTGTTTACTTCATTGGGGTTGAGATTCTGTTTGTGAGGGAATAGGTTGTGTCCGTTCTCGGCGAAGTTTTCGAACCGTGTCTTCTCTCTGCCCTCTCTAGGGTTTTCTGGATGTTAGCGGTTGGCGTCTTCATCCTCGAGTTACATCCGGTTCGTGGGCGGAGTAGGGGGATTCTCGTGGTGTTAAGGGTTACCGAGGGATGCCCAAGACAAGACCGCGCAAAATTTTAAGGTTGCAGGTGTTCATTGAACGTGGTGACCACACATATCCACAAAAAGAAGCCGATTTACAACGTCCCACAGATATGCGGCCTATTGATCATGTCTTGGAATATATCTGTCATCGACTCTCTCAACGGCAGTAGGGCTCACAAGGATGGGGTTTAGACACTTTCCATAGACCAACAGATTTTTAATTTTTAGTATAAAAATTTAATCTCAGCTCTTTCGACTCCTTTTTTCCAATATATCCCTCCTTATAAAAGTAGTCTACTAAGCCACTTCTCGTCAGGCAGAACATGTTTGACCTTTAACATCACAAAGAACCCATCTGAAATGTCATTCCTCTATACGACATTTAAAATCTGTATGATTAGATACCAGGACATGTTCAAAGTCTCATCATTCCGAAAGGCGGCTGCAAAAAAGATCTTGATTTATAAAATTATTTTCATATTGCTCTGTAAATTTGACGGATGATTAATCCGCATTACATAACCTGATCATAGAATAAAATAAGAGCGAACCAGATAAACTCTTACTGTCTTGATTCTAAGAAATAAATTTTAAAGGAAAAGAAAACTTATTATGATGTGCTGGTATAATTTCAATTCCTGTTCGAGTATTAAAATAATTACAAGCTTTGTGCTGAAGTTTTTCAGTAGATACGACCGTATAAAATATATCACCGTAAAGGTATGTGAATTGAATTTTATATCCTTCTGGAGGAAATAAATCTTGCATTTATAGGTTTCGTGAAATCTAACCTTTCTACATTTGCGTGAAAAATGAGTGTTCCTCGGCCTCTTACATCACCCCCGTGTCAAATAAGGTTTTTGAGATTTTCTTTCTTTCTTTGTGCCAGCATTGAATTTTTTTTTCCTTTTCCTCTTTCAAGAGCTCGAATTTTCTCCGAAACCCATAAAATATATGACATTATTTGTAGGTTCCGCGTTATTGTATAGTTTCTCTTATTGGCTCATGTTATAGTAATTGCGTACCTTCATATGGATTGTAGAGTATTGTTATATAAGTGTGTCGATTCTAAAAGCTAGCATATGCCAAGTAAACAAAATTTTCACATTTATGTGGTTCCTTAAATTAATTTTTATTAGTATACAGTGAAAGACGTTTAACGCGAAAAACTTAGGATGAAATATCAGTTAACACGAAATAATACAACAGTCCCGACAAACTACTATGGATTCTCATGCATTTTTTTTATCACAAAAAGAAAATCGCTTAACACGAAAAGATTTCCCTTCTGTGAATGAAAAAATACGGAAAACACCAGTTACACAGGTTCATTATCGGAAGAATTTGTTGCAGTAGATGATGATAATGTGTGTACAACCTCAATTATATCAGACAAAGACATTTTAGAGCTTGTTCAAAACTCAAAAAATATCATTGATAAAGATTCCCATGACGAAAATGAAATGAACAATGCAACTCTTGCTCCCACATCATCCGAAATGAGGAATATCGTAAAAAGTATGCGCAGTTATTTAAACTCACATTCCAATGGTAAAATGAATAACAAAATTTACGGCATCGAGCAATTTGTTGATAAAATTTGATGCTAAAAAAACAATGCAACCCCACCCACCCCCCAAAAAAATCACATCATTTTGTGAAGATCCCCTTGGATCTCACTTTGAGAACGAGAATAATTTGAAGCCAGATAAGAGCCAGTAGCCCCACGTCACTTGACCATGGTTCAAAATTACGTGGTCCGTCGCCAAAAGCCCTCGTGTAGCTGAACAGTGCGACGTTAATATTCAATCAATCAAGAGCCAGTAGCCATTTTTATAAATAACTTTATTTGGTTATCTTTCCCAAATAAAATCAAAGACTTTTAATAACAAATAATTCAAATTATCTATATGAGGTTTAAAAGGGACTTTCCTTTTAAATTAACTTAAATATTTAATGATCCAATTAATTAACAATTGGAATATCGATCACGCAGAGATTACCACGATAAGAGATCCCAGAATTATATTCAATAATATTCCTATTGAACATTTAACTTTAATCTCACTCCTAATATAAAGCTTTAATGAGACTTTAAATATAAATCAATATTTATTTACCACACTGAATCTCAACTGTTCCTGAGATTAATTTATCCACCTAGAAATTTTCAATAATAAATCTCTAACTTCACTATTATACCTTTCTGCTTCAATCTCTCCTACTGCTTTTTACTTTTACTATTCCGTTTGACTTAAATACTTTATCTAATCTGCATATATAACAAGGAATCCTGTCCTCTTTTTGGAGCTGATTGGAAATAGGTAGGGGAATTAAATTTCCTTAAAAAAGACGTATCAGAAGGTTAGTGATAAAGTTCCGTATTGGTTTGTCACAATTTTCCAAAAACTTAAATGTTTTGTTTTCAAAACCTTGAAAATTTTGTATTAAATTTAATTGTGACTGTTTTTGTTTCATTAATTTTTTTATTAAATAGATGTGCACATGTATACATATCTATTTTTAAATAAAATGTACTCTAATAAACTTAATTTTGTTGAATATATGGATTTTTTTTTGCAATGTCTTTTAACACGAAAAATATTTCATTCCGCTCAGTTTCGTGTTAAGCGATTTTCTCTGTATATAGGTTTGTTCGTTTAACATTTTTCATTACATTACTATATTTCGTTTTCTTCTGCACACAGGAACTAATGTGAATTTCATTTTGAGTGGCACGGTAATGTCAAAAACATTGGAATCTTATCAGTGGCGTAACGGAGAACATTTGGGCACCCCTGCAAAGTCAGGTTTTGGGCCCCACGTTGAATTTTACAAAGGGTAGGCACTTTGTGTCAGACTTTGAACCCCTTAGAACCCTGGGCCCCCCGCGATGCGGGGGTGTACGTTACGCCACTGAATCTTATTAATGCCTTATATTAATATCAGTGTCTGAAGTAGTCCAGTGGGAAGCAGGTTCTCGGCAGTGTCGCACTTTAGCTATATATATAGCCCTAAAGATCTGAAAGTCTTTTTTTGGCATGGAGTTGAATTCTGTGAAATAATTCAGCTATCATCATGTCATGTGAATGGAGTTCGAAATTGTGGTATCTTCTGTCAATAGCCATTACTCAGTCAAAATTGTATGATATAAAATTCTGACTAAATAAAATCATTTCTACATTGCGGGCGTTTCGAATTAAACTATTCTTTCTTTAAAATTTTATCTTCAAAAATATATGGAATAAATATATGTATTTTGTACTTCAAGCTAACAATTAAATTTGGAGAAAAAAGATATTTATATATGGTGGATAATACATTCAAATGATAAATAGCCAAAATTTAGGCAATTTAAAATTCTATACCCACAAAAAAAAATTTTCTTAAATTTCTAGTTTTTCTTGACAAAGAAACGCTATGAGTTTCAATTATACTTTCAGTTAAACGGAGTGGTTAAAATGGGTATACTATATATTTTTCTGGAATATTTATTACTTCCTTTTCTAATGGATTTTTCTGATTTTGTTCCTCTTAAAATACATTTTTTTTTATTACTTAACAATTCAGATTTCTTTAAGAGGGCTTTTTTTTTATTTATTTTTTATCTAATATACAACACCGAATGCAAATATTCCCTCGTAAAGAAATAGTTAAAGCTTAGCCACTACACCTAATTTTTTTTTTAATAGAGAAAATTGAAAATGAGATTTTAAAACAATCACTTTTTTTATTCAGTTTCATTTATTACCGTCATAAGATAAAAGGAATATTTATATTGTGAGCCTCGCTTCAGTTTTAATTGTACTGTTGGCAATTTTATTTAAAAGGGTTTCAAAAAGTTTTTCTATTAATTTTTTTATTCTTTCTTCGTTCTTTTAATATTTATTGCGCAGAATATTAACAATAATTATTGAAACCATTTATAACTAATTTTGTTTCCTCGTTATATTGGCTTTAAATATCGTAATTTAATTTTTTTCTGAATACCGTGAGAAGAATATATCACAATGGGCTAAATCAGTGCTTCTCAAAGTTTTAATATTCGCGACCCAATATTCAATCATGATTTTCATCGCCTCCCCCTTATACAATAACAATGTATTGAATTTAATAATACTATACTTTGACGCTAAAACTACGATACGACTTTATCCTCTTAAGAGTCACCGGCGTACTTAAACGTCTCGCTCAGCCAAAGTGTTAATTTCCCCGGACGTATATATACGTCTTTCCGAAGTACGATCTTTTATGTGCAATGTTATCCATAAAATTATTCCGAAGACTTTGGTATGCAATATAAGGACCTTGACAATGTTTGCGAAGGATTTACTTATATTTCAGGTTATTTCCTTTATTTCTTCCCCAACCCCCATACATCACCCTGGCTACGTGGGAAACAGTTGGAATTGGGGAGTGAAGCGTACATACAACTTTTAATCTCGGCAGTTAAGGGGTTATTTATAAACCGTACAAATTATTAAGATAAGTGTTAATTTTTCTATATAATTTTATGACAATCCCATGGGGTCCCCGGTAATTATTAAACTTGTTCTTAACTTGCGTGTTGTTAAAGTAACTATAAAATATATATTGTGCACTACTGATACATTTATAAGTGTATTTTATTTTTTATTATGTCAGAATGTATTTTGTGTGTTTCTTTCAGTACATTAATAATTTTTCGAAATAATCTTTTGTTTTCGACTTTTCTATATGCTCGCGCCCTCGTAGAGTTGTCACGCCTCTCAAGGGGGGCACGCCCCACAGTTTGAGAAACCCTGGAGCTAAATATTCATGACGTTCTAATGTAAAGATAATCGCGTCTTTTCCGTTGTATTCAAAACTGACGTTAAACGAACTTGTACTTATTGTTTAACTATTTTCAAATTTTAAAATTGGTTTAACATGTTCAAGTACTTTATAAACAAATTTCACCAAAAAGTTTTTAAAATTTAAGAATTCTTACTTTATACGTGTACTTTTAAATGAAGTATATTTTGCTTACGTATGTGTGTTATTGTTGTTGACCAATACGTTCTTCTTAAAAGAAAGTTTCTGCAAAAAGAGCAAAAGTTGGCACCAGCGAAGCACATGAACTAATTAGGCGGAAACACGTGATTGTAGTTATGTGAAGTTATGACGTCACACATGAATTTAAACTATTATATGTTCATCTAAACCGAAAGACAATCCTGATATTTTTAAAAGTAGAATTCACGTGTTTTATGCTCAAATTTTGACCGAAAAATAAATTAAAAAAATTCTGCTTTATTATAGATTATTAACAAAGTATGACTAAATAAAACTATATCAAGGCTCTTAACTTAAAATTGTCTTTAGAAAGTAAATTGTGCAAACAAAAAATATAAATTAATTAACTAGATATATAATTTAAACTTTGTTACGCATTTTATGTTCTCAGTATGTAATATTCATTTATCATTTTGCATCATTTTTCATCAGGTAATTTGGTACTGCGAAAAAATAAATGACCTTTATTCTTAAAAAAACATCAACTGGGTTGAAACAATACTTTTTATTTATCAGTTAATCAAATAATCACTCTTAAACACTCGCCGAGAAAAAGACTCGTTAAAGGATTTACTAATTATTTTTTAAACATTTTTTACCCCCAGTTTAAATGTTATTCATTACGAACTTCAATTCTTTTAGGATTTGCCCTTGTAAATGAGTTTTTAAAAAATTCTTGGACTGTACAGGATTTTTTCAATTCTTACTTATTTTGATTAAATTAAGTACTTAAAATTTGATGAATTTGTAGAAAAGGAAGTGAATTATCTATTTTTACTTTTGGAGTGTTTTATATAAGGATACCCGATGTGTTCGGAGAATCAATTTCATCCCCTATAAGTTATGTAGGTTTTTCCATTTAAAGGCAATAAACATTAAAATGTAGATCCCTTATGTATATCCGTTAACTATTTTTGAAGAATATTTCTTAGAAAGTATTTTAGTTTTAAAAATAGAATTGCAAAGTAAGTATTTTTAAAATGTTGTTGTTGTTGTTGACTAATTCCTCCTGTCTAGCCGCAGGCTAGACCAGGTCCATGAGCCCAAGAGTCCTCAGGAAATCATTTTTAAAATGTACTTTGTATATATATATTCTAACTTTTTTTTTAAAAAAAATTCTTAATGTATCTAACTAATATGTAAAATGGGAGATTCAAGAATCATATGAGGAACTTTAAGAGGTGGCATTGTTCTTAAAAAGCAATTATATTTCCTATAGGAATTTGTTCGTGAAAGTGATGATAGAGATACACTAAAAAACACTTTTTCTCACTGTGCTAATTTTACTACAACAATATTTATAATAAATGTTCATAATAAAGAAAAGGTAGAATTTTATTAAAGGACTTTCTTAATTAGATCTTTTTGTTAGTAGACATTACATAAATAACCAAACGTTCGTGTGTGTGTGTGATTTAGTTCTTGGATCATAAGAAATGAAGCCAAGCCTTGTTGCTCAAAAAATTGCAATATTTCTCATTACATTTTCCTTTCAATTACTAGTAGTGCATTCAAAATTATAATCGCAGTTAGATGAGACTTATAACTCTTAATACTAAATTATGCTAAAATATTTATTTAGTCAGACTTGTTCTTGTCGTATGAGAAGTTCAGAAAAAAAAAGCCGAATGCGGCCAAAGTCAGACTTGCCATTTACTCTGCATTGTCTGATTTACTTTGAAATGAAAGCAGATCTGTAATTCCTATCCCCTATTAAGTCTAAGGAATATATTTATTTATATTTTGTGCATCATTTAAATATCCATCTCATCGAACAATAACAAGAAAAAAATTCTAAAGTATAATATTGAGATGTCCTCTGAAAAGTCTTGATTGGTTGCTGCATTTGGTTTACTGATGAATAATGAAGTACCTAACGTGTATTTTTTTTTCTAATTGAGGAAAAGATTTAAAATTAAAATTGATGAAAAGTGTTGTAAGAAATTACGCCTATATTACTGACTTATATAAATTGCATCTTAAAAACACTTACAAGCTCACAAATCGTGCAAACAAATATTTTGTGAAAATACTATAACGTGTGAGTGACTTTAATTGGATGTTATTATATGCCAACAAAATTTATTGTTTAAATTTTTGCGTAACATGTATCAAATTTTTAAAACCAATCTATTACTGTCACAAAACAACTTTGATTGCATTGTGAACGGATTTCGCTAGCTTATTTTCTCCTTTATATATATATATATACATAATTACACTCTAATAACTCTACCCTATAAAATAAATCTTTTTATAATTTATTTATAATTATGCAATGCATATAAAAAACTTTTGAACTGATTTCAAAAATTATATTAATTTTTCATTATTAATATAAGGACTTTTTTATAGTTTTGAAAAACGTTTTCTGAAAAAACGCTCACTTAACATATTTCCTGTTGCCATCGATGAGTTAATTTACAAATAAAATTATTCTTTTTGAAGAACAAAAGAACGTTAACAATCAAATAAAAATTTTCAATTTTATTGCAAGAAATGGAGTGCTAAAAAGAGACTTTGAGAGTTTAATATAGTAATTAATTAATGTTGTGATTCCCGACGAACTTTTTCATTTCTCTATTTAATGTGCCTATGCTATTGACGATTGACATTGCATTTTAAAATGGTACATTCCCTACCGTCAGTTAAATACAAAAATTCAGTATGCGATAGAAAAAATTATGGATACTATTTTTTTTCTATCGCTGGATACTATTTTTTTCTATACATTTCCGATTTACCTTAAAAATCCTTCAAAACTAATATTATGTCACGTAATGCTATCTAAAAAACAAACAGATTTACACTGGATATGAATATCAAACTAATTTCGAAACATCCAACAGCCAACTACCTGATTGAATCTGCGTCTAAACTATAACAATAACCCTCTAAATCAGCATTGATTCTAACTTTGGCTTAAATAATCATCGCCCCCAAATCCCTTTTACACAAGCCTTTTGAAAAGCCTGGTTATAGCTTCGATAGTCTTTTGTAAGCATCTTTCCATTTATACTGACAAAGCTTGACTGTAACTCATTCGAATGCTTCAACTGCGAAAACCTTTCTGCTCGCTCTACCATTAATACCTCGCATTAATAAGGCTCGTTAATCATTGCATTCAGAGAGTGGGAAGTTTTATAGGGGGAAATATGGCTTGGAACGCCACTACATCTGTTAGGTGTGTATTTGTTTGGGACAGCTCCGTTGACAATGTCATTTGCAGCTTTAGGCTTCTAGGAATAATAGTTAATGGTGATTTTCTGAGCTGTACACTACGTGCGTATATTAGAATGTATTAGATTCTGCCCGGAAATAGTAAATTTTTTATTGACATGTATGTTACGCTACTGTAATATTTTATTTTAAAATAACGGTAAAATAAAGTGTTGGACGTACGCCAAATGTAGTGATTTGTGAGTCTGATAACAATTTTATCCTTGGACTTTTCGTTTGGTAAATATTGATATTTCTTTTTGGTAACCCAATATATACATAGGGATATCGTAAAGTTGCATTAGTTACAAAAAATAAGAGATAGGAACAAATTTATTTGTTATCCGCAATGATTTGCTTATATAACTACTATCCATAGTCATACACTTCTCCCAACATTTTCTTTACCTTTTGAAGGTCTTCATTGTAGAACTCAGCAGATTGCGTCGAAGACCATTGTTCCATCTTTTGTATGACATCATTTGTGTTGACAATTATCCAACTCCGCAATTATTTTTAGGGTTCTGGAGGATTCGCTTGGGCGCGTGATCGAGAGAATAGGGCGGGTAGATCAAAAGCTATATCGCTTTAACTCCTGAACCATACCTCGAGATGAGTTAGCGATGCATTATCAATAAGGCAGGTACCTTTAATAATCATAACGAGTCGTTTTTTAAGAGTATCAAACAATTTGTTCTGAATGGTGTATTAATAGGTGATGGTGAAAAGCTGGCCCCTCTTTTGGTAGTTTGCTCAAATGATTTCCCTGAAATCACAAAAAAACAGACCGCATGACCTTTCCTACAGACTTCTGGATCTTAGAAGAAGTGAGTCGCTATGCTCCAGCTTCCTGTTCATTTCTTCGGTCTCTGAATCATATTCGTGTGGTAGTTAGGAGGGGAGGGTGCCAGCTTAGGTGTCGTCCACGTCACTTGACCATGGTCCAAAATTACGTGGTCCATCACCAAAAGCCCTCGTGTAGCGTTGATATTCACTCACTGGATCATATTGATAAATCCGAATTTCATTCATGCTTACCAAGGGATTAAAAAAAAAATTTTCGTCTTGCTCCTTAAGATTCAATATCTCCTTTGTTTACTTTTGAAAATGATTCAGTAATCCTATGAGACTATCCAGAATCAGTCTCATTCTCCTTCATGACGATTTGGATGGTTTATTTTTAGTCTAATAGGATAAAGTCCTCCACCTTTTTACTTGGGACAATGTCTTCCGCGAGTGATGGTCTTCCACTTCTTGTATCGTCTGTGAGTGACATGGAGACAATTTGAAAAATTCATTTTCCATCTTACAACAGTATCATATGACAGGTTATCATTTCCATAAACAACCAGCATTTCCTCGTGGATTTGACGGGTATTGTAACCTTTCAAATAAAGGTACGTAATCACACTAGAAATCTTTATCTTCTTCATACTGCGAGTTACAGTTCACGGCTTTCTGAAACCAAACAAATTAACATTAATTGCTGTAATTTACAACATTATGTACACTTTTTAATCAGGTATCTCGGGTATTTCTTATTGCAATAAATTAAACCTTTTCGACATTCCAACTTAATTTGATGACCATTTTAAAAGTTGTTTAAAGCTCGCCAACCTTATACTTTGATTTGGCTCAGTTGTTATAGGGTGAAAATTTTCATTGGGAAATTTTAAGAATTCGAAATACTTTGATAAAAGTAACATTTCTTTTCTTCGTTGATTGCTGTGACAAATACCTGCTTCTATGTCGCTAAATCTATAAATTTCGCAATTTTGAGTCACAGCCAAATGACATGGTCGGCATCTGAACTGGCACCTTTTTTTCCACGTTCAAATCACATCAACGAGACGTGATTCACGACTTAATAAAAAAAAATGCATCAGCTTTTCTAAACGACTGATGGATCTTCAATGGAATCAAGACTCGGACACGCAATTCGACCGCCAGCCACGAGCTTGTGATCATGACACAGCTTGGTTACCATAGTTATTCATTAATAAATGGATAGTATACGAACTAAGAAAAGAATGATAAAAGAAATTTGTGATGCCTAGCTATAAGAGATAAAAAAATTTCTAAACTGAAGTTCAGTTCTGATTGTTTGTTCATAAGAAATACTATTAAAATATATATATATATTAGTGTTCGATTTATGGTTTTAGTTCATCATTTTAATTATTGTTTGGTAAGCTTTTAATGATTTATAAAAGAAAAATTGGATTTCAAACAAGGAAACACACTTGCAATTCGGTAGATACTTACAATCATACTATCAGGAGACAATTATACATCACTTTATTTATGTTAACCTATATTTTTTTCTTTCTTTCTGCACATGGCTATGAAATATATTCCGTTAATGCCATTATACATTACTTACGTTTGTTCTGTTTTAGTAAAAGTAAGGTACATTAACTTTCAATATAATTTTCTACTTTAAAAAGGAATTACATTCCTTTTTTATGTCTAAAATTTTTTGAGCATTCAATTAAAATATGGTGGGCACAGATTCGGAGAATTCTTTTTATCCACAATTGAACAAATCCTATGCTTTTTATTTTAAAATATTCAGCAAGTTCCTAAGTTACTCGTCATACCAAATATCCTAAAAGAAATCAAGAAATATGTTGTTTTTACTTATGCCGCCTGATCGACAGTAACATCAGACCAAGGCCCACGAAATTCATAGTAGCAAGGGGCTAATAGGGCCTGTCGTTAGCCGCAAATTTGAGCACCTTACAGGTGACAGTATGATTTAGGTCGGTTCCACACTAATTTAGAGGGAGAACACGCTGGGGTGGTCAGAGGTTTCCCACCTCTCTTCCCCTTCCACCAACCTCACGAGAGGACTTGCGGCTCGACGGCTGTTTAGAGTACCCCATGCCACAAAGGCAGTATACATTTACAAACACCCATTCCTTCTCCGGGATTCGAACCCAGACCCTACGGCACTAACCACTATACCGGATGGGCGGTCAATCAAGAAATATAAATAGTACTAATAGCTATACTTTGTTTTAATAAATATCACTGAATATAAGTGAGCTATTGGTTAGAATATGGTTGCTAACCGTTTCGATTTCTGTATAATAGATTAAATGTTCGAGGATATATCATTATCTGATAGGGGCCACAATAAGCAATCTTCTCAATCATGCATCTTGACTGAAGCACATGAGAAAAATGTTGTTTTTGAAGTCTTCCTGATAGTAAGGTGAAGAGTATATGGTGCCAGCTTAGTTCTTAGGTGCCAGCCTGATTCAGCATTACCATGGCCATTTTCAGTAGAGTTTTTAATGAAATTTGCTAATAAACCAACCAAAATGTCTAGACCCACGTTCATGAAATGTTAATGGAAAGTATACAGGCTCAATTGTTTTCACTAACTATTAAAAGAACACTATATTTTATTTAAAAACATTTTTAATTTGTTGAAATTTAGCTTTGAAATATTTAGTTGGCATATTGATATCATATAAGAATCTATTTAAAATGATTCTTGAAGACATGTACTAACAAGTGTAGGCACTTAAACCTGAAAGTAAAAACAAAACACACGCGAAAAGCTCTCTACCTCCAAAAGAATTAGTTTTCCTCATTACGAATGATCTCAGCCTACACATTCCTATCCCGGAAGTATCGAGAAAGTTCTTTATTTACATGATTTCGTAGTCTTAGCACTCTGATGGGATTCGGTGGCTGAAGCATCATTATCGCATTATCTCACCATAAAATTTGACAACGCAGCACTTTTTTGAGAATCAAAGTTGCAGTCAGAGCCGTAGCTACCGCCGTATCAATGGTACGTGCCCCCAACTTGTGTAATATTTTGACACATTAAAATAAGTTTTATTACGCCTTCATTTTTATTTATTTTCCGAAAAAGGACCCCCAAGGAATTATTATATATGGCAGTGCTTCTCAAACTTTCTATATTCGCGACCCAATTTTCAATAAAAATGTTCATCGCGCTCCTCTTGCCCATACAATAACAATGTGTTGAATGTAGTAATAATGTATATTAAATTTTGTGTATGATAAGCCTATTGAAAAATCACTAGTACTTATTAAACTGGTTCTTAACTTAGTATTGATACTTATTATCAGATATATTGGGGGCCGTACTGTTACATTTATAAGTATACTATATCAGAGTGAATGTGTATTTTTTTATTATGTCAGAATACATTTTGTTTCCTTTTAGTAAATTCATAATTTTTTAAATAGTCATTTATTTTCGACTTTCCGATACACTCGCACCCCCTTGTAGGGTTATCACGCCCCCTGGGGGCGCACTCTACAGTTACAGTTCGAGAAACACTGATATAGTGCACACTCAGGACTAGCTACACCAGTGGTTGCAGTTAACATTGTATTTATTCCCCATTAGGTAGGCAAATAAAAGGAATTAAGTATCACATGCCTTGGAGGGTTTATACGCATATGTATTTGAACTTCGTCCTATATTATCAAATACGAATCAATCTAATTTGAAAATTACGTATAATATAAAGTACGAGCTGATCTTCCCCTTCTTCGCGCGGGTGAATTGAAAAATTAAACAATACAGATTGAAGGATAAAGAAGTTTTTAATGAATTAATTTTACGCGAATTGCAAATTAAAATAAAACGGACACCCATATTTCTTAAATTTTATGTCTAGATCTGATAGCTGATATAAAGGATTTTTTATTTATTTATAACGCCCCGTAACTCTCTTTTGGTTTGATTTTTGAAAACACCTTCATTAGTTGATCTCTGCTCAGCAAGAATAACACGTTGTTGCGAATTTAGTGAAATAAACGCTTAAAGTAGTGTAAATTTACATATGGATGTGTAATACGTTAATATTCCTTTCTGTTGTATTTATTCTATGTTAAAATTGTAATATTCGCAAGCAACGCCGTTCTTTACATTATAATGGCGATTCAATGAAAACGTAGCGAAATGTTGGCGATAGAATCAAGTTGGCATAATTTTTGGCGACTATGTTGGTGACTTGGCGACTGATTAAACAGTGCAGAAGTTGATAAGCTGTAGCGCCACCTGGTGTAGAGCTGCAACAAACAGGATAGCGCAAAAACGTTCCCCACAAAAAAATACATATACATGCCAATTTTCATAGTGATCGATTGAACAGTCTTGGAGTGGAGCAGGGTCATATATATACAAATATCTATTTTTAAATAAAGAGATTTAAAACATTTTAAAAAAACATTTTTTGTTGCATAAATTGAAAAATTTTTGTACACCTTATTTTTAAAATATTGAAACATAGAATTCAAGAACCACCAAACTTACTTCATGCACAGAAATACGTTGCGTTAGGGATTATTTTTCATTAGAGTTTATTTTTCCAAATCATAATCACAAAGTACCAAACTTTTTAATGATTTTAGAAATCTTCTAGAATTAATGTTAAGTTCTCAAGAAATTTTTTGAATAGTTTAAACTCGCTTTTAAAATTCAGTATATATTGTTCTAACTTTAGAAATCTATGCTCGTTACTGCAAAAAGATATTCCCATAAAAATTATTTAAATCATTTATAATGCTTACCGAAGCCTATTTTCGACATTTTTATCCCATCCATTAACCACAAAATATGAGCTCTAAATTTATCATTGTCTTTCCATTTAAAGGTAAGTGATTGCTGCACGAGAAGAAAAGGAAAGTGTGCGATTTTCTTTTTGCCTGCACAATAGGAAAAAAAAAAGGAAATTATATGAGACTTGCCTGTGAGAACGAAACGTTTTTGTACAAAGTTTAGACAAACCATTAATTTTTTTGATAAATGAGACAAGATTAATTTATATTATGATTTTACCCGTAAAAAACAAAATATTGTAAAGCTTTATACATTTTTTACGTAAATGTTTTTTTAAAAGCAGTAGATATATTTAAATATATTATTTTGGTTGGGAAGTTTTCGTGAAATCTTTTTAGGTGGGATTTTTCTACAATTTATCAATATTATAAATTTTACATATGAGTTTTTTGCTTTTCTTTTCTCTTTTCAAGTTCTCGTTAAACAAATAAAAGAATAAAAATTACTGTATGAGCCAGATTTTGAAGGAAACTTAAATTTTGTCTGTAATTATACTTAAACTTATAATGTCATTTGTGAATAATGAGCAGGGAGGGTATCCAGTGGTTATGGTCAAAGTTCGACTTCTGGTTCCTTTTAAAGATGACAGTGCTCAATAAGGGGAGCTGTATGTTTAAATAAGACTGAATCTCTCTTAAGCTTTACTCGAACTGATACCACACAGCCCTAATGCTGTTTTCGTTATCTGGATGTGTGTGTGCGTCTTAGAATTATATATTCGTTCCATTAAACCTAGCTTCTACAGCACTGTTAATTGGAGAAAAAAATCTCCAAACGTTGCCATTTGAATATCAAATAGTTTTGAAACCAGTTATGGGTACTTACGTACTATCGCAGAAATGCCAACGTTCAAGATAACTCCAAGTTGGTGACTCCGATTTCGCATGTGTCGTATGCGCTGAATGGCAACCATATGCTTCGTTTCATGAAATGTCGCCAATAAGGTTGCGATAATACGTAAGTACTGAGTTATACTTTTAAGCAGCCTTATTTATATATAATGTTTATTTGGTGAGATCTTATGTCATCGACTAATTTCATCAAATCAAAATACGTCGCAAAATGTCGCGATATGCAGCCAATAGTGAAAAACCGTTCACGTTCATTTTCAAAAACGAAAATATTAATAACGTTAACAGCATTTGGGGACGTCTATAGATTTGTCGAAATCGATCAACAGTATAATACGTAAGTACCGAATATTATACATAGTAGTATAATCTAAAATGGCTTTCTAATTTATATATAATGCATACCAAATAATTATTGTCTATATGTAGTAAAGTAAAAAGGCTTACACTTTGATAACATATTTCAATCCCATGTTGTAATTAATGAATTAGGAATGACTGCAGTTTTAGATAACGATGGTTAATCTCGGTAGGAGTTCATAACTTTGAATCATCCATTCAAAATCAGCTTAAGTCATGTATAAAATATTCATTTGTGAATATGAGAAATAACGAATTTTTATGATTGTATGAACTTTAATTTGTTTTATTGTATATGCATATGTGTTTGTTACCATTACCGTTACATATAAGCTTTTTTTTATATTTAATGTGCAGTTCAATACATTTTACACATGCCGAAAATTAATTGCTATTAATAAAGAATCGAGGTTTGCTATAGAATAAACCTTTCATTAAAACACTTATGTCTGCCATATTCTGGTAGGACTTATATGTTTTGAAATCATTAGTTAAAATATATGATAAGTAGATTACATAAGATTTTAAGGTTCCTCTGGTACTCTCGGCAAAATTAAATCAAGGCAATATTTAGCATCCGATGAGAACTTGAATAAATTCAAGCTTCAAATATTTGGTAGTGGGAGCCACCTCTAGATGGTGCCATCAATGAAAAGGCTCTCACACTTGGAGACTTGCCTCGTCTGCTAACGCTTGACTACCAAAACTCAGTCCATGAGATATTGAAAGATTCTAATGTACCGGGTGTTTCAAAAGTTGCGCACATCCACATGGTAATCCTCGTTGCTTAAAAACCAAAAGGGTTGGTTGAGATTTCTGTCACTAGATGGTGGCAGGGGCCCCATCATAAGAAGTTTGAACGTAGCAGGCATCAGTTTCAAAATACTTGTCAGTTGTAGTCAATTGAGCTCAACGGGAGGTGCATGGTATTTTTCCAAGAGCAAAGAATAGCCATCGCGGTATTTTATTTCGCTACAAAATCTCATTGTCGTGTGATAAATGTATTTCAGCAGAAATATCCAGGTGAAACAGCACCAAATGCATCAAAGATGACACGTTTAGTGCAACGGTTCCGTGATAAAGGATCGGTTGCAGACAGGAAACGATCAGTTTGAGCGTCCATCTATAGTGAAAGCGAAAATGGCAGATGTGGAGACCGCTTTGCAAAGAAGTCCAAGGAAAAGACCCTCCGTCTACATAAACATCATTACGGAATTCATATCCTTGTGTTGAACATTGATGAGCGGTATCTTGGTTGCAGCAAGACCGCGCAACGTGTCATACATCATTGGACAGTATGGAAGTTTTAACTGAATTTTTCGATGATCGTGTCATTTCCAAAGGACCTTGGCCACCACATTCACCGGACTTGTCAATTCCGGATTTTTTCTTTTGGGGATATCTGAAAAATGTCGCCCTCAGGAATAATCCCCATACGCTTGGTGAACTTAAGAGTAACATCCTTCATGCAATATCGGACATTAAATCTCCCCCTTTCGTAAAGTGTCAATTAATCTGGTAAAAAGAGTTCAACTTTGTGTCCAGGAAAACGAACATCACACATTTTGAACATTTACTGCTATTTTACCGTGTCTGATACCTGACAGTAAAGATAACCTTCCAACCTTTGTTTGTCCTTTAGTCTGTTTGTTAACATAATTTATCTGTCTTTAAAACTCAACCACAAAGCTGCGCGACTTTTGAAACACCCTTACTTACGTGTACTTTCTCGTCAACCAATTTTGCCAAATGAAAAGATGACGCCAATTCAAAAGACGTCGCCAAGTATTGTTATTTTTATTATTATCATGTCTGAACATAAACGGGGATGGATTCCGTTATTGGTATTTGGCGATGTATTTCGGTTTGAAGAAATTGGTCGACGTTATAATATATAAGTACCGATTTAATTTCTTAAAAAAAACCTTAAGAATGAGATGGCCGTATTCGACTAAAATTTAAAATAGAAGTGGTGTAAAAACTTATGCGTAAATTTCGGCATCTTAAATGGAGAGGTCTTTGTGAACTCGTTGTATATTATGTCGATAATATATAAGAACCTCCATTAGATTGTGTTAATTTGTAGTTTGTTTTCAAGGTTTAGTTAATTATATGATCTTGCTTAAAAGATTGAATCGAAAATGATATTATTAGGTTGATTATAGATTAAATCTTTAAAAGACTGATTCCACAAAAAATTACTTGCTTTGGAAAAAAAATCCCGAAAGAATCATTAGAGTTAGCAAAAGCCTTGGAATATCATTAAGTCTTACTGAGTGAAAAAAGACAGATAGGATTTGCATATTAAAATCATTATTTTTATCCTTCGTGTCATTAAAAGCTGTTTTGCTATTAATTTGAGATGTATGCAAATCAGGAACCACGTTTTATGTTTAAGTGCAAAATAGCAATGCAATGATACAAAATGATGGATAATTTTGAAGCTGTTGGAATAATTCCAGGTTTTAAGTTTGAAATCAACAAAACCACACAATTAGTTATGAATTATTGTTTAGAATCACTTAAAACTATTACTTACTGTGAAGTCTTTAATTTTCATTTGCATTTTTTTCTGCATACGTCTGGTTTATCTGACATTTAAAAAAATGTATGGCATTGACATGTGTAACGTATCATTTTAGTCAAATTTCTTTGCCGATTTTTTTAAAGTTATTCGTTTGCTTAAATAAGGATTTTTTTAAATATTTTTAAAAGGAGGGTTAAAGAAGGATATATATATATATATATATATATATATATATATATATATAATATACTTAAAACTGAAGAAGTTTGTAACTATGAAGAAATATTAGACGGTAATAAAAGGGAATATGGTTTATATATATATATAAAAGTAAAACTCTCTAATTATCTACAATTAGAAGGCAAGACGCGAAAAGAATTTAAACACATTTATTCACAATAATTACTCAAGTAATAGTATTCTCTTGTATCTCTCATAGTGATTATATATATATATATATATATATATATATATATATATATATATATATATATATAGTGATTATATATATATATACCGTTTGTAATATTATTCAAAATTACTTTAAAACAAATTGCGTTATACATTTTACTCGCATTATTACCACGGAATAGATTATAACTCCCGAGGTTGAAGTTGACACTAAGGATAAAGAGAATTAGTCCCTTTTTCTTAGTTTTTAAACACTGCAAGTTTAACTTATTAAAGTTTATTGGCTTCCTTTGCAACACCTTCCTATCTCTTCAATATCTTATTTTAAAACTGTCTGCCACGTTGTTTTTGTAATCTTTTAACAAATCTTTTATTATCAGCGTATTGATTGAATTAAAATTTCTTTATCTGTTTTTTCCATACTATGTATTTCTATTTTCTACAGAAAATCCATTTTTTTCGCATATCTACTTCCATGATATGTTACGAACGCTTCAGCAAAAATTAGATTATGCTCTTTTTTTTAACCGTATTGTAAAATGTATATTTGATCCAATTAGCTATAATGGCTATAGTAGAATTAAAAATTAAACTTTTTCGAATATCAAGTTATCCTTTACTGCATAAAAAATCTATTGGAAGTCATAATGTATCTCACCTTTTTCTTAATTGATTCCGAACACTATTGTTAAAATGTTTCAAAAGTTATACAGTAATACCTCGAATTTATCGATAGATGGGACGGAGTAATAACCGGGGTGTAAGTTCACGTAAGTCTGGATATAATTTTGCATATAAATACATATAAATTATTATTAGTTAGAAAAGAAGACAAAAGAAAATTATAATTTAGAAAAAAAAATGCTTAGTAAAATATTAGATGACACAAATGCAAAATCGCAAACCGAAGTAATTTTGATGTAGAAGGTTTCAAAAAATCTAAGTAATCTGCTGACTCAAAAATGTTTTTCACCCTCAAAATTTCCTGGCAGCATGCTAATATTTTTATATTCTTCATGCTAATTTTTTATATAATATTATTATATTTTTATGTTAAATCTGTAGCGGCTCAGTGCCTTCCCGTTGGTGTGGTGTTGTAGTTAGGAGAGAGTGTGCCAGCTGAAGTGTCGTCTTCGTCATTTGATCGAGGTTCAAAATTACGAAGTTTATCGCTAACAGCGCTTGTGTTGCTTTAACCCTTTATCTATCGCATTATGATTTACTGCTGTTTTTTTCTTGCAATATATATTTTTTTGTATCACTACATTGAGAATAAAGAGATATACATAAACAAAATACTCAACTTTGGGAAATTTAATTAGTTAGAGCTAATTAATTAGTTAAAGATATTCAACTGTAAAATTAGTTATACGCACTATTCTCTTAAAATAAATAGTGAAATCGTTTTCTAAAGTCTTCATTAACATACAAAAAAAGGACCCTTACCTTTTGACATCTATTTTTTCGGAACAAAAATGACAATCTTCGCATTTCGCTGAAATGCCATCAGTTGAAAACGCAATTTCTGCTATAAAACTATTCACCTTCCCCCACTAAAATACTTATCATAGAACCCGTGTTGTCATATATTTTGGAAGAGTGGACTTAAAAGAATATTCCTGCTAAGTATCGTGAGAGTATTCGTAAAAATGGTTATTCTATGTAATTTTAAAGTGAGTGGTACTGATAAGTACCGTCGGTAGATAAAGGGTTAAAGTACGACGTTAATAAAACTTTTCTCAGTTTTTCGCTTTATATTTTTTTTTGCACAGTATTATCTCTGTATATAATTCCTAATTATCTTCTCGGATTTGAATTATTGTGCTCATTTGAATGAAATAGAGTATATCCGAAAGATATTAAGTAATACGAAAGATTTCTATTTTCTACGGCAGTTTTCCTTCGATTAAAAAAAATAGAGTTCTACATATTCTAAAAATATTTTTTTAAAAAAATTGAGGTGTAATATAAGCAAATCGATTCTTGATTTTTTCCCCTCTCTTTGGAATGCATTTTATTGCATTCAGATTTAATAAAATGGCTTAAATTTGAGAAGAGAAAACGCGAAATATATCACAGAATTAAAATTACACGCGTGTATTTAAAATTTCTGGCTGGTTGGAGCCATGAAGCATTTTCTTAGGAAAAATTCTAAGTATTCTGTTTTCTTGTTTCAGATAATATTCTTTTTCCCCCTTTTTACAGAAAAAATAAAGCAAAAATAATCAAAGGCATAAAAATAAATACAACTTTAAAATAGTCATTGGATTTATAAGTATATTGACAATGTCTTAAGAATATTGTTGCTATTTATATTTTAAGAAAAATAATTGTTTTACTGATCTTTCAATGTTTCACTTTGTCTGACCTAGAATGATTTAATGAACTTTGCGTGTGTTATTCGTTTAGTTTTACAAAGAGCCAGTGCTTATATATTCTTACAGTAGAATTGTATTCAATAATAAGTTTTATAGGTTATTTTCAGTGTAGAATGATGCTTGGATTATTCTTTATCGAATAACCATGGTAGAATGTACTTTTTAAAAATCTGCTATCAAAAATAGATCTATTGTTCTTTAATGTACTTTACGTGATCGTAAAATTACGTTTTACTTCTTGCTATAGAGGATTAATTTTTCAGTACTTGAATTTATTCATCTTAAAGGGACATGGCACGATTTACACAAAAAATTTTAGCTTAATGATTTTCAAAAAAAAATTTTGGTTGCCTCCTCTGTGTATGTATTATGTGAAACAGATTTTGTGCTCAAAATTTAATAAAAAGTTAACCATTAAATTTTTTTAAGGAAAAACTTATGAAGTGATTTTAAAATGCTACTCTCTCTCCTCCTACAAAAAATGGCGTACACACATGATATTTGATTTACTTGCACGTCCAGCTATATGTAACAACAGTTGATATGGGTTTTGTAATAACAAGATTGGTATTCGTACAATATTTCTTTTTGAGAAAGCTTATTGTGAAAATTCTTTAAAAAAATAAATTCTAAATTCAATTAGTTTTTACAAAATAAGTATCGTTTTGAAACAAAAATACGTACCAATTTTTTACATGCGTTATTAAAAAAAGTTAAAAAAAATATATTAAAACATTTGACATACTAGAAAAAAAGCCTTGGTAATTTGAATGAAGACAAACTAGTCATTTTATCTTTCTGAGATAAGTCAGTTTAAAGTTTTGATTTGCCATTGGAAAGTGAATAAAATCAAACGCAAAAGTCATCATAACTCTGCTTTTTTGAAACTTAGAACCTTCAATTTTTGTGATATTATAGAAAAGTATATAAAGAATAATTTAACCCTTTATCTACCGACGGTACTTATAAGTACCACTCACTTTAAAATTACATAGAATAACCATTTTTACGAATACTCTCACGATACTTAGTAGGAATATTCTTTTAAATCCACTCTTCCAAGATATATGACAGCACGAGTGCTATGATGAGTGTTTTAGCGGGGGAAGCGAATAGTTTTATAGCAGAAATTGCGTTTTCAACGGATTGCGAAGATTGTCATTTTTGTTCTGAAAAAGTGGTTTATGTCAAGAGTCATATTTATGTCTTATTTTTTGTATGTTAATGAAGACCTTAGAAAACGCTTTGACTATTTGTTTCAAGTGAACAGTGTATATAATTAATTTTACAGTTGAATATTTTTAATTAACTAATTAGCTCTAACTTATTAAATTTCCCAAAGTTGAGTATTTAGTTTATGTATACCCCTTAATTTTCAATGTAGTGATTCGAAAAAAAATATTGCATGAAAAAACTGTAGTAAATCATATTGTGGTAGATAAAGGGTTTTAGATTTGATTTCTTGATCAATTTTTGTCAAGTGAATCGTACTGTGTTCCCTTACAACATGAATTAACGATAAACCTTTTTAAGTATTCTTGTGATCCTTATTTCCCTTTTTCTGCTGCTTTTGATAAATAGGAAGTAATAATGGAGAGCCTGGAAACTATCAGGAAGATCACTATGCATTCCACCCACACATATCTTCTCACCCAAAATGCCTACCCAACCGTGCTGCACATCGTAATGCTCACCTTAATTAGTATCCCTGATGTTCATTCACATTAACCGAACATCAGAGAAGCCTCTTCCCCAAAATCTGTCTCTTCCGGAACCCATTTGCCGCCGTCTGGAGCCTCATTCCCATTGTGTACCTTACCTACCGAATGAAAGCCCGGAATTCTCACTACCGGATTATCCGGGAGAAGCCTTCCGGAAAAATCGAATGGAAATTTGGTCAGCGAATCTGTGCTTGCTGAGAAAACCGCCTTGTTCCCATCCGTCTCTTATTTCCCTAATGCAGTTATTTTCGCTTCGAAGCAGGAAGTTTCAATTTAATGAACCCCAATCAGTCGGGATGCCGGCAACAAAAGGGGTGGGGGAAGCACAGACGACTACTGCCGGATGTCTAGAGAGAAACCCCTCTAATGGAAATGAGCCTCTGCATATTAAATTAATGAAGAAAACGCGCAAGATCGCTGCTGGCATCCTTATGTTCTTCCAGAACGAACAAAAGGGGTGTTTATGATGCTTGTACAATTATGATTATTTTGTGTTGCCTTCAACGCTTTGAGTGTTGCTGCTGCCATATGATTAAATAGAAGTATTTTATTTATGTATATATAGGTCTTTCTCTCCAAGGGGTTTATTAAGGTTTAATAAAGAAGATTGCGCAAGAGGTTAATTTGAAGCACTTGTAATAAATTGCCTGGATGGATCAAGGAAGCAACTGGACTTGGAAAAGGTATTCTGTTTTAATTGAAGTTTGGATTGTGGAATAGTTTGTTCCCTAAGTATTTACGTGTTTTCGTTCACATTCAAAGTTAGAGTGCACGTCATATGTTTACGTTTCAATAGGAAGCAGGTTATTTATTTATTACATGCTGGAATAATTGCCTTAATTGTTGCGCTCTAAGATGGTTCCTTTAATTAACTTAAATAATTCATTACTTTATCTTAATGTTTCCGTGCCATTGGTAGCATTGCTAAGCAGCAAATACAGCTCATCTCAGTGGGTCATTAGTATTGTTTCGAAGTTCTCAGGATTCTGTGATGAAGTACGTGCATTTAAAATTGTTCACTTTTAAGAAAGGAAGAAACTTTGATTCCAAAAATTGAATGAATAGTATTTTTAATAAAATGTCACAAATGAAAGACATATTTGTCTTTTTTATTTAAAAAAGATTTCAGGTATTAGGTCAATCAGAAAGTTCTGTCCGTTTCTAGAGTGAGACAAAATAATAAATTTTTCATACTTTGTGTAAACTTTATTAATAATATTACATCCATCATTATTTATGGCTTTTTACCAGCGTGATGGCAATTTGTATATCCCATTTTTAAAAAATATTTTGTCTTTAGAAGCAAAGAATTGAACCAGTTCTTGAATGATATCATCTTCGCTTTTTTTTTTTTTTTTTTTTGCCGTGCAAAAGAATCTAGCGAGGACAGAAAAAAAGTGCTAAAAGGAGAGTGTTAGGTTTGGGGAGTATGTAGATGCGACAAAAGTTCCCAGACTAACTCTTCGAGTTTCTGACAAATCTCCAAAAGCAGCACTTAGCCTGGCATTATCATGAAGCGGTATAATGTCCTTCCTATTGAACCTCACCGGCCTCTTTTCTTGAAATGCTGCTTTTAAATTATTCAATTACTAACACCTCTACGAATTTAACTTTTCGTTCAATTTCAACAACTCAAAATGTATTGGATCTCGAATGTTCACCTGATACACACAGAGACGTCTTAAGGCTTGGGCCACCTGGGCCCAGGTTCTCGGCCACAATGGGGGCCTCGTCTCGTTCTCGACTCAGCCTTAATAAGATCATCATTCGAATAATTTCAACGGTCGAACGTTTTTTCCGGTTGTATACTCCAAAAAATTGGGAATTTCGGACGATGTATCAATTAGCTACATGTGTTGACCATCGACCATGTATAGGCCTAAACCTACCACCATGCACCATTATTACTCCTTCAGTCAAAAGATGGCAATCTGTCGAGCCGGTTTGTTGGATTGTTTGCACGAGTATTTGGAAACTTATGCTACCTGTTTACTTTTATGGGTCATAGGGGAAGCCATCATTTGTGTAGGGGCCAAGGGTCTACTTTTGCGTGGGTTCCAAGGCCTACGTTTGTGTAGGGGTCCAGGACCTACTTTTGTGTAGGGGTCCAGGACCTACTTTTGTGTAGGGGTCCAGGACTTACTTTTGCGTAGGGAGCCATGGCCTACTTTTGCGTAGGGGTTCAGGGTCCCAAGAAGTGTTAAAATGCTCCTGGATACATAACAGTTACTCAGGCTGAACTTCGGTTTGGAGTTGGAGGGGGCAGGTTTTCCGGGTTCACAACATGCCCTTTTCTTTCCGATGTTTTCATAGGTAATCCCCTTTTTATTCCCAGCTATTCAATTCAAGAAGGGTTCAATTTTTTTCCGTGCTAGCAGAAATGTGTTTACGATGACACGATCATTCAAATTTTTCTGTTTCAAGAATAAAAAAAGTAAAGTAAATTTTTGACGTTGATATATTGAATTTTCTTTTTCAAAAGTTTCCTGAATGTGGTAATGTTTTTACTAATGTTTAATGGAAATCGAAACTTCTGGAGTTTCTGATCACTTGCTATTTCTCAGTTTTTAAACATATTTAAAATGGAAACATGTCCATTAGTGTAAGCATGAGTTTTCATAACTAATCATTAAAATAAGGGTTATAAGTAGTTGTGTGTTGAACCATTACGTTTTGAGGTGTGTAAATTGATTTTATATGCAGATTAAGGCTTCAATAACATATTCCCATTAAAAATATTAGTATTCTATCTCCATTTTAACTATATTTATTTCTAAAACTCGATTTAGCAATAATACAGAAAGGTTAATGCTCTTCAGTTACAGAAATGATGTACAGTGTCAAATAACATAATTGTAAAAATTGTCATATCTTCGAATTAACTTCGTCGAGTAGCTGAACAGTGCGAAAATAATATTCGCTCACTCATCTGAATTAACTTCTTGGTGATCCCACATACATTCTAAGTAATTCAATGTAATGCTGTAAGTAAAAATTAACGAAGGAAGAAAAAGCACTTATCAACGTGAATAAATCATATATTTTGAATATATATTGTACGGTATTCTCCGAATCAACAATTCAGTTTAAGTGTAAAGAAGAAACCTCAGCTTATAATATCTCAAGGAGTTATATTCTGGATCCATAAAGATTTTTCTCCTTAGATTCTTTATGGATTGATCTGTAATATTAAACATTAACTCGGAGTTCTAATAGAAAAATGCGTCTCTCTCTCCACAGCAAATACAGAGCAGTAGGTTTATTATACCACAATCAATTTCTATTTGAATTAACTTTTTTCTCATTAAATAAATTCGTATTTCATCTCATGGTAACGCCAAATAGCTTCTTACTTTATAGACTTTTAATATTGCACGCTCATAAATTAAGGGCAGATATATCCGTTTTCCACTCGAGTGAATTGAAAAATATAGCAACCTCGGTAGAAGGATAACAAAATTTTAATGAGATGAAAATTTAATCAATATTTTAAATTTTAAGCAAATTCCAAATTAAACTCTTAGAAAAAGATGATTTAGCAGATTAAATAAGTAAGGCTGAATAGCCCGGTATTTCCCAGGTTCATCTATCAGACAATACGTATAAATATCTTTTAAAACAACTAGTTGAATATTGTCCTTCATACCACTATAGAAGACGATTTCAGCAAAATCCATTTCTTAGCGGATCTCTACTCAGGAAAAGAAACATGACTGCTAAATGTCAAGTAATTAAGTGCAATAATTGAAAAACGAAAATTTTTCAAATCTGTGGTACCCTTGAAATCCCCTCTTGGGAGTTAATTTCCACAAAACCCGTTCTTATCAGAGCTGTGCTCAACAAAAGAAGCATGGTGGCCAAATTTCAAGTCTGTTGTTCAAGCAGTTTCTGAGATCTTGTAATAAGTGAGTGAATCAGGGAGAATCGCTTTATTCCTTATGTGGATTTCTATTATCTAAAAAGGGTAAACAGATACTTGCGCTCGAGTCACAAGAATTTATATTAATCTTAGGGTCAAAGATTTCCTAAATGTTCTGAATTTTGATCTGTGACTATAAGCGATATATATCTTAATCCACAAAGCACAAAGTATTTAAAGTCGTTGCGGTGTCTTAGAGGTAGCGTGCCCACTGCGTAAGCTCAAGATTGCGGGTTCGATCCCGGCTGGGTGGCCGCGGTAGCCGAGTGGTATAGGTATCGGACCGTGGCTTGCTTTGTCACGGGTTCGAATCCTGTACCGCTAAAGACCCGCCGTGTAGGGCAGCGATGCACGTTAAATCTGTCGAGAGCTGAAACGTCCTCCCGTTGGTGTGGTAGTTAGGAGAGGGGGGTGCCAGCTCAGGTGTCGTCCACGTCGCTTGACCATGGTTCAAAATTACGTGGTCCGTCGCCAAAAGCCCTCGTGTAGCTGAACAGTGCGACGTTAATATTCAATCAATCAATCAATCCCGGCAGGAGTCGATAGATTTTCTGGATGCAAAAATCGTAGGCACGCATGTCATATGATTATGTGGCATGCAAAAGATCCCTTGAGTATCAATTTAACTCTGGTATTCTCGGCAAAATTAAATCATTGTAATATTTAGCGTCCGACAAGAGCTTGAATTAAATTAATTCAAGCGTCCAAATTTTATAGCGAGGGCCGCCACTAGATGATGCCTCCACTGAAATGGCTTTCCCATTTGGAGATTTACCGTGTCTGCAAGTCTTAGTTGCTAATATGCATCCCATTAAGGGGTAAAAACGAAGTATTTAAATGTATATCTGCCGAGCATTATGACAAAATGAAACTTAAATGCACGTTTTATGAATGTTGAAAACCTATAGCTGAATATTATTCCTACACATGTACTATCAATACAGAGAGAAAAAAAGCTACTACGCCAGTATCTGTAAACCCTTTCGCTGTGTAACGAATCCCTTCACTTAGCTGTGAATCGGCTTCTTTGTGGAAAGAATCATCTCGCGTGCATTTTGCGGCTGTATTTGGAAAGTTATTGCGTGGTCCCACCTGGGACCTCCCCGCAACCTTTGACCCACGAGGGACCACTAGCAGGATGTAATTGGAGGCTAAGAGGCCGACCGCTGATTCCCGGAGCAGAGAAAGGGGAGATTATTTGAAACCTTCGAATTGAGCAGACCCCGAAAAGAACTCCTCTCTCACAAACCTCATCATTTGAACTCTAATAATCTTTTAATAAGTTTAATAACTTCAATGTATAATCTGTAAATAATAGATGTGACGTAAATAAAGTAAATGCTTAAACTGATCAATATCACTCTACCGTTATTTATCTCAAACGTCTCAGCTGCAATAACCTAATGATCATGGCTATGAACTCATAGCCAGCGTTATCAAATCACGAGTTTTAGTCTTGATTCCATAATAACGACGCTCTGTGTAAGAGGGTCTGATAAACATTAAATTTACCGTGGTTCAAAGCCCTCTCGTTGGCGTGGTGTGAAAATTTGGAGAGTTGGGTGCTAGCTCAGGTGTCGTACTTGTCACTTGACCGTGGTTCAAAATTACAAGGTCCTGTCACAAATAGTTTTTTTCCCAGGGGATCGTTTTGTAGCTCTAAACCCCTTTCGGGTGAGCTCGGTTTCCTTCGGGCTTTCTGCCAATAGTTTACGTGCTTTTTTTAAAGTGCGACATTAATTAGCACTCACTCAGTAAACCCTTTACCCTCTAAGACAATTTTATGTTAAACTGGGGTTGGAATTTAATTGGTGTCACCAGTGGCGTAACGTACACCCCCGCAACCCCCACATCGTGGGGGCCCAGGGTTCTAGGGGAGCCTAAAACCTGACTGGCGTCAAGTACGTATATGGGCTTGATGCCTCAAACTTGACTTTTCAGGGGGGCCCTAATATTTTCCGTTACACCACTGGGTGTCACGTTATTGAGATAAACTTCGAGTGGTAGGCTTATCTCAAAACTGTTTTATATTAAAACTACTTATTTTTCTATGCATCTACATAAATCTGTGGTTGTAAAATTCCATATGATAAACTTGATCGAAACTTTGTTTTAATAAACATTATTATTCTCTGGCTTTATCTGGATTTATTTCTATAAAAAAATCGATGCAACATATAAAAGTAACATAATAAAAATAGTGTAATGTTACCTTTGTTGTGTGTTTAGCTTGTTCCTATTGTTTCCATTCTTGAAAACATACCTACAGCGTAATATCCATTTCTGTGCGAAGATTGACAAGAAAGCCAAATAAGCAGGTGTGTATGAAAGAATGCAACGAAATACATTCAGTACGTGGATAAAGAATATTCTATAGCGGAACGGTATAATGGCTTATACCGAATGCAGAAAAGGAACGTTGTTATTGGCTGGAAAAAGGAAGCCTTTTGACGAACGGAAAGAATGGGAGAAACCTTTTAGGCAAAAAGGCAACGTTAGTTGCTAAGGTGACAGAAAAGTTGAAACCGAATTTTTACGAATAGAATCGAATTTGAATATGCTCACTGTTAGGGTAGGTGTAGTCACCTGAACGTCTTTGTAGTAAAATAAAGCTTTATTTTGTTTATTTTTTACGTGAGAAATGATTCCTCCCTTTTAGTCTCTGTACGCAAAGTACGTCTGGAAAAAATTATACCATAATTCTTTTTTGGTATAGTATACTTCAGATAAGTAGGCGGGATTAGAAAATTTTCGTGGGAGTGGAATGTGTGTTCACACATTGTCAGGCATAAATTCTTGTGAATGAAATGTTTTTTGTAAAAAAATAGTGCATGAAATTTATTTTTTGATACTGAGGTGTGCGGATTTACTTTTCCTTTTTATATCCGCTTGTGTGTAACCATTCTTGCTGTATTTGATCACGCACAGCAAGGGTGTCAAACTCAGATTCTATCTTTGGCCAAACAAAAAAGATTTAAATTTAGGTGGGCCGCAAAAAAATCAATATTTATTAAAACTTAAATTTATTTCGAATAATACAGTATATAATAAACATAGATAAAAAATAAGAAATATTTAATGTTTACGTCTCCTGACACTTGACATCTCTGCTCTGCTACTATTTTTCCTATTTCGGGTGAAATTTTGATATTTTTATATATATTATTGCGTCCCGATGTACTGGCCGGACCACAAAAATATTCGCTGCTGGCCGCAAGTTTGAAGCCTCTGATGTACAGTGACCGGAATAACCTAGTACTTAAGTGATCAGCGTATCACGGTTTAGAGTCATGTTCCTATTGAAGACCCGCCATTTAAATGGCGGATAATGCACGCTAAATCTTCTGAGCTTGATGGTTATATCAACGTCACACTATAATGCTGTAGGTGGGCCGCGGACCTCATAGTTTTGAACCGTGGTCAAACTGACGGCCGGCTCTAGCAGTTCTGCCACTCCGGACAAAAAATGGAAAATGCCGCCCTTCTCACTCTCTTTATATATATTTATTTTATTTTATAAATATATTATTTTAAATCTTAAAAAATTCAAAATAGTTCGAAATTAAGGACGTAATTACTTGTTATTATTTCAAACGGATGAAATGGAGGAGAAGGAATCAGTAGCGCACACAAGGGGGGGGGGGGTCCTGGGGGTCCGGACCCTTGATTTTTTTTCCAATTGATTATAATTCTAAGTACATAGAGTACGTAAAATTTAACTAAGTATTTGTTATTAATGATTAATTTTATTAATTAATGCTAATTATTTATTCAATAATTAGTTTTTTACTGTGTTTTGTTCCCGAAAATCGACAAAGTCAAAAGGAGCATGATACAAGAATGGTGAACTTTCGAACCCGGACCCCCTGAAAAATTCCTGTGTACGCCACTGGAAGGAATCTATTGAAGCGGTCCAACTTCTTAAAAAAATAGTCTACTAATGGTGGGGATCACAAGCGTTGGTTTTAGTTTATAATAAATACACTCAAGACGAAAATAAAGCATCTCCTGTGGCTCTATCTACCCAAATCTCTTATTACCCTTGTCTCCTTTTGGATAGCTGAAACCGGACATCGTATGTGTGATAGGAATGTCAATTGTGACCTCACTCTGGGATAGGGAGAAAGTTACTAGTTAAAGATGCGTACACATATAAAATTTTATGCTTTAACATATACTCCCGCCTCCCAACCCTTCAAGTTTCAACAAAAAAGAAAGTTGTCCTTAAATATACAGAGTACAAAATAAAAAAATAAGATACTTTAAATGAAATACCAAATTCACTCCCAATAACATTTCCGAAAATATATCAAATTTTTTGTAACAAAGAAAAGTACATTTTTTTTCAAATTTGATCCAAATGCCGCCCGGGCAGGGGTCCGGTTTGTCCGGCCCTGGAGACATCCCTGCAACCCGTAAAGCCTTGTCTCCTAACTTCTACACCACACCAAAAAGAGGACTTTGAGCGCCGATAGATTTAACATTCAACGGCCCCCACCACACGGCGGGTCTTCTGCTGTACTAGGCTCGAACTCATGACACTCCAGCCACAAATCCACGACCTTGACCACAACGCTTCCGTGGCCATCTGCCAAGCTCAAAGCCCTCACATCAGCGTGGTGGTTTGAAGATGAGATGCCAGCTGATGTGTCGTCTTTGTCGCCTAACCAAGTCTCAAAATTACGAGGTCCACCACCAATGGCTCTCGTGCTGCTTTGTAGTCCAAAGTTCATGTAACACTCCCTCACTTGGTCATGTACTAAATATGGAGAACGCGTACGTATACTGAATATTGCTAATTTTATTTAGTTTGCAAAAAACTTGTTGAACATCTTAATGTAGTGCATACTATATTGTCTATATTTGTCATTGGCTCAGGCAGGAATATTATCAAAAATCAACATGTAGAATAATTATAAGGATTGCACATTTGAATGTAAAACCAAGTTTTCACCCAGTATGTCATGACATTTTTTTAGGAGAGAGGGGATTTAGTTAAACAAAGACAATGCCACAATTGTTAAAATACTGAATTCCATTTCCTATTGTCGATTATGGGTTTCTTATGTGACATACTAAATAAGAGAAATCAAAATTTATTGTAGGAATAAAAGAATAATGTGTGTGCGTGTATTGTGATCTAGTTTCTATGATACACCAGCTTCCCTGTTCCTTTATATTTCAAACAATGTAAAAATATTGGATCCAATGAAAATATGTTATTTTCCCTGCAATTCCTATTTTCTTGGCTTTTCTATTCAGTATTCTGTTTTCGCTTTAAACTTTAGCGCTTTTTTTTTCTTGATTCTTTACTTTTTAAAATTTTTTATTCTTCGTTTCATCTTTGCCAATTTCATGAATTTCTTTTAATATTGTTATAGAAGTATTTTACTTGAACTATTATTATTTAGCAATGTTAAAGGCGTTGATGTTAAGTTGTATTGGAAAAATTAACGGAAACAATAGCTTATAAGATAAAAATCAAACCTTTTTGGCATTTAAAGCCTATATTTTCAATAGATTTCTTCAAAATATTTTTAAAGTTACAAAATGATACATCTCTAATCAAATTTACCGAATAATTTACAAGTTATCCTTCCATGTCCCATTACTATTACTTTAGATGTGTTGAAAATATTTTAGTATTATCTTCTATGTCATCCCCTTTTTAAAATAATCAGTTAATAATATTGGAGTAATTACATTCAGTTTCACAATAATACGATAATGTATTTCATTTCATAGCATCATAAATATCTAAAAAAAATGTAAGAAAGGAGGAATAAAATAGTTCGCTTTTTATTAGGCTTATTTTGTGTTCTCAATTGATCTTCTTTCTCTTCCTTTCCAGTTTAGTCATTCTTAAACTCTTGAGAATAGAATTCTTTCTCACTTTTTATTGTGTTTTCCGTCCAATCTCTACTTAATGCACACCGTTATATTTACCCTAGCGGAAAAAAAATCTAACGAAACTCTTCTCTCTCTCTCTCTCTCTCTCTCTCTCTCTCTCTCTCTCTATATATATATATATATATATATATATATATATATATATATATATATATATATATATATATATATATATACAAAGTTAATTTCCTCTCACTCTTACCTGTAAACACGGTGCATGGCAGAAAGTCATTTGAAATTTCTCACGCACGCAACAAAAATGCACTTTCACCGATCATCGTGCCATGCCTTTATTGGATTTTCATGAACAAAAACGAAATTCTTCTTAGAGAAAAGAATATCAAACGTTATAAACATTTCCCGCGCTTTTCTTTCTCGCTGTTCCACCAACAATGTCGCTTCGATCGCTTATTCGTTGGGTTGTCATGGAGATAAGTCACATGGCAAAGGGCTTTTTTTTCTTATTCCATTTCCCTCGCGTTCAGAATCTAATCAGAGTTCTTCACTCCCTACTTAGTCTTTACCTTTTTGCCTGGGCCAGACGCAAATGAGATTTTGTCGTTCTTGTCAAAAGGATTGATTGTTTCTGACGGGAATTCCCCTATGCTGTATTACATAATGCTGCAGGCAATTGGCTAACGGAAATTTTAGCTTCACCACTTGGCCACTTATATCTCTTGCAACAATGTTTTTGAGAATAGCTTTGAAAAGAATTCGATGTTTAACAATTAAGTAATTATTTAATCTAAAGACAATTTTTCAATATAGTTATTCATGGTGGAAAGAATGAAATATTCTATAAAATTTTTATAACTTTTCCGAAACTATAATACCACGAACTTACGCGATAGGTGGGACTGAGTGATTACCGCATAAGTCGGGGTATTATTTCGCATGTAAATACACATACGTAATTACTTTTATTTAGGACCGGAAACGAAAGAAAATAATAATTCAGAAAAAAAAATGGCTAGTCAAATCTGACGTAACACAAATACAAAATCGCAAACCGGAGCTATTTTGATGTAGGTTTCGTAAAATCTGACAAAGTAGTCTCTGCCGGATCAAAAGTTTTTTTCTCCCACAACATCTCCTCTTAGCATGTTAACATCCCACTCCTCTCTGTTTCAATGAAAAAAGCTTATAGTTGGAATCTATATTTTGTAAAATATGTCGCTCTTTTTCAATTAAACTGAGACCTTCTGTCAAATTTCCAACCGACATTCGATATTGAGAGATTGTACAGGGATTGACTGTACTGAGTGGCAAGCTGAGCGCTAAATTTTAGCTTAACTGTTTTTAGCCTAATGTCAGTGTTTTAGTTTCCTTCAAGACGAATGTCTGATGATCTAAGTGAATTCTGTAACAAACAAGCAAGCCTAAAAAAATTAGCATGTAGTCTGTAGCGATTTACTTTGCTTATTCTGATTTACGTTGTAATTTCATGGGTATCCTAGGTTCAATAATGATACATTAAGAATACACATCAGCTTTTTTTTTATTAAATCACGATCATAGCACATGAAAACATAATCATAGACGTAAATTATACTTCGTACAGATTTTAGAGTATTAATACATATCCCAGTTAGCGATCTAATAGGAGACGACAAAATGGGGTATAATAAAGGGTGTTTTTCTTAGAGGTATAGAACTTTAAACTGCAATAAAACAACGATGTATTATTCGATTGACATGATTTTTTTTTATTCAAAAGATAATCTTGTGGCGTTACATTTTAAATATGATTTCTGGCATAGGACTGCCACGGCTGGCTCGGATGTAGTCCAATCTGGACGTCCAATTTTCGATGACTTTTTCCAACATTTGTGTCCGTATATCGGCAATAACACGGCGAATGTTGTCTTCCAAATGGTCAAGCGTTTGTGGCTTATCCGCATAGACCAATGACTTTACATAGCCCCACAGAAAATAGTCTAGCGGTGTTAAATCACAAGATCTTGGAGGCCAATTCACAGATCCAAAACGTGAAATTAGGCGGTCGCCAAACGTGTCTTTCAATAAATCGATTGTGGCACGAGCTGTGTGACATGTTGCGCCGTCTTGTTGGAACCACAGCTCCTGGACATCATGATTGTTCAATTCAGGAATGAAAAAAAAATGGTTACCGTCAATCATGGCATCGTTTTTGAAGAAGTACGGACCAATATTACCGATCACAGTCAGTTTTCTGGATGAACATAACGGCAAAAGTTTTGTTTGTTGACGTAGCCATTCAACCAGAAGTGCGCTTCATCGCTTTCGCTTATGAAAATCGGGAACAACGGCAATCTCGTTTTGGGCCCATTCGACGAATCTACGCCTTGCTTGATGATCGTTTTGATGAATTGCCAAACCAAACTGAGAATAAATCACTTGACAGCTGATAAATCGGTCGCCATCTTGGAAATTAATGCCAACTTAAACATCTATACCTGGAAAAAAAAACACTCTTTAGTATCCTCTACATCTGCTATCGACAGAATCCAAATCGCCATACGTTATCTCGTTGGCGCAGCTAATCTCTGTCTGTCGTACAACCGTAGAGTATTTATTTATTTATTCTCTTGTACTGCTCACGTATGCGCAGTACTTCGAACAAACCTCGTTCCCATCTAAGGTTATGGAATACGGTGTAAATGTTCGTTACAACGCAGTGACGTAACGGAGAATATTAGGGCCCTCCTGCAAAGTCAAGATTTATGCCCCAAGCGGGATCTCACAAAGGGCCCTCTCACGTACTTGGCGTCAATCAGACTTTGGGCGCTCTTTAGAGCCCTGTGCCCATGCGGGGGTGCTACGCCACTGTTACAACGTTAACAGGTAAACCAGAATAATGTGACCTTCAAGTGTTTTATGTTGCACACTCTTATTTATATTAACAAGAAAACCAGATAAATTAGCATGTATATATATATATTTTAAGCTAGCGTATTCTGATTTACATTAACGTGCAAGCCAAATGATCAGCATATCGTCGGTCTAATTATCAGACTGCATAACTCCATCTGGGATGCTAATTTGATACAGTAGGGCTAGGCGCCAAGTTGATGTTAATGTTCGCCAAGATGGGCGATAATATTACAATATGGTTTACTTTAATATTTTTATCGTGCAATAATGTGGTTGCAATGGGGATAACGTATATTAGTGTTAGTTTTCTTGTTTTTGTGTTTTTTCCGCTGGATTTCTGCTCGGCGAAAAGTAACACATTGTTTCAAATTTTGTGTAATGAACGCTTAAAGTAATATAAATAATTTACATCTGGAAGTGCAATATATTAATATTACTTTCTGTTGTATTTATTTTATGTTAAAATCTTGCCACACCACCTTTCCCTTCGAAATCTAGTTTTATTATGAAAAAAAAAAAATAGTGATTACACTGATCGAGGAATAAATTACAAGCGGAGAGCGCACTGAGGCATGGCGTAGACAAAACAAAAGGATTAAGGAATCGCGCCAAAAAGCGCTTGGCGCGTTGCACTCCTATACCAAACCAGTAACACCGGTAGAGTTACGCAGTCTGATAATTAGGCCAACGATATAGTCTTGAAGTGCACGCTAATTCACTATGGGGGAAATTGAAATTACCTTTTAAACTTTGAATGTAAGATTAGACTTCATCTAAAAGAGTTACTGAAGGGGTATCTGAAATGATAATTAAATATGAATTTCTCTCTCTCATATAGTCTTAATTACGCATTTAGTCTGTCAACGGCCAAAGTATATGGATTCCATCGTTTTTTCAGCTATGTTGTAAGCTTAATCACGACAAATTTTCATTAAAACTTAAAATTAGTCTCTAAGAGTTAAATGTGTGTCATAATACTGTAAAGGATTTTTCACACCTCAGAAAAATTTAATGCAGTAATCAATCATCAAATTCACAGACGTGAAATAACTTTTAAGTCCCACAAACGAACTGTGTCTTAATTCAACTCCAACACATTCAAAAGTTTTGCGTGAAATTGGCAGCTGCTCAAAAAGTTGGGATCATCTATCATATTGACGACAAGTAGGGCATGTTTAGGTATTCCTTGGTTTTGTCAAAGCCATGATCCATTATGGCGGGTTAAGTAACCTGACTTTTCAGACTGCTAAAAGTTGATACATTTTTACATTTCGACCTAATTTTAATATGTTCCAAAGTGAAGCAGGAGTAAAAAGAATAGAGTAAAAACTTTTTATTGTAATAAATTCGCACTGATGTCTATTTTATTACCAATATTATTACTATACCTATAGTATTTACATGGGGTGGGGAATTTTCCTCCCTTTTTAATAAAAATTTTACTTGTGATTTAATATAAACCAATGATTCTCAACCATTGTGCCGCCAATTTTTTTTAAAGTTATTAATTATACTCTATGAAAAAAATAAAATTCGGAATCGAATCATTCGGCTGTTTTATAGAAATAAGCTAAGAATATTCGTGGTACATTTAACTTACCCTTTTATGGTTAGATGGGGATAAAAAAAATTGATTGGGTACGTAATCTATAAGTGTACGCGCGAATACATCTGTATATGAATTAACTTTGTACGAAGAGGAATAATTAATTTCGCTTTGTAATAATCGAATTTTAATTTCAAAACATTCAGAGGAGTCAATTCATTGATTTTGGATTAAAATTAGAGGCGATTATCTCATAATAGTCGAAAAAACTAAAATATTGTTACAATTTTCTATATCTTATTTGCGTGAATTCAGATTTTCAGCATTAACATATATAAAAATTTTAAAAAATTGAGACTTTTTAAATGTAGACGACGAAATGGGAATGGCATTATTATTTTTACGACTAAAATATAAACAAAATTATAAAAAATCATCAAGCTCAAAATACACAGTAAATGTATTTTTATAATTAATTTGTAATTATTCAATACACATTTTGTTGTCTTTGTCGTACATATTGTTTTGTTTAACGCTGAAAATTATTATCAAAAACTGTTTTACACATAGTGTATTACAGATACGTAAAAAATTCTTTTAAACTTATTTTATTGCTAAAGTGCCGCCAAATTTTGAAGTTGTTAAAATTGTACCTCAACAACAACAAAAAAAAAAAGGTTGAGAATCCCTGATATTTTGAAAATGGAATTATAAATGTTATGAAATTTCTAATATCTTTGCTTTCATGATTAATTATTCAATGAAATGATAATTATTTGTTAGAACTGCATAGCCTGATAAGGAAATTTAATTATCCCTGATTTGATCACCACATTTCACCTTTGCACAAAAAAGTAAATAAATGAATTTGAAATATTTCTCCTTAGCAATATTCTGAAGTCTTTCCAGGAAATTTATTCTGAGAAAATTTTGTATTGAATTCTTTGGAAGTATACGCAATAGCTGCTTTGTCATATTTCATGTGTGGTCCTTAGGTTATTTTATTGAAGCTGACGGTTATATATTTTAATGAAATTCCGAAATTATCTATTAGTACCTTTAAATGGAGAAATTTAATCGCATCTCTTTATTATCTGGTACCTGTATTTAAATTCAATAAATGTCCAAATCGAAATTCTAATTTAAATTGATCGAGTAGAATTAAAGGTCGACATCATACACGCAAGATATCGCAGAAATTGAAAAATGTATTGCGTTTTTTCCAATTTCTACAAAACAAAAATGGTTTCATGTGCACTAATTTTTCTTTTAGGTGATTCTTTAACTTCTTACATTTTACTTACTACTATTTATCTTTTTTTTCCTTTCGAAAATTCATATATTTTATTTTTTTATTTCTCTATGATATAAAAATGTGCTTTTAAGTCTTACATCATGTATATTTTTTTTTATCTTTCAGATATTTTACAGACAAAATTTTTAAGAATTTTTTAATTTAAAAAAAAGTATTTATATACCGTAAAATCTGGATAAGTCTCTCACTCCCAAATTGAATAACCGCATAAACGTAGACGGGGGCTTAAGCTTCGTATTATGGGCTGATTTATTTTTGGGGTGCATTATTTACTTAAGATCTCAAGAAATAGTTCTTTTTAAAGATGTGAAACCTGTTTTAAATTTAAAATTATTACAATTTAATTTAACTTTTGCATTTAATGCTTATTTGTTAAGTAAGAGGGGAAAAAATATGACAGAGGGAATTCTATTTCTCATGATAAAAAAGAAATTGAGTTTTAAATGGAGGAAAGTAGAGGAAGAGGGGGAGCTAGAGGAATTTAACGGTAAGTCTTTCTTTAACGAAATAAAGTGCTAATGACATTGAAAACTCCTGCAGAAACTGAAACATATTTTTAAGAAATAGGATTATAATTATTAACCTTTACAAAGTACAGATTTAATAACGAGATATTATTTTGAGCATAAAAAGCTAAGAGTCCTTTTCAAGCATTTTATCTTCCAAGCAGTTTTTAAATTTTGTAGTAAAGCTAGTTCATTGACTTGGCCTATGCATTGCAAATTTGGGAGATATATAATATAGGGTGAGTTATTGAATGCATTTCAGAATTTTATAAAACAAAGTACAAAGTAAACAAAAGCTGGTGTTGTTTAAATGTCAGATTCTCTTTAAAATTGTTATTTTAGATAGATAGATATATAGTTGGCATGCCCCGTGTTTGTTGGCGGAATCTTCTGCAGCAGGAGATAATCTAACATTCGAGGGTCAAAATAGCTGACATACGTCAAAAAGCGATGTGTGTTCTGTGTATCACAAAAACAAATAATTTAAACTACTCAGACTTTTTTGCTTAGAGTATCGAAACCAGACTGCGTTAAGTTAAGCATTGATTGACTTAAGGATGTGTGTGTGTACAGGGGAAACATTCTACATTGGTACCATCCTGGTAGACCTTCTGCCTCCAACTACGCAGTTGATCAATTGCGGCAGGCTTTTCCTAAAAGCTCATCGTGTGGGTTTGCAACTGGAAATATCGCAATCAACAGTAATGAAAACTATGTAAGAATTGGTGAAACTTCTTGCATACAAAAAAGTACTAGATAATCTACAAGGTAATGATAAATCTATATATACTAACTTCGCCGGATGTATTCTTGACAGAGACAACTCCTTCTTATTGAGAGTCATCTTCTTGGATGAAGCATCTCGTTTTATGTTTTCGGTGATGTGAACCATCATAATTGCCGTGTAGGGGGAGGGAGTTAGAAAACCTTTGTTTAGTAAAAAAACACCCATGGGATAATCCTAAAATTAACGTTAAATATATAAATATAATAGCCGTAGATGAAGTAATCAATAAATTTTTCTTCCATGAACATAAAGTAACAATAATGTATCTCGATATGTACTAATGCTACACCTCGAATAGAATATCGACACAGCTACTAGTTTATTTCTAGTAAGATGGGGCAACATTCCCATTGTTAGAGACTCCGTACAAAAAAAAAACCATTTCTTTGATGATGGATTAATCGAGGTAGACTGATTTCTTGGCGTACATGACGTTACACCCTCATATTTTTTTCTTTGGAAGTTAGTCAAACAAACTTTGTCTAAGACTACTTGTCTGTTATGGCATTGTTTTACTTCAGATTGAGAGTATTTTCTTTCAGGAAGTATTACATGTGTGTCATAAAGTTCCTTTTCTTTCAAGGGGTTGACAGCAACACGTGGATTTCGGACCAAGACAAGGCCCCGATGCACATTGCGCCCACTGTAAAAGAGTTCTTGTCGAACAAACGCATTACTGTACGCGAAGTTCCACCGCTCCCAACAGATCTCGCACTATATGACTTCTACCTGTTTCTGAAGGTGAAAAATGCATTGATAAGAACACATTTTCAGTCTGTAGAAGATGTGAAGGCAAAAGCGATGACTTCCTGAAGATGGTGACAGCTAATGATTCGCAGCATTGCTTTGTTCGGTGAAAAACTCGTAATGCTGCTATGTATTGATAGGGAAAGGGAGTATGTGGAATGAGATTAAAAGGTATTTATTTGTACATGGTTTTCAAAGCTTATTTTTAAGATTCGACAGATTATTTAATTGTCACACGTATTTTTTAACGACTTTTTATCGTGATACAGAGATAAACTGTATTTTATTGTTTATTCTAAAAAGGAAAATAAAACAAGTTCGAATTCAGAAAAAGAGCTCGTTGATAAAGAAGCCATTAGCGAATATACAATTACTTTCTAATCGGGGCAATTTTTAAAAGGCTGTAAGCAAAAGAATATCTTTGTTTATGGTAAGGATATCTCTGGACCCTTATCAGAATCAAATGAAGGGGAAAAAAACTTTTAATTGAATGCAGTTTTCGGTGCAATATTTTACTTTTTTTAATCAAACATAATGCATAAATAGCTGACACAACTTTTATTTCGTATGAAATAAGATTTTAAGTGTGGGGTCCATTTTTGGAATAAAAATATTTTATATTTATAAATAGTTTTATAATGCTCACGATATCCTTTTTACCATTCAATATTTAGTCAACTTAAAAAATACATATTGTTCATTCACACACATGTATAAAATTAATATATTAGTAATTCCTTCGTACAAGAAATACTTAATTATTTTTGTAGATAAAATATTTTTATAATTTTAAAATAATTAGGTTTGAGTATAATATTTATAAAATCCCACGTACTTATTTTTGGTATTTTCGATAACTATTTATAGTTTAAGTAGCTTAATATAAATTTTATTGTTTCCTTTTTTGTAAAACGTTATATATATATATATATAAATAAACCCCAATTTTTTTTCTATATTTACTAGGAAAAGGAAATCTATACTATTATCGTTCTCTGTTTTCCTAATAATCATTAAGGGCAAGAATGGTAAATTTTTGGAGTAATTTAACTTAAAGCGTTGCTAATAAGCACATTACTTTTAAAAACGTATGTATACATAATCTCTAAACTGTTTGCTTTAGAAGAGGAAAACGTTATTTTTTTTCCCTTGCGAAAACAAAAATATCTGATCAATCCTGCACAGTAAAAGTAAAAGTTAAAAAAATAAAAAAGAATATTGGGTAATTTTCGATCGAACATCTGTTTTTACGACAAGTTCTTCCATACGCCTGCCTATCAAATTGTGGAGAAAAAGGGAAGGTATTCTCTCTTTTTCCATCATTGGAAGCTGCTTGCTCTATCGTCTGCGATTAATGAGGTTGCCAGATCCAAAGATTCGATGACTTCGTAAGACAAGCAAAGCAAAAAGAGGAAAAAAAGGCTAAAAAAAAAAGGGAAAAAAGCGTTGTATGTTTTTGTTGCAGTAACAGAGGTAAAGATAGGCGGGAAAAAAAGAATAAAATTACTCGTCCTCCTAAGTGATAAAATTTTAATAACCTGGAAGATAATTAAAGAGTGAATTCGACAAGATTGCATTAGGATCAATAAAAATTTAAAATTGTAAAAAGAAATCTTGATCATTTAGTCTGACTTACCTTATATCTGTACCATAAATGACTGTCAGATATTTCTTATCAAATAAAAATTGTTCCTAAAATGAACTTATATTACTTTTTAGAGTTGGCAGTAAATTTTTTTAAGGGCTACGTTTCTTTTTTTAATGTTCTTGTTGGTTGTTTCTTGTTTTTATAGATTAATAGAATTTTAAACGATAAAAATACCCATCGCTATTTTTAAAAAAGCCAAAGCAAATATGAAAGCCATTTTTAAAGGGGGGAAAAGAAACTTCTATTTATTATTATTTTTTCAAATTTAAAAAATAGTTTTTTTAATATGGAAATGTACTGATTTTTTTAGGATGTTTTCTTTCAGTATTTTCTCTTTTTGAATTATATATAGAGTGATAGCGAGTTTCAATTGCTTACACAGACTTATTTCATCGGAGGGGTTATATATATATATTTAAAAAAACTCTGTGAGTGACCACACGATAGAAGTGAAAACTTCTGATTTATTCTGAGCAAGATAATCCAATTGTTTTCTTTTTTTTGTGCCTATTTATCAGTGGATTTGTTTATTTCATCCATTTTCTGTCAAGGGCAATGTTTAAATAGTTATATATATATTTTATTCTTTAGAGTTCATATGATTAAAATGTCAATTAGTTTAATTGTTTAAAAATATTTATATGTAAATTACTTTCGTTGATTATATTTATATAATCTATATGTAAATATGGTACTTACGTATAATCGCAACAATGCTAACGTTCACGATAATTCGCCAAGTTGGTAACCTTGAGCTCTCGTGTGGTACGCGCTAAATTGGCAATCACGTGTTTAATTTTTTATAATGTTACCAGTGCCGTTGTGATCTAATATATATATATATATAATCTTATATAGAGCCGCATATACTATGTAAGGCTAGGAAAACTTATGTTCCGAAAGCTGTTTACTTTTCTTTAAATTCTCTAAGCAAACAAAGGAAAAGGCTTCGTACTTTTCCATAATGAATGCTTTTATTTCTCTTATTTTCTTAGTTGTAGTCACTAATAAAAATAAATGTTGATAAATTTCTCAAGAATTAACTTCATTAAAATTTCATACTTTAATTCTTTTGGCATATTTTTGTGCTTAAATGCTCAAAAAATAGATTCAATGTTTCGTTTCTTATCTTCGATATCCTACATAAGAATAATTTTTTTTCTCCCACTTATTTTCTCGTGTGCTCTTATCTTGTTCACTAGTTGAAGGTGAGTGGAAGGGGGTTGCATGGCAGTAATATTTAAATAAAGGAAATAAAACTCTCTCTCTCTCTCTTCACGGGGAAAAGTATGCATGGAATTTTTCGGGAGGCGCGATTAAAAAGCTTTTAATTCAAAAATAAACGAGCGTCGCCGACCCGAGCACAATTGGAGACTGGAGCCGAATAAATCCGAATGAGCGTTACGCAGCCGATCCTGATGCTTAATTTAGATTCACTCTTCAGCAAAACGTTCCTGAAGAGATTATCACTTCCAAAATGTAGATAAAAGCATCAATACTTTATCTATATGCTAAAAAATAAAAATCTGTTGGTCTATGATTGGGTTTTGAACCCAAACCCCACCCTTGTATATACCACTGACGAGTCTATTCACGCATGCATTCTTATCGATATAGATTATTTTATCTCTCTTTATTTACATGGTATAGGTTTAATAGTTTTTAAAATTCAGTCAACATACTATATTGATTTGATGTGTGTATTATTATTTTTAACAGTCAATATATCAAGCTTATGGAGTGTCAAACTATTATTATAATTTGTAGAATGTATGCGTAGAACATACGTGAATATATTAATCTTGCTGTCAATAACATTAGATTACGTATTACTATTAGTTAATCTAGACAAGCTAACGGTATTATAGTGCCCGTAATATTAATAAATGACTGATCCAATTTCTGGTATGAAGATTAATCTTTGTAGGGTAATATATCACAGACGATAGACAGAATTATTAATCAGAGACAAAAAAGAAAGAGTATCTAGTTTCGGGCCATTTCTTTAGAGGTTAAAATAGATCCATAACAAAAATGGCATTGAAAAGCACAGTGGTTCCTGTCACACCATTCCATCTGAACACGGAATTCCACAATAGACATGTCACACTTTTTCTTCCAGAGATAGCAATCGGGGTACGGTGCAGGGTAGGTCTGTGACCCGCGTGCCTGACAAAGTAATCTGCCAAACTGTCACCTCAGCCAACCAGCACGCCTTTTTCAGAGCAAGAGATACCATCAAGAATGCACAAGATGACTTGCCTTCACTCTAGGGAAGGAATTCTGGGTTGTGACGTTAGTGTGAGATAAAACAGGTAAAGTTGTGTGCTTCTGCAGTTGTTTGAAATTAGGGTGGAAAAAGAGATGCTTTGTATATATATATCGTCTGATATGTGTCGCGTCACACATATTTAGGATGGTCTTGAGAAAGGAATGTGCACTATATAAAGAACAACATTTTTGTTGTTGGCTTCTGTTGTTTATTTTGGAAGGGGCTCTTTCAAGGTTATATAACTCGATTTTTATTTTAAAAAGCTTCATAAAAAACGTGTCGGATTTTCCTCAATGTCATGCAAGAATGCGGAGAAGAAACGGCAAGAAATGCAAATTAATTTCAATTATATCTAATGTGAAAGTTTTTAGGCGCCTATGTGTCAAAAAGATAGCTAAGTTCAGAAGAAAGGGTTCAAGTTCATAAGATAAAAATAATGGCCTCCAAGTTCTTTTAAGAATCTATGTAATTTTATTCTATTTTCGACGTATTTGTTGTACTTTTGTTAAAATATAAATGCATTCAATCGATGGGTTGAAGTAGTTTCGGTTCAAATTTTTATTTAGGGTATCAAAACTTTAAGGAACACTTTGTCTTGAAAGTAAGTTTCATGCTCTGGGAACGGTATGGAAAAGCATTACTGTAAAACGCTATATATATTTTATAGCAATGATGTAAAAAACACTGTGAAATAAATTATTTATAGAATTATTTTTCAACTGCGCTTATATTTAGATAAATCTTATGTAAAATGCTCAAAAATTAATAAAATTCTTGAAAAAACTATTTAACATTTTATATATTTTTACTGTTTTAGGAATTAAAAACTATTAACATATTATTTAACTGAGTTCTTACACTTATACAGCAATATTGTTTTTTATTATTCATTGCTAAATTGCTTAATTTTAAAATCGCACATTCTCTGTTTTCTTGTGGATAAAACTAGATTAGTTTTGTAAATTATTATTCGAAAATAGAAATTTGAAGTAAGATCTTATCCATGGGAAAGGGGGAAGAGAGGAAGAGGGAAAAAGAGTTTTACGCTCGAAAAGGCCGGTGCAACGTCGGGCGAAACGGAGGGAAAAGAAACATGTCTGACAAGAGAAAAAAGTGGGAGAAATTTCGGAAAAGGGGACTTTATTGACATATAGAAATCAGTCACATTGTATATATATATATATATATATATATATATATATATATATATATATATATATATATATATATATATATATATATATACTGCTGGAAAATTGCTAAGGACGGATCACAAATTGCTATGTAGCATAACATTAAGCGAGATATGAGGCCTAGTAGGATAAAATATAGTTGCCACACTGTTCAGACATTAGAATAAAGAATATTTATTGTTCTGCAAAGTACAAAAGCTGTGAAACATCTGAAAGAAAAAAGAATGTTCATTTAATCTGCGTACGGAGAAATGGAACAATGCATCTAAAAGTCAGCAGGCACCTTAAAGAAAGGTATCAGTACGGATATGTCCACCGTGGAGTGTGATGCAACATTCCACACGTCGTACCATACTTTGCACAACATTATCCAGCAGTTGTTGAGGCAATTTATCCCATTCTTCTGTGAGTGCACGGATGAGGGTGTTCTTGTTTGTCGGAGGATAGTTTCGACCATCAACTTGCCTTCCTAAAGCATCCCACACATTTTCAATGGGGTTTAGATCTGGAGAACGCGCTGGCCATACGAGACGTTGAATACCCTCGCTGTCTAGACAATCCTGAACAGCGAGTGTTCGATGACATGTTGCGTTGTCGTCCATAAAAACAAATTTATCACCGACAGCACCACGGAAAAGACGAACATGAGGAAGTAGAACTTCATCAATGTATCGTTGGTCCGTCATAGTCCCATTCGCAACCACATGTAGGCGCGTGCGGTCATTGATCATGATGCCGGCCCACACCATGATACTGCATGTCGGATATCGGTCCTTTTCCTGGATATTTTCTGGACGATAAGCAGTACCACTCTCGCGTCAGATCAGTTGGCGTCTACAATCCGATGACAGACTGAACCTACTCCCAGTCCTGTTCAGTCCAATTGTGATGCTCACGACACCATTGCAAACGGGCAGTACGGTGCTGTCTGGTCAATGGGACACACACAACAGGTCTGCGTGCGTATAGTCCTCCTCCCCTCAAACGTCTGGCAACAGTTTTTCGGGAGATCTGTTTTCCTGAGGCAGCAAGAAACTGATTTGCCACCTGCTGAGCTGTCGTGCGCCTGTTCCTTTTTGCTGATAGGACGATATATCTCTCTTCTGCAGGCGTCGTACTTCTAACACGACCTCCCCCGTGCCGTCTACTACACATTCCAGTAGTTTTAAATGACTTCCACGGCCGTGATTGATTGATTGATTGAATATTAACGTCGCACTGTTCAGCTACACGAGGGCTTTTGGCGACGGACCACGTAATTTTGAACCATGGTCAAGTGACGTGGACGACACCTGAGCTGGCACCCCCCTCTCCTAACTACCACACCACACCAACGGGAGGACGTTTCAGCTCTCGACAGATTTAACGTGCATCGCTGCCCTACATGGCGGGTCTTTAGTGGTCCACGGCCGTGAAACAACGCTGTGAGCGATGTCGAACTCCCTGGCAACATCTGTTATTTTTCGCCCTTCTTCGATCTTTCCAATAATTCGGCCACGCATAAAATCATCTATGTGATGTCGGGAAGACATGCCAAAAATTTTAAGTTCGTCTATTAAATCTTTCCTGTAAAACTTTGACTTGAAACAACAACTGTCCACATGCGTCAAAACCTTTAAAGCTCTTATGAACGCTATCACGTGATGAACAGACGTGGAAAAAAATTTGCATACTCATACTTCTTACTAATATCCCGCACTTATTCTAATTTTCCACATTTTTCTTCCTTTCATTTTGTGGTTGCTATGGATGATAGTGTTATCCGTCCTTAGCAATTGTCCAGCAGTGTATATATACATCCAGGAGTGCTGGTGTCGAGAGGAAAAGGAAATATTTCAATAGGGATAAAGCTCTACTCTTGGAAGAAGCCCGTGCAACGCCGGGCATAGCGGAGGAGAAACATTCCCGTCCGACAGGGCAAAGAGGTGGAAGATATTTTGAAAAAGGGATTTTTAATGACATTAATATGGAAAGCACACTAACACATCAGGAAGTGCCGACACCGAGAGGGCAAGGGAAAATTTCCATTCTCTCTTGAAGAGGCATACGCAACGCTGGGATATTCTTTTAACATTGCTTAATTTGCTGGTTGTCTTAAATAGGCTAAATTCATAACGGCCACATGATAAATACAATCGCGTGTTCTTCATTGAATTCAAAACTGACATTAGACTTGTAAAATTTATAGATAAAGTTTCATATTTGTTCATTGGGTAAAAATGTTCAAATATTAAGATTCTTCAAAAAGTTTTTCAAAATTAAAAAAAAAAGTTCTTATACTATATATGAAACCATGTGCAATTTGTTTACAAGTATGAAATTTTTTAAAGAAAGTTTTTCTAAAGACCAAAAATTAAGATCAACGAAATGCATGAACTGATTGACTGAGAACACGGGATTGCATTTATCGTAGGACTATGATGTCACATGAATTTATGAACTGATTGACTGGAAATACGTGATTGCACTTATGTGACTATGACGTCACATGAACACAATTTATTACAATTTTGTCCTTTTCACGCACATTCCGTTTCATATTATATCTGATGACACTTCATTTTCAGTTATTCATATTAACTATGACACTTAAATTTTATAATAGGACTTTCAAATTTTTAATGAGTTATGCAATGAATTTCATCAGTTTTCACATTTGTTATGCTAAACCTCATGACGCACGATAAACCGTATTTTTCTTTTTTTATTCAAATAAAAAGAAAAAAAAACCTTTGGCAGAAAAAGGCATTCTTGATATGTTACGTAATCATCAATTGATTTTAAATCGCTTTTCTTGACAAGAAAATTAGTAAGCAAATTTTAAATAAAGATTTTAATGGTCAATGTGGTTTTTTTGTAACATAGAATACATCCTGTCGGCACATTTCATTTTCTTAAAAATCGAGAAATGGGAGATGAATCAACTTTTATGCTTTATCAATTATTATTTTTGTGGTTTAGATTGTTAAAGAATTACGTCAGCTTTCACTATAATAGTACTATCATCCTTTGTAAAAATAAAAAACATCTTTACTTAATATCAAAGAGACGAATCCCAAATGAATTTAGAAACTCAAAACTCTTAAACGAAATTTGAAAAATGCATCAATATTCATATAAGTTCGTGTAACTGCATAACACATTCATCTATCATGTAGAATTTTTAGCCTCGTTAGAAACCATATATATATATATATATATATATATATAAAGTTCTTGAATATCTGTAGCAAAAAAATTATGTAACATTAATGTATAAAAGGCGAAATATGAAAAATATATTTTACTAAGGAATCCCATATTGATTATTTGTGTCTGAACAGAGATAAGTAAAACAATATAATACTTTGTGTATGACAGAGGCGTTATAGAATATAATATTCATATTGGAGTAATATTCTTTTTGGAAAAAAGTGTATCGAATTCGAATCTGTTCTGTAGTAACAGGAGAAATAACCTTAATCCCGCGACTAATAATCCCATGTCTTTCCTTGAATAATGTGTGTGTGTGTGTTAAAACTCATGCTAATTTTCTTTTGAGGAATTTGAATTCACAATGGCTTTGAACTCTCCAGGACTTGACTTGGTGTAATAATTAATTTCAAGTTTACCCACCTAAAGAGATATAACAATAAACTCTTTTAGAAAATAAGATTTTGGTAACATATACATCAGGCAGAATTTACCCGGACGCGGTCTACTTTTAATTTTTTTCAATCTATTGCGGTCCACCAAAGCCAGTGGCGCACACAAGGAGGGGAGGAGGCATTGGTCCGGACTGCCCACCACAGCCCTTGATTTTTTTTTTACCGACTGATACTACGCATACAGTACGATAAGCTTAGGTAATTGTTATTAATGTTTTTTATTATTTAATGCTGAGTGTTTATTTAATTTAGTAATTTATTTTTTACTGTTTTTTTGTTCCCGACAATCTACAAAATTAAAAAAATATGTTTGACTGCATATTGTGGTATGACACCAGAATGGTAAACTTTCGACCCTCGACCACGCCCCCCCCCTTTGAAAAATTCTTGAGTGTGCCTATGCCCAGTGTCGTAGATGTGGTGAGGTATGAAATATATATTTATTATTTATTATAAATAAATAATAAATATATATGGAATATGTACTTACAGAACTAGAATAGAAAAAACTAACACTTTTAAAACTGCGTTTAAAGCAAAATGCAAAATACAAATATATTAATAATAGCTACAATTATAATAAAGTCAAACAATTCGAAATACATAAACTATAGACAAAAATGTCTTTTTTTTATCTTAGTTTTTATCTAAATATTTTTATATAAATTTAGTTTGCGTTGTTATAGTCAGTAGAAGATTTATATAGTCTGCATACTTCATCCAATCTTGAATATTTCCGTTTATAATTACTAACTGCTAAAACTTTCAGGCGGTCACCCCAAAATGTCTCAGTAGTCCACCGGTCGATCGCGAGCGACGTAATACCCACCCCGGATATACATAAAAGATTTTGAAACATACCAAGCTTGATCATCCTTTTTATGACTGAATTGAATTCCAAAATGCTCAATTTAAACCAGTGAATTGTGACATATTAATTAAGAGTTAAATACATTCTTTAAATCTCGAATACATTTACATTTCCTACATTAAAATTATTCTATGAAAAATATTTATTGTGATTATTAATGAATCATTTAAAAGTTACTTCTTTGAGTCCTGTTTAAAGACATGTTTTATGATGAAATACTTGCATTAAACATACCTATTATTTAAACCCTGTATTATTAAAAAAAATAGATATTTCCTTAATTATGTGATTCCTTTTTTGTTTATGGTGGTTGTGATTAAAAAAAAGCGTCGAAAAAATGTGAAAATTTAATACATTTTTTATTCCTACCCTATACTCCTATTAATGTACCATATGATCATGTAGAGTTTAAAAATAAATACAAGACCGAAGTGGAACTAAATATCCCACAAGGATTATGAAGAAAAATCATTTATATTAATGCATACCAACATAAACCTTATTTACCTAAAAATGAATAATATATTAGGGTTCAATACAACACAACGATACATTTTCCTATCTAATATCAAAATCTTTCTTTCCATAACTCATTTCGCTTGATACGTAAGCCATATATATATATCCTATCGTAGTGATATTTTTGGTAACTTTTCTGAGAAAGGTAATTAATTTTCGTCGCCAAAGTGCGCCATTTAATCTTGGAACCCCGATCCAAAAATCACAATACCCTTCGCCAAAATAATTTCTGCTCCCAGCAAATGCGATTATGTTTACAAAATTCGTGGAGCATATTATCTTCCTTAATCCAATTACTATGGGCCATAATTTCATTATACAATTAACTACTTCCCAATTATTCGTTAGCTGATTAATTTTCGACTCGTAAGCAGTTTTATTCACTTCATTTGATATTAATTATTTTACGTTGTCTTGGAGTGATTATGTATTGATGACTTATTTACGGTACGTTGCAATCTCTCGATGTGCTTGTTGCTTTAAAAAGAATTCGGCAGTTTTTTTGCCATTCGCAATCTAAGGAATTTGTGCGCAAATTTTATTTTTATGAAGAAGGGTGAAGCGGAGGCCTTTTTTTTTCGGGAGAAATAATTTCAGCATTGGTAAAAATCCAAATTCATGATCTCCTTTTACTGTGTGAAGAAGCTATTGGATTTATTAGTTTATTCGTTTAAACCTCAGTGTTATTTGTGTATAAATGTATTTAATAAGTGACTCTTTTTGGAGAAATAACTTCTGGGTATATATCGTGACTGTATCCAGTTTTGTTGTTAACTGACTGTTTATTATAAATATATAATTGCATTGGGTTAAATCTGAGTAGATTTCATGGGAATTTTTTTTTTCCACAGTCTCCACTTTTCCCCCGAAATCGTTATTTTGACTTAAGAGCAATGGGAAGGGAATTCGATTCTTGTATGTAATTTAGACTAGAATTTTTTTTTCTGTTGAAAATGAAAAAAAGAAAATTGTTTCCAAGAATGTAGAAATAGCTATACTAAAATAATTTTTTGTATATATTTTCCTTTTTAACTTGCTTTTATAAGTTCCACTTGTATGTAACGGAATGTTTGAACTCAATTTTTACCCACTTGAAAAGGTCATATTAATTCGAAATTTTGCATACTTGTCAAGGACCGATGACAGTTCAATAATTTCATAATTTTGTTCCATTGTCCTGAACAGGATAATCAGGAATAACGATTTCCAGATCTGGCGACTAATTCCATATACCATTGTTAGATTTGGTGACTAATTCTGTATACCATTTCCAGATTTCGCGACTAGTTCCAGGTCCCATTTTCAGATTTGGTGACTAAAATATTAAGAGTAACCCTAAAAGTGAAAACGTTCTTTTTTGCGTCAGCAGTTTCTTATCATAATATGAACAATTGCCCAGTCTTTCTGAAAAGGGAAATAAAAAAAGACTCGTGCATGTGAAAAAAAAATTATTTCTTCCAACTCAGGGATGGGATAACTCTTTTTTTCAGTCGCGAGCCAAAAATTTTTTTAAAAAAATGGTGCGTGGAACGCCACGCGATAGAAGTGAAACTTCTTTGGTGACGTTGGAACATAGATTATTTGCCCTACTAATTCAAACTGACCGCGTACTTGTCTCAATCACCTAATTTGCATGAAATGAGCGAAATGAGTCTTTCTGATACCAAATCCAAAGTAGAAAGATGTGCTGGAGTTTCTGGGTATAAAAACCATTATATTTTGATAAATTTCGTAAATTTTCTTATTTAAACTTTGTCGGCAATCGTAGCATGCTTTAATATGTCTTCTGAGTAAATCATCGGTAAAATATGTTAAAAAATATTTTTGTGTTCAGCAACAGGCGTTCTGAAATCATCTCTAAACCATAATCTATCATAAATTGAACGCCCTTGACTGAAAGAATTATCAATGAATCACTTTTGAAAATCTTTGTGAGCATTTTTATGGGAATCATAGTCTTTGTAATGTAAGATAGAATTTATTATTGATTTACATGCATCATTTCCAAAACGCACTAAACTTGTTGAGGGCTCTGTAATTAATGGCACAAGGGGTTCACAAAGTCCGTATTAATCTGTGCTGTCATTAAAAGAGTATCAATAGCATTCCCATCCCTTAAACTGAGCATTAAGAGAGTATTTTGCAGTGTATTTTTTTCCGTGCTCGATAGTCTCGCATGTACTTTGATGGCGATTTGGCTCTTGATGTGTGTGAATTTGCACTATTTTTCGGGTTTTTTTGTCGAAACACTTTTCCTCTTTGTGCATTTGATTTATGCATTCTGACTAGAACTAATAATAATTCAACGCAAATGAAAATTAAAAAAAAATTAACCACCGAACACATAGCCATGTATCCAAAAATCTAAGAAAATATTTCAAAAAGGCCCGCTTTTCCTGCAAGAGCTATTTTGCCTTCACCATAATGCATAGATGTTCCCGGGTCTGGGGGAAAAGGAGTTCATATGAGTTAGTTATTTAACAGTTGTTGTTGTGACCACGGTAGCCTAGTAGTCAAGGTAACGGACTCTAGCTGGCATGTCATGTGTTCATGGGTTCCGCTGAAGACCCGCGTTGAACCTCGTCACTTGACCATGGTTCAAAATTACGATGTCTGTCAACAATAGCCCTCGTGTTGATTCAGACTGCGACGTTAATGAATACTCACTCACTTAGCAGAAATTGTTTTCGAATTTTACTTATACCGACAATAAACTAAAACAGTGTGACATGATTTTCTCATTGCGTTAAACTCCTTTTTTTTACATACGATAATTTAAATAAGAAATAAAAATATTCTTAAAGAATTTTTTAGAGTGAAATTTTCCTATAAATTTAGTTCGAATTGCTGTTAAATGCTTATAAAAAATTTTTTTTAAGAAAGAGCAGAAAAGATATTATTTGAATAATTTTAAGAATGCCTAAATATTAACAAACAAGGGTTTTGGTAGAATAGGTTATTTGCTGTATAATATATAAAGTTAATATTAAAAAATGATATGTCTCACCTCACTGGTAAAACTAGCCTCTGTGAGTGGGCCCTGTATCAAAATTCCTTAAAGGGTGGGCCTCTTTTGAAGCCCTTTAAATTTTTACAGCTTTTCTTCGCACATTTTGGGGACCTAGAAGTTTAGGAGTTCCATATCATTGATACTGTGTCGTCAATAAACAGCATTTAAAGAAAGAAATTATTACATTCGACGCATTTCATCTCTTCAGATTTCATGGTTATAGTGGAACGGTATTTATCTTCTAATTTTAAATAATTATTTACAGAACGTTTATTGTAGTGCAGATATTATAACTATTCTTGAAGATTTGGTCCTTTTGAAAATGTCGAATTTGTTTTTCAAAATTTAATTTGATTTCATTCAAAGGAAAATGGTGGTTTATTTAAAATAATTAAAACAATATTTTATTAGAAGAATTAAAAAAAATTGAACACTTATGCTGAAAATACAAGAAAACTCACGACAAAATACACCATTTAAAATATTATATTTCTCAAGTAACAGAGATTTAGAAACATTTCTAACTGTTCGTATGTTTTTAATATACACTTCCATCCTAACCCCAGAAAGCATTATATTTCTTTAAAAAAAAACATCATATAAACAAATTCACTGAAAAATCACCCAATGCTGTTATGAAAGTAAGAAGACAAAAAAAAAAAAACAATATATTCTTCTCTTATTTCAACTTCAAGACAATCATTATCATACAGACAAAATGGACTTCTATCCGACGCATAATACTTGACTCCTCCAGACTGTCTAAAGAAGGAGAAAGAGTAATAACTACTAACTTATAAACTGCTTTTTTCTTTCATACGTTGACTCCTGCTTGCGTGACCAGCATATAACCTCGACAGGCACAAATTTTAAAAAGCTGACCGGGCGAATGTGTTATTTATGATGTATATTTCATTTTTTTCTCTCTATTTCTCTTGCCTACCGCGCTTGAGGTCTCTTTTAGAAAGGCTCACTCTACCGCCTTTTTAGAGTTCAGACGGTAATTATATTTTTCTTACTTCCGTTTAAATGCAAGGAACGTTCGTGGAATGTTCGTAAAATTTTATTTTGAATTTATTATGGTTATGTGTTGTCCAGTGTTCTGTTGTTGGGATGACGCGGTCTTAGATTTATGACTTTCGTGGTTAAACTTTGTTTCACTAAACTATGTTTTTTTTCTTCCTCATTTTGAATTCAAAGTAATTACAATAAATTAATGTCGAAAAATGTTGCGCTTTCTGGAGAAATTTAAATAATGCTATGTTAGATTCATATAATTTGTATTTTAGTTTATTACAATTGCTTTAATCGTAGGGATTAAAATGTACTTTATTGCAGAAAACGAGAGATGCACTAGGTTTTGCGAAATGCAATAAGTTGTGGAATTATTTTTTGGAATGACGTATTAATTACTAGAAGTATTCTCCTTTAAATTTGAGCTGTAAGTAATGAAGTATACATTGTTTTAAAATAGGGGTCTTCAACCTGTTCCCCCCCTGAAGGCATTTTAGTGGTCCCTCATTTAAATTTGAAACAATTTTTTTAAAAAAATTGCCTTGTCTGCTTCTTGTCGTAAAAACGACATTTTTTTTCAGTTGTTCTTGATATTTAAAACATTTCATTGATATATTTGATATACATTTAAGGTATCGTTTCTCAAATTGTGAAATGCACCCCTTGAAGGGGCGTGATAAACATACAAGGGGGACGCGAACCTATTGAAAAGTCGAAAATAAAATATTATTAAAAAAATTATAAATTTACTGACAGGAAACAAACAAAGTATATTCTGACGTAATAAAAAATAAATGCACATTTACACAGATATAATACACTTATAAATATATCAGTAGTGTACAATATATTTTATAATCAATTTAACAATAAGTTGAGAACAAGTTTAATAATTACCAGTAAACCCATGGGCTTGTCATACATAAAATTATACAAAAATCATTACTTCTCTTTATAACTTGTATGGTTTGTAATTAATCCCTTAAATGCCGATTAAAAATTACGTAATCTGCTCCCCAATTGACACCGTTTAACACGAAGGCGGGGTTAGGAAAGGAATAAACAAATCCTCTGAAATAAGTAAATCCGTCACAAACACTGTCAAGGTCCTTTTATTGTATTCTAAAACCTTCGGAATAATTTTATGGATAGGAGTGTACATCAAAGACCGCATTTCGGAAAGACGTAAATATACATTCAGGGCAATTAACGCACCGACTCAGCGAAACGCTTATATACGCCGGTGGCACTTAAGAGCAGGTTTAGCGTGAAAGTATATTATTATTGAATCTAATACATTGTTAGTGTATGGAACGGGAGGCGCTATGAAAATTATGATTGAATATTGGGTCGCAAATATTGAGAGTTTGAGAAGCACTGATTTATGGTAAAATTTTCTAAAACCGACGAATTTTTAAAAAATTTCACTGTATATTATATAATTTAAATATAAAAATAACTGACGATGTAAATACCTCCCGAAATTTTCGGAAAACAGGTGGACTTATGTAGGTTTGCAAATCATTTCAATTCGAGTTTCATTTAACTCTTTTTGATACCGATATATATACAAATCAGTAAATACCATCTCTTCCCTTAGTTTCAGTTGTCATCTTATAAAACAAACCTCCCTTTCATATATATATACAGTGGCGCACAAAAGGGGGGAGGGGGTCCTGGGGGTCCGGACCCCCCTGAAAGCCCTTGATTTTTTTTCCCGGTTGATTATAATTATAAGTATATAGTACATATAGTACGTAAAATTTAATTACTTACCTGCTATTAATGATTAATTTTATTAATTAATGCTAATTATTTATTCAAAAACTGGTTTTTTACTGTGTTTTGTTCCCGAAAATCGACAAAATCAAAAGGAGCATGATACAAAAATGGTGAACTTTCGACCCCGGACCCTCCCTTGAAAAATTCCTGTGTTCGCCACTGTATATATATATATATATATATATATATATATATATAATATATATATATAATATTTCCTGATTACAATATTTTTTTGACAGTCGTGTGGCCTGAGGATCACTGTGAATATATTTATGTAGCTCTCGGATAAATGTAAATTTATTAACTTGCCCCTAGAGGGTAAAAGGTTGAAGACCCTCATTTTAAAATAAAACGAATATATATTTCTTCTTTATCTACGTAACAACCTGTTATAGGTCTTGGCTACCTCCACAGCTCGCTTCCTCCAATTCCAACGATACGCAGCAACTCTCTGCCAGTTTTTAATATTTAGAGTTTAAGTCATTTTCAACATCATCTATCCGCCTTGTTGGTGGTTTTCCTCTTGTTCGAGAGGCCGCGGTAGCCGAGTGGTATAGGTATCGGACCGTGGTTTGCCTTGTCACGAGTTCGAGCCCAGTACCACTAAAGACCCGCCGTGTAGGGCAGCGATGCACGATAAATCTGTCGAGAGCTGAAACGTCCTCCCGTTGGTGTGGTGTGGTAGTTAGGAGAGGGGGGTGCCAGCTCAGGTGTCGTCCACGTCACTTGACCATGGTTCAAAATTACGTGGTCCGTCGCCAAAAGCCCTCGTGTAGCTTAAACAGTGCGACGTTAATAATAAATCAAATCAAATCCTCTTGTTCGAGATGCCATAGGATTCTTAAATGTGTAAGCTCTGGTCTGGTTGTTTTCAGGGCTTCTCCAGATGTTGCCGAGCCATCTCAATCTGTTACTTCGGATGACTTGAGTAACTTGAGGTTCTTTGTAAAGCCTATATAGCTCGAAATTATATCTAGTACGCCAACATCCTTGATCTTTAACAGGCTCAAATATAGTTCTCAGTGCTTTTATTTTGAAAGTTTCCAGAGCTCGTATAGTCTCCAAATTCAGCGTCCAGGTTTCGCTAGCATACAGCAACACAGGCAAAATTAATGTCTTATATAATCTAAACTTTGTTTTTCCGCTGGTAAATTTCGATCTTAATTGCTTCTTTAGAAATACATATTTAGGCACTCTAAAAACGTTTTAATAAAAATGATTAATCTTTTAAAGAAATTAACGTGAGGTACACTTTTAAGGAACTTGTACCCCTGTTCAGGGGCGTAACTACCGCCATATCCACCATATCAATGATACGGAGCCCTCAAGCTTCAGGGGCATCAACACGTGTAAAAAAAAAATTGTAAACTATTAAGAGACCCAAAAGAGGGCTCCCAAGGAATCTCCGATACAGGGCGCACTCAGGACCATCTACGCCAGCGCCCCTGTCGGACTTTAAATTCCTGTGATAGCTGTAGAGATAATTAGAAAGTAGCTATACACAAACCCAGTTCCTGAAAAATTTAAGAGTTAAGTAAAAATTTTAATTAGAATTTGAGAATAAAATTTAATATAAGTGTGGGAGACAACAAGGGGTCCAATACGTTTCTCTTTCTTATGGTTTATTTAACATTAAACAAAAATTAATTAAAAAGGTAGATAAGTTTTTACAGATAAGTTTGACGATGATATTCAGAAGGTAACGCCTGCTCGCGCACCTCTCGCGTTCTCCTTTTTTCTCTCTCTAATGTCCAAGAGTTTTTGTTTCTCTTCCACTAATTCAAGTTTCAGTTTTAATTCACTGCGCCTGCGCGTGAAGACTGCTTGGTTTTGGCTGCATGCCATAACGGCCATTCTGACTGTACGCTGTCCGCAGCGGTATTTCCATGGAGACCAGAGGAGAATCTGAAACATACAAAAAAAAAACGGAACAGACAAGGACTATACGACAAATATATAGAGATTAAACATATCATAATGTTGTTGAACTAGACAGTTTCTCCATCATGTGGAGGCACCTCTTCGACATCCGGAAGGTTCCACAGGAAAACATTGTGTTTCACAGGCATAAGAACGTCTTTTTTAACAAGTTGATCTTTGGTTGAACGCATCGATATTTTCCTCTGTAGAGTTCTGGACGTCTGTTCAAAACGATTTCTCTTTTTCCTTCGCTTCCACTGCCAAGGCTCAAAATTTTTCGGAGCAACACAAACCGTCGATGTTCACTCTTCATAGGTAATGGGGTTAGGTGAGCGGGAGATAAATTCCACGGAACTCGTTTTCATGGCACCATTGGCTTTCTTACACAATACTATATCAGAACATTTTTCTCTTACAATACTCAATTTTAACTTAGTAATCTTAATTTTATTACATTTATAATCCTTAATTAGAGAACTCGAATCATTTCTAGTATTAAAGTTTTTAACATGTGATAAATCATAACTAGAGTTTTCTATCACATTTGAAACAGAAACATTTGGAAAAGAAATAGCACTAGAATAAGCATAAGCATGAGCACCTAAATCTGCACTCAAAGAGGATCCACTTTCACTCAATAAAACATCGCTCTTTGCGTGGCCTAGTTTCTTTATTTCAGAATATACACTGGGATGTATAATAAATTCTTCGGTCAAGGTCGGTGATATTGCCGTTCCAACACTCAAGCTAGGAGAGTGTTGATTAAGAGAAATATTTATGGGTTTAACTTCTACCATACGCTGTTCGCCAAAACATGAACTTAATGTTATGATCTCTTCGGAAGGTGTTTGCACTTTAATTAGTGAGGAATTTAAAACTGGGATCTGGCAACCTGAATCAATCAAAGCTGTTACGGGCTGATTTTCTACAAAAATGTTTACGTATTGAAGATTTGCGCATTCATCGCTATTTTGTTTTTCGCTCTCTCTTTTCAAAGTATTCACGATTATTCTATTATGGATGTGGTCATTAGATTCTTTAGGTTTAAAACGCTTCTCACAGTCTCTTGCGCAATGAGATGAATCACCGCATATATAGCAATTTTTATTTTCTCTTTCATGATATTGGGGATAGTTCTCTTTAATCTTTGTTTTAAAGTTTTGTGATTTATTTTTTAAAGGGGTCTTGGGTATATCCATAAGTAATAGGAATTTCTTTATGTGATCCGCTTCTAGATGAAATATAAATATCACACTCTTTAGCTAAATCAATAGGCCTAAACCAATCTTCTGCTTCTCGAATGCCAATATGAGTTGCAGTTTCCTTATTTAAAGTTTCAAATAATTTATCAGAAATTATAAGATCACATAGAGATTCAAAGGAATTAACTTTTCTTAACGAACAATAATATTGGAAGTTTGCCGTCAATCTTGCAGCAAATTGGATGTATGTCTCGCCTGATGATTTTACAGCATTTTTAAATGAGTTTAAACACTCGCGAGGGGTTAATTGGAATTCTCTGAGTACTATAGATTTTAGTTTTTCATAGTCATTTAATTCCTCTTCTTTAATATACAGTAAGACGTTATGAGCTCTTTCGCCCAGAAGATTTATTAAAATTTCAGATTTATATTCGTCATTTATTTTCTTGGTTAAAAATGCGCGTTCTAATGATTGGAAGAACAGATTAAAATTTTCAGATCTGGTGGGAACAGGAAGAGATAAAGTTTTTATACTTTTTATCATATTTTCTATGTTAGTTTCGAACTGTTTTTCTTCGACTTTAGCTGCAGGATTTAAACTTAATGCTTTATTTTTAGCCAATTGAAGTTCGGTTTCTTTTTCTAATTTTGCTAACTGAAGTTTCGCGAGCTCAATTTTTTGTTCTGAAGTTACCTCTCTTTCGTTTTGCGATACTCTCTCATCTATACAGTTTTGAATTAAAGTTTTAACGAAATCTGGATCACTTTCAAATGTACTACTGTTCTCAATTTTAGTCTTTAGTTTAACTATAGTGTCAGTACTTTCGACAGTACCGTCTAGCTCCTCAACAACTCTTATGAGATCCTCTTTAAGAGCGTTTTTATACATTTTAGAAAAATTTAGAAAGATCCTACCTTTTTTTTTCTGGCTCCTTGTTGCTCGCACGTACGATGTATCCAATAAAAACGTTGATTCCACTGATTTCACCTCTTCGCAGGTTATATCGTTAGATGAAAAATAGTTCTTGAAATTGTTCAAATTGACACCTCTTCGCAGGTGTTTGTGAGTGGTTCCAACCTCTACACAGGCGGAGTTTTCGTCGATGGGTTTTCCAACCTCTACACAGGCGGAATATTTGTCGATGGTTCGTTGAAAAATACACCTCTACACAGGTTATTTTGTTATTTGTTCCGACCTCTACACAGGCGGAATATTTGTCGATGGTTCGTTGAAAAATACACCTCTACACAGGTTATTTTGTTATTTGTTCCGACCTCTACACAGGCGGAATGAAGTTGAAAAATTCAACCTCTACACAGGTTGAACGAAGTTTCCGAAAAATGGCGGAGCGTCTCCTTCACGGACGCTGTTGTTCATTGTCCAGACTTTGGTTCAAAATCGAAATTTTATCTATCGCGGCCGAGCCCCCATAATTTGTGGGAGACAACAAGGGGTCCAATACGTTTCTCTTTCTTATGGTTTATTTAACATTAAACAAAAATTAATTAAAAAGGTAGATAAGTTTTTACAGATAAGTTTGACGATGATATTCAGAAGGTAACGCCTGCTCGCGCACCTCTCGCGTTCTCCTTTTTTCTCTCTCTAATGTCCAAGAGTTTTTGTTTCTCTTCCACTAATTCAAGTTTCAGTTTTAATTCACTGCGCCTGCGCGTGAAGACTGCTTGGTTTTGGCTGCATGCCATATAAGTAAAAATATTTAAAATTGTGAAGAGAGTGTTTAAGTTTTTTAAAATTATTTCTTTACAGATAGCTAAAAATACCATTAGAAAGGGGGTAAACAAACAACTTTATTATAGTTAGTTGTCGTCATACTTCCAATCTCTCTCATTATTATGAGTACCGGGGGGATCCGAAAGCAGCATAGCTAGAGAAGTCTTTGAATCAAATTTGAAATGATGACAATAAATTATGAACAATTCACTTTTATTTATTAAGTTTGACATTAGAAATTACGCAATATGCAGACAACACATGCTAAAGGGTAAGAATAAATTTATACTTATCTGAATGAGATGCAATATATATCGGCTTTGACAATCCGAAAACCTCCCTAATCTTTAATTCCAAAAAATACGACAATGCGTCTATTGCACGAAACAATGTTGTAATATTTTCCACAATCATCTCTCTTTTACTATTTAGATGTTATTTGGTAGTGACGTTAAATTCAATGGAGGTGTTGCTCTAGCTTAAAGTGCCAATTTGGCTGTAAGGAAGAAAACCCTTGTTAGAAAGGATAGACCTCGTGGTAGTTCATTGTTACAGTTTTGAAACATTGATTATCTACGATAAAACTTTTGAAAATTTTGCATTTAAAATATTAAAAATTGTTTTTATTTCTTGTTTATGAACCTCTGTACCAGGGGTCAGCAAGCTTTTATCTGGCGAGCCGAACCAATATACCAATCTGATTCAGCGAGCTACTCAGTAGGATATTTTTGAAACAATTCGATTAGAGATCAATGATATAGATTTACATTTTTATTATTTATTAATTTTACATCATTTAAAGATATTTCTTAACATAAAATATAACTATTTCATCAACAAAAATATAATAAATTAAAATTGTACACATATATAATGTATTTTTAAAAATTTATTAACATAAGAAATAGACAACATAAAATGTAAGTGTTTCCCTTCATTATAGTTAAATAAAAATTTTAATACGAATCTGGTGATTGCACCGTTCTATACTACCAAATCGCAAAATCAGGAGTATAACGTGTAAGTTTCAATTTGCACGATTCTGAGCATTCAGAGCATTAAAAAATAGCTGTAAATTTATCTCGAGAATTACCTTTCCAATTTTTTCGTAATTTCTTAAATGCCCTAATTCTCAAAATATTTTTCAAGGTCCATTACAAATTTATTTACTCTACAAAAATTGACGAATTTGAAGGGGAGTGCAGAATGCCACACACATGTGGCACGCATGCCATAGGTTGCCGACCCCTGCTCTGTACAATGACAATTCTGAAACCATCTATATCAGGGATTTCCAAAGTTGTCTATATAGACCCTTAGGAGTCTATGACGACCTGCAAGGGGTCCTCTTCAGTGAAAAAATAATTTGGGGTTCTATGAGGTGTAAATGGGGATCTATAATAATGGTTCTCATTAAACCAGATCGTGACTTTAATCTTTAAAAAACAAATTAATCTGATGGAAACCAGAATTTACCAACCAGAATTTGTAGCTACTAGGTGAAAGCATAAATTTTATAAAGACAGGTAACCATTTCAGCATTTATTTCCAGAAGTAAATTAAGGAAGTATAATATTGCATGTCGTGAATTTTCTCAATTTGTCACAGATAATCTCTGTCAGGACATTTTAACCTACGTTCAACATTTAAATGCCGTTTACTCAGATTTTGATTCTAGGCCTTAGATTGCTTTTTTTATAGTAATACCACAGTAGACAATGAGAATTCACACAATTACATTGAAAAAAAAAGTCACATTACATTAGGGACTGATCCTAACAATCTTAAAATAAAGTTTAGAAACAGATGTGTCAGCAATTTTGGCTTTAAAAAGACATTCATGTTATTTGTCGCGAATCTAATATATATTATAAATGTGAAAGTGTGTGAGTATCTTTGTGGGTCTTTCACGCAAAAACAACTGAATGGATTTTAATGAAACTTTACAGTAATATAGCTCATACATCAGAACAACACATAGGCTAAAATTTATTAAGGTATTGTGAGAAGTTTTCAAAATATAACGACAATTGTCATAAAAGTAGGAAAAAATTCTGCCATTTGCAAAAAAGCCCGTGACAGCATTCATCTTTTTTATCCCTTCTGTTTTGTCTACACCATACCTCAGTGCGCTTTCGCTTTTCATAATAAAACTAGATTTCGAAGGGAGAGGTGGTGGCAAGATTTTAACATAAAATAAATACAACAAAAAGTAATATTAATGTATTACACTTCCTGATATAAATTATTTACACTATTTTAAGCGTTCATTACACAAAATTTGTAACTATGACAGTGGAAGGAAAACTATGTGAAATTAAAATAAAATATCAAAATGTTTTTATCATTTAGTTTTTTTTTCTTTTTGAATGTTTTTTTCAGTACATGTAAATATATATCTACGCTTCCCCATACTGTTTTTTATAACTTATATATATATATATATATATATATATATATATTTAAAAGTATTTCTATTAATTCATTACTAAATTAATTTGTTAATTAAAAAAGTACATTGTCAATTATTTTGGATAAATCTCTGAAATGCATTTCAGAGACATTTTTAAGCTAACTAAAGAATCGTTTTCTTTTTATTGCTTCACATTAATAATTTTTTAACTAATGCAATATTGTTTTTTAAAAGTCATAGATCGAAATTTGAAGGTATATTTCATCTGTGAGGGGGAGGGGAAGAGGAAACAGTAATTTTACATTAAAAAAACCGTGTTATGCCGGGCTAGAGGGAGGGGGGGGGGGAAACCTGTCGTAAATCGAAAATATGTGGAACAAATTTCGAAAAAGGGAAATTTTATGAAATAATTTTATAAATCACTCACATTGCGCGTGTACAAACACACACATAATTGCTGGCGTCATGAGGGAAAGAGAAAGCCCGTGCAAAGCCGGGCCATGCAGCTAGTTATGGAATATTGTGAGAAAGTTTTTAACTGATTTTCCTTGTGAGAGGGAGTTTCAGTGAGTTTGCCAATCTCAAAAATAAAAAAAATGGAGTGGATTGGCCACACTTACTAACAAAGCAGTTTAGGGTGAGACTTGAGTAGTTTGATATTAAATCTTGAAAAATTGTTATTGAAGCACCAGATTCATCACCCTCATTGAAAACATTTGTTTGTTGTTCAGTTATTTTATGTAACAGTTGTGTTTTATATTTTAATTTAATTTATTAACATGTGCTTCTTAAATTTTAAACGCTATACTTCACTACAGTTGGACATTTAATTCTTGTAAAGTAAGTAGTGGTGCCACAGAACTGTCAAAAAGACATTTAAGTTGATACATTTGCAAAAATTCAATATTAGGTAAGAAGGGGTCAAGCTGAAATCGAAAAACATGCAAATGGTCTATGAGCAAAAAAGTTTGGGAACCTCTGATCTATATTAAAGGACCAACCACTTTATTAAGCGACTATCTTTCCATGTTCTATTTTTCACTTTAATTAGTACCTATTTTTCTTGCTCGTTTTTATAAATCAAAGATCTAGACAAGTGCCTTACTCTCCATAGTCTTGAGCTAAATTAATTACTTTAATTAAAAAAAGTGCCTCGGTTTTAATAATTTTGTAAAATCTTCCTCGGGTCTCTGAAATGTTTCTTGCTAATGAAGAAAAAAAAATGTTTTGCCCTGCTGAGTAATTTTCGAAGTGTATTGATTAATGGATGCTGGGGATCTCTTGAAAGTGTGAAATGAATATACATTATTTATCGTTGAAATAATGAATTGAGTAGAAAAACAAAATTGAGAAGATAAGAAAACTTTAAAAATAAATTACATTAATTTTTTCATTATATCCAATTATTTATAACTCGAAACCTTTCGAATAGATCTTTCCCTTTTGGACCATTTTTTAACAAACTTTTCAACGCGAAAGGTCGTACTTTTTCTTCTTTTTTCTAAATAAAAATGTTTCCATTAATAAAGTAAATTTTAAGAATTTCATGAATAAAAGACCACTTTTAATTGCAAACAGTTTTTATTGAAGGAATGCATTGCTGACTTAAAAAATATGTTTTATTTTGATGTAAAATGCATCGACGCTTTTGTTAACGTGTGTTTGAAAATATACCCCCTTCCATAAGAAACGCCTGTGTTTGTCACTGACCTTTATTAATGATATATCGCATGTAAAGCTTCGTGATTTTGAACCTAGCAAAATAACAAATATTTGAACACTAGTATTTTTTTCCTTCAATTTTTTTTATTGTATCACTTATTTTTCAGATCTTAGTGCTTCTTATCGAAAATCGGATGTGCAGCCAATAGAAGTGTATAAATATTTCTCTTATGGGAAGGGGAGGTTACAGTCTAAAAACACGTAGACGTAAGCGCCGAGAGGTGGCCTCTAAAGCAGTGGTTCTTTAAGGTATCCGACTACCTGCGACAACTTTTTTTTTAAAAAAAAATGGAGATATGGGGATTTTTTTGTGGTTTTTTAAATTATTTAGTACATTTTAAGAAAAGTAGGCTAAAATTAAAAAGATAAAAAGAAATTATTACAAAAATGAGAAAAAGTCTAGTAAAAATTTACAAAAAATTACATAAACGGGGCCCATTCTTTACAAAAAAAAAATGTAAGAATAAATTTTCGATTTTGATGAGTTGCTTTGCTATTCATTTTTGAAATGACCTTCAGGATAAGAGATATTTTAATTTTTACAAAAACTAGAGCACTTTATCTTAGTGATTACATAAAATTGCTTAAAAAAGTGATTATATTCACATAAGGGACTTCAATTTTGTAATAAAACACTGATTGATAAATCTGATGGTTAAAACACTTCGACTATTATACAGAACATACACAAAAAATATCAGTTAATTATTATCAAAACTTTTTGAACAATTACTGTCCCCGTTTGAACATTTTCAAAAAAACACATTTGGAGTAAAGCGCATTTTAAAGTATGACATTTTCCCCTAAAGTAGTGACATCTGCCTTTACTAAAACACTTGCAGTTTGTGTTCTAGTGAATGGAAAATAATGTACTTGGTATTTTTAGCAAGCTATTAAGATGGCCTATAAAATGAAATCTTAAAAAAATTGTCAATTTTGGCCCTAAATTCACAATTTTAGGGTTGTTGGTTGCTTTCGATCGCCGTCCTGCTCCCTTATGTATCACCATTACATCGCCCTCCCCCAAGATGTTGAGTATCTCTCCCCGACTTAATATTCTTGATCAAAATACATGTTCTAGTAGAGCTTTTTCATTGGCTAGAGTTTAGTGATCTTGTCTAGTATGAAACATCTTTCAATATTTCCACGAAGCCTTTTAGAGTCTTTTAAGGTAATCCGACTATGTTCGGAACCGTGATTTTCCAAACCGCATAAATGGATAGTTTTCATGATATTTAGTGTCACTTAGATTAGAACATATCATAAAATTGTTTTAAGGACATTTTGACAATCTTTTTTTATTTAAGTACAATATTTTGGCAAAAAATTAACTTAGAATAATATTTTTCCCAAATGTTCTCCTTTTGTGAAAAATGCTTCTATTAGAATAATATTTTGCCTGTATATAGCTCAGACCTCTATTCAGAGGCTCAACTAGAATTTTTGAAATGTATAACTTAGAAGAGGGTTTATTCATATTTTACGACAACAGAGGGGAGCAATTTTAAGAAAAAAAACGTGAATAATTATTTCAATTGGTGGTAACTCTAAAAATGTGAATTTTTCAAAACTTCTAGTTGAGCCTCTGTAGAGAGGTCTGAGCTATATACAGGCAAAATATTATTATAATCGAAGAATTTTTCACAAAAGGAGAATATTTGGAAAAAAGATTATTCTAAGTTAATTTTTTTGTCAAAATATTATATTTAAATAAATTTTTTTGTCAAAATGTCCTTAAAACAACTTTATGCATGTATTCTTATCTGAGTGACACTAAATAAATCATGAAAATTATTCATTTATGCACTTAGTTAAAATCACGGTTCTGAACGTAGTCGGATAACTTAAAGAGGGAAATCTCAACGTTACACGAGAGACTCCGTGGACCCCTTCGAAGATGGGCTGCGGACCCACAATTTAAAAACTGCCGCTCTAAATTAAAATATTGATCAATGGGGGAGGTCAGCTCAGTTTTGTATGCCACTGACAGCCACCAGGATATTTTTTCAAAAAATGTTTCTCTGTAATTTAAAATAACTATGTGATATAAGAATCTTCATTATAGAAATGTTTGATTTAATTATATATAATTTAAATATTCAGTTAGTAAATGTAATTGCATTAAATAAATAATTTCATTAATCTTAATAGCAATTATATTTTATCATTATTGTATGTAAATGTATATAATATAAAAAATATATAATTTCACTATGTAATTACAAAATGTACATTTATAACATAAATGATATAATTGTGCAAAATAATTACAAAATTTAATCAAAATTGCATTATTTATTTATTTATGTTTTATCTTTTTAAGAAATATTTGTATAAAGTCTGAGGCATTTTTATTTTTTAATGGATTTTCATTCTACTCACTTTACATATTATTTTTCTCCACAGAAAATTCTAAATTCGTTTGAAGAATGGTGATTATTCTAGAATTCGGTTTTTATTTTTACTTTACTAATTAAAAACGGATATCTGCATGTAAAAGAAAAACAATATTCTGCTATTTTTTTATACTGTTAATCATGTATGTCATTATGTTTCTCCATTGTTCATTAAAACCTATTTTAAAATTTTTAGAATTTCCGAGTATCCATTTTTTTAAGCTATATTTTTTTAAATTCTGAAGTACGTCCTAGGTTCATCTAAAGCTACAATTATCATGTTCATTGCGACAATTCTTTCTGAGATATTTTTGTAAATTTCCGAATGTCTCATGTTTGCCAAATGCCTCGAATTTCTCGGCTCTCAAAAAAGAGATAGTTTGTGACGTACGTTTCGGAATATTTTCTGCTTAATTGAATAACTGTCTAAGTCTTTACGACTGTGGATGTCGATTGGAAATAGCGTATTTACTTTTGGATGACAGTTTGCAAGTATATTTAGTACGTCAATAACTAGTTTATTTAAACGAGAAGCTGAAATTTTCAGAATGTGTGGCGTAAATTATATTTTCGAATGAAACCTTTCAGTTAAGAACTTAATTTCGTAAGTCATGGAGGTTTCAGTATCGATTTTCAATTTCCTGGGAATTCAGTAATTTATCTGACATTTGGAATTATTTTAATTAATTAGATGGTAAAAAGTGTAGCATGTCAAAAATATTTTACTGCGAACGCAATTTATTTCAATATACTGTCTGCTTCATAGTTGTTTTTAATATTGTAATATTTTAAGAGGAGTTGGAAACCTCTCTCTTTATAAATACTGACAATGTTAAATTGGCTGTTTTCGATGTACCTTTTCTCAAAATATGGTATATGTACATGCCTGAAATTGTTCATGCAGTTTAAGTATACCTTTATCATTTTACTGAAATGAGCTTTTAGCTAATTTTGAATTTTTTAATAATTCATGAAATATTTTATCAAACATTGCGAAATTTGACCCATTTTTCCCATAAAAAAATTTGTAAAAAATAAATTTTTGAGTTTTTTTTTACAAAAAGCTCATTTTAGTATATATTAGCCATCATTATAAGTATATCATAAAAAGTTGTTTACACACATGTGAACAGTAGTTTCTCAGAAAAGGTACATCGAACATCAGAATTTACATTTTGAGATAAATTGATTTTAATGTATACAGTGAGTCTTCTAATCTGCTAGGAAATAAAAAAAATAAAAGGCTCAATTTACAATAAAAGATACATGTTTTGATTTATATCAGACCTTCAACTTTTAAGCAAAAACGAATATTTGTTTACATTTTTCGCCCTTCAAATGGGCGTGGCCCAGTTTCAATGATTATTTAAAAATGATTCAATGATTATTTATTTATTATTTTTAAATGATTATTTAAGGGCTTCTAATTATCCTAGAGGTTAAAGTAAGGTATTTTGAGAAAGGTTAAAATCTGTACAATTTGAAAATGTAAAAATTTAAAATTGTCAAAAAAAAAATATGATTTTAGCTTTCCAACACCCCTTAAATGATATATTTGGAACGATATAAAATGAAAATATAATATTTTTAAGTAAACTGAATATGTGTGTTTTGTTTGCAATTTGTTTTTTTTAATCATAAATGTTACGTAAGCCCTCCCAGAATAATCATACTTTATTCTACACATTTGTTAGCTAATAAAAATGATTCCAGCGTGAAATGCACTAAAATGAAACTTATTTTTAGCACTGTATTTATTCTTATATTAGCTGCCATCGATTCGAAGTCACACCTCAAATTCTCGACGTGTTTTTGTGAAAAAAGTAAAAATAGTGCAAAATGGTGTATCGATATCCGATATTTATGAAATTAAAAAACAGAATGAGAACTAATAAGAAGTGAATAATTCATTTTACCAGCATTAAAAACTTTTAAAGGCATACATGAACCTGTAATTTATGTAATGGGACATATCATGCTTATTTTCCCTTATCCAATGACTTTTCCCTCCCTCGATTCTAAGCCGTACTCGATTTTCAGTAGTATTAACGTTGGAAAGAAGTGCGGGTTAGGTTCGAGTAAATACGGTAATAAAAAAATTCTTAGAAATACTATATATATATATATATATATATGATTATTTTAGCAAAATCCTTCATTATCACTTAGGTATTACGAAATAGAAAATTTCTTTTGATAATGAATCTTCTTTAAACATGCATCACATTCAGAAGTCAGCGTGGGACCAATAAACATACTGTTGAATTTATGCACCAAAGGCAAAACGTAAATTTTATTAATGCAATAACATAATAAAATTTAAATAATATTAAGAATTAGAGTAATATCGAGATATTTTTAACAATAGATTAGGACGAACTTTATATGTAACTTACAATTAAGTAAATAATTTAAAGTGTACAATAACTTGTTATCTATATTAATAAAACACAGTTTAATCGTGTGTGTTTCACCTCTGCAGCCCAAACTAAGCAACCCAGAAGTATGAAACTTGGCGCATAATTATTCTAGGTCCTGATGATGTGCACTACGAAGAGTTTTTTTCGAAATTCGCTTTAGATTTTTTTAAATTAAATTTTTAAACGATTTTTCCATTTTTTTTCAACAACTGGGTTTTTAGTTAGTTGTTTTGGCATCAGTCTCATTTGTTTTGCTTATCCATTTGATAATATTCCGAACCATTTTTACATTCAACACATTTTATCCTTTTACGTAATTTAAAAAAGGATGTGTGTAATTTAATTAATGTTATAATTTCTACTATATTCTAGGTTACTTCATATTTATTTGTTTATTTTATTCATGTTTAAATTTTTTATATTTAAAATTTTCCTTCAAAATTAAGGCTTAATTTTTCTTTTTTAGATAACCCTTTGATTTAAATTAATGCAATAATTTCCATTTTAGTGTCACACAGTTTTATGTTTGTTTATTTTCTGAATTGTAATTTTCTCGTGAAAAATAATGATGTTATATTATTGGAGAATGATAAACTTTACACAATCACATAATTGGCAAATAAAAACGTTATTATGATAAATAGAATTTAATTTGAGGGGGAAAAAAGGGCTATACACATTATTAGTATTATTACTTGTTATTGAAAGCTGTTAAAATAAAGACGTGACATTTTTCAATTCCTTATTAGTTCATAGCTCTCCCTATATATATATATATATATATATATATATATATATATATATATATATATATATATATATATATATATATATATATATATCTTGTTAAAATTTTCAATCGTTAATAAAACACTTTCTTATCTTCCACTCAAGTTGAAATACATTTTTTTAAACTTGTAGTGGATGACACTTGATGTTAATACAGTTTTTTGAAATATTAATTCATTAATTAATGAATAAACAGTAACGAAAAAATAGTAATGAATAAATAGTAATCCAAAGGTCGAATCTTACGTGGGATTGCCTAATTTCTGAGAATGTGATTTATGAATGCATAAATAGTAACAAAATAAAAAAAAATAATAGTCCAGCCCCATATATAGAAAGAAAAATGAAAAATTGCAAGATTTTGCCACTTAACATTGTGATTCTGTCATATGTATATACATTGTAATTATTTAATAAAAAGTAACCAAAATAAAATTTTCCTTTGTTGACCTACGTAGGAATTGACTTAATTTTTTTTTAATATTACTTGTTATTAAAATATTTATTATATGCTTTACTGAGTGACAAAAATATTTATTAGCCACGATTTTAAATTGTGTTACTTTACATTATATTTAATGAAAATCTAAAAATTTAGAGTCATTATATATCAGTCATTCATTTCAAAGAGAGAAAAAAAGGAGCAATTAAGAAAACCCAATAATGTTCTCTAAAGATTTTAACAAGATACAATAACAAATCTCTTAAATGAGTTCTCTTGATGTCGTTCATCAGTAATGATTAATACCACCCTTCTTAGATTACCAGTTCTCATTATCTTCCCTCGTGTCCGCTAGCGCCAAAACAAATATTGCTTTTACAGATTTATTCTTAAATCCTCTTAGCCTAACTTTTCATAAACTCAAGTTCACTTGAGTGCCATAGTGTATAATAAAACCAGTTTGTGTGGAGCATCCAATCTCGGCTCGTCACAATATCCCTCCCTACACTCGTCACTTCTCTTGGCTTACAAATTAGAAGAGGGATTATAGCGGACTCCGTACCAATTGATATCTCTGGAAAAGCTTTTCATTGTTCCTACAATGTTACTTTATTCCCATTTTCTCTGTGGTACTTGGGAAAAGATGGATATCTTTCTCCTGAAATTTATTTTAATGAAAGTGTGTGTGTCTTTGAGATGGAATTGGTTTAGTGCCTTGGAAAGATGGTATTTTAAATGGTTTCTCGTAAAAGCAAGTTTCGATTACTTGATACTCTTTGTTCGAATGGAAAGTCTGTGTATTATGTGATTGTCCATCTGTGTGGAAATGATTATTTAGTGATCTACATGTACATTTTCTGTGTGAATATTCGTTTACTGTTTTATGTTTAATGCTTCAGACGAAAGATATATGTATAATTGCCATGTCTATCTTTCTCTACCGCTCTTGATCACTCAACTTAATCTCGTTCTCTTTTTGTCTCTATCTTTTTATTTCTCTATCTCTTTATTTCTCTCTCTCTTTATCTCGCTCTCTTTATCTCGCTCTCTCTGTCTCTTTCTCTTTGTCTCTTTCTCTTTGTCTCTGACTCACTTTCTCTCTCTTTGTCTCCAATCGCTCTTCCTTTTTGTCTTTGTCTCGCTATCTCTCTTTTTGTCTCTATCTCGCTATCTCTCTTTGACGATGAGTGTGTCTCTCTGACTATGTGTGTTTCTCTCTTTTTGACTATGTGTGTGCCTCTCTTTGTCTATGTGTGTCTCTCTCGCTTTGACTGTTTCTCGCTCTCTCGCTTTTTCTGTATAATTTGAATTGTTGCTCAGTCCTCCTCACAGCAGGATGAGAATTTAAGAACTTCATTCCTGTTAAAGAACTGGGGCTGCGGTAGCCCAGTGGTTAAGGTATCGGATCATGGCAGGCCTGTTTTGAGTTCGAGCCCAGTATTACTAAAGACACACCATGTAGGGGAGCAATGCACTTGAAATCTGTCGAGAGTTTAAACGTCCTCCCGTTGGTGTGATGTGGTAGCTAGGAGAGGGGGTTGAAAGCTCAGGTGTCGTTCTCGTCACTTAGCCATGGTTCAAAATTACGAGGTCCGTCGTCAAAAGCCCTCGTGTAGCTAAACAGTGCGACGTTAATATTCACTCACTCACCCATGCGCTATTTTAGAAACTGCTTTAATGTATGTGTTTTAGGTCTAAAATATTATTTTTTTCAAATTCAATATTTAACCTTTATCATTGTTAATTTGGTTTCTTGCTTTTGTCAATAAATATATGTGAAACAATTTGTTATAATATAGAAACACATTTTCTTATTTCAATATTCGGCTTTGGGTACCATTGGAATTTTACTTGTTTTCAATTATTTTTTACTATGAATGAAATAAATCACTTGTATTTATTCGCCTTCGAATTTGACAAATTAGTTCAGGAACAAAAAAGAAAAATAAATAGAAAAGGCACTACACTATATTATACATATATTCAATTTTTAAATGTGTAATAAAATTGCAAGGAAATTCATATATTCCTAAACTTCTAAACTATTATATAAATAATATTACTAAATATTTAGTGTTATTTTCTCAAAGTAATAATCTATTTTATTTGGTTTTATTGGAAAATAAATCATTGTCATTTTTTCCCGCTTCAATTTTACTTTAATGCTTTGAGTTTTCTAATGTTTACTGCTAGCTTTTATTTATTAAAACTTATCTAGTAATTTAAGTAGATATAGAAAAGGGGAAATGCATATATAATTATTGAAGAAGACTTAAGCAATGATTAAATAGCTAATCTATTTAGAAAATATTTTATTTTTTTGAATTTACTTTTATTCATCCCAACGATATGGAAGGGTTTCGAAAACTAGTAAATAATCATATAGGATAAGCTCAAAATATCTCTGAAACATAGCTACAGTTTCTTGAATTACTAAAGTATAAACAAGGCAGTTATTCATCCTTTTATGTATCTTCATCATTCTCGGGCTCAAATAAAAGCCGAGCATCTTTTTGAATGTTTTTTTTTTCGATGTCTTTTATAAATTTTAAAAAAACAACCTTAACTTGGGTATTATATCTAAATTATCCTCATTATGGAAAACTTAGAATTTTAAAAACTGCAACTTGTTATATCCCATGATCCTAAGCGATTAACGTGTGTTACAAGCCACTTCTGACATTAGCACAATTAAACTAATTTAAACCATTTGCGCATAAAATATTCATCAGAACTGGTTTTAAACTATAATTAGAAGCGGTATTACCTTCTCAATTTGAACAATATTCCCTGACATCCATTTTCCCAAGTATCCCTTATACCCAAAGCAGCGAATACGCATTAACTAAGTTAATTTTCATTAATCAGCCGCTTCAGCTGCATCTAAACGCTACGCTTTTAATGATCGAATACGACGGTGGGTGTTTAGGAGGGGCTGTGCTTGAAAATTTTCACGCTAACCCACCCAAAAGTCGATTTTAGTTGAGGGAGAATTGTATATGAAAATGTGCCTTTGAATCTCCTTGTATGAGTTATTGGTTTCCATAGATTTTAATTCAGTGAATGGGAATTTGGAAATCTTTTAAGGATTAGACGCTTAATCGGAATGTGTGGAATAACGAAACAGGAATCTGTGTGATAATTCAATTTGGAAATGTTTTGAATGTTTAGGCTATATCGGTATTGGAAGATAAGATCTGCTGTGTTTGAGAAAGCGATAACTTGAGAACATCTGAAGGGAAGCCATATTTGCAGAGCTCGAGTCAACAAACCGGAAAATACATGTTCCAGGGAGTTATCCGAGATATTTCGCTTCAATAGACAACTAACCATTGCATAGTAATCGTATGATTGTTTTTTAAAATATACTTATTTAAGAGAAATGTACATATTTGTATTTAAAATAAATGTTAAGTAAACGGATGATGTATTTCTCTGAACTTAATACACATTGCTATCATAATTTAAAAGATGTGATAGTATAATTTACATTAAATAAAGCTTCGAAGCTAATTTTGAATAAAATAAATTACCATTAATATTTATTAGGTATAAAATTCTCAAATTTGAAAAGTATCTATTTTTGTGAGATTTTTGAGGACTTTTTTTCAGTATAAAAAATAACATTTACCATGTTGTTTAACATTTTTTAAATAAAAAAAGAATGTTTATTTTGCTTTAAATGACTTCACATTTAAAGCAGAGATCTTCGGGGACAAGCTGTTAACCTTTACATGAGTATTCTATTTGAATCACCAACGGGCCGTTTTGTAGACACGCCGAGTACGCATTTTATGATTGGAACAAAAAGGAATCCCCTTTTAGCGCTGTTATTCTTATTCTTTGCTGTTTGAGACTTGCGGAGTAGGGGTCACTGTATACCCCCTTTCTGGAGAGGAAAGTTTTTTAGCTGATGGATTTCGCTGTTTTGCTATTCTTAGAGAAAGTTGTTTTCCAGCCATTATACTGCAATCGATGCACATACCCAGTAAGTTTCAGGAACCTTTTCCATTGACGTTGTGGGTAGTCTCTAGTTGAGATAGCGGGTCTTGCTGACGTGTGCACCGTGGCCCTTTCTATCACTTGTGATTTATTGAGAATGCCATAGACATATTCTCCATGGGGTGCATAATCAACCAGTAATGTTTGACTGTGCTCGATTCCAGTGTCACCACTTCGGCGACAAACTGTGGCAGATCATACATAAAGACCTCAATTGCTGCTTTGGTGACAAGGCGATTTGAACTACTCACCTCCGGGTCCGGAATCCCCTCCATGCACGTATTAAGCGATTTAGACGCTTATTCGGGATTTTATTCCTGTCTTTTGTTGCTTACAACCTGAGTGTGATGGCGTCGCAGCAGATCTATGGACTCCTTGAAAGTACAAAGGAAAACTTGGAAGGAAAGGATGCGCGAGAAAAAAAAATCATTAATGTTTTTAGTGGCAAATAATTAAGTGTTGCGTAAATGTTTTATGACTATATTTATAATAAATTATATTTATTATCAAGTGAACCACGCAATTAAATGTTCACATTTAATATTTAGGTTGAAATGTATTATTGCAATTTAGGGTAATTGCATATTATTAACGTCGTTCACTGATGCAACTCGAGAGCTCTTGGCGATGGACATCGTAATATTGAACCACGGTCTAGTTTTTCTTACCTATGACAGAGAGATTATAAAATCCAAGATATATGACATGTATTTGATTTATCTGGATTTTAAAGTACAGAAAAATAAAATACGTTGCTAAAGTACGTTGATTGATAGGTTATATATATATATATAGAACTATAGAGATCAGTGGCGCACACAAGGGGGGGCGAACTCCCCCCAAAGCCCATGATTTTTTTCCGATTGATTATAATTCTAAGTATATAGTACGTAAAATTTAATTAAGTATTTGTTATTAATGATTAATTTTATTAATTAATACTAATTATTTATTCAATAATTAGTTTTTTACTGTGTTTTGTTCCCGAAAATTGACAAAATCAAAAGGAGCATGATACAAGAATGGTGGACTTTCGACCCCGGATGCCCCCTTGAAATATTCCTGTGTGTGCTACCGATAGGGATACAATATGAGATGTTTTATATACATATTAAAATAGTTATAGAGAGAAGACATCTTATTAAACAAACATAATTTAAAATTTATACATATTTAAGTTAAATCTCAGAAGGGGTAATGTAATTATTTTTATTTATTTTCTATATACTGGAACCCAATAATTTTGCTCAGTTTAAAATTAAGTAGCGTTTGAATAGCTGCAGAATAACAAACACAATTAACAGAAATTGTAAATGCAATAAACACATACTAACTGGAAGAGATACTTTAAAATACATCCCATACGTCCTAACAAATACGAATCAGTTCTGGTTCGCTTTTTACAACACAATACTTTCCCTCCAAACTTTATTTATACAGGATAGATTTATTACAAACCTGACCACCGAAATTTTTCTCCGCGCATTTGGAAAACAAAGCCCGAGCATCACTGACACACTTGTTTCTGTTTCCGCGTAAGACCCTTTCCATGATATTTATTGTACCGGTATTCAATTCCACCTTTTTTGTACGACAAAAGAGGAGGAGGAACAGAAAGTGGGGGGAAGGGCTGCTGCGAACCGTTTAGACCCATGAAAAATGGATCCTAATAACAAATGGGAGCGGAGTTTAAATGGAAAGCGTCCTGTTACGACATTGAAGCATTTGTGTGGTCAAACCTAATGACCGCCTGTAATGATTATCATCGCCTGCAAACCCCACTCGTTGCTCTCTCGTGTGCCTCGAATCTGCGTCCCACCGATTTTAACAACTGGGGACTGTTCCCATAATTTTATAGAAGTAATTGTAGATCCTAAGTGCGGGTTTTGTGGTTCAATACACATTGCTCTTCGCATACACTTTCTTGAACTAAGTTCTTGAAACTTTTTTCCACGGACCCCTTTTTCATTCGGATTCCTCCTTTTCAATATAAATGTTTATTACTGCTTTGTGTGTGGGTGCAAATATATTCTCGTTTTAAGGTAAAAATGAATTAACTCAGGACGAATTTATGATTTACATTTTAAGTTTCTCTGTTTATATGTCTTCATCCTGCTTTAACTTATTTTTTTACTGTAAGATAGTATTATTTTTATATCCTTTGGATAAACTAAGAAATACCCATTGAGACACAGGCTCTTGCTACAGGAGTATTGCAAATTGCTTTATTTTTTTGAAAGATTTTTTTTTAGATTCTTTCATATTTATGTATATTTAACAAAACTGAACTTTTCTCATCGTTATTTTAGTTTATACATCACGAAATAAATTAATGTCATAAACAATACTATATATTATTAATACTTTCTTTCTTAACATTAAGTAATTTTCCATAGCAAATAGTTACTAGAAGCAATTGTAATAAATACAATTATATAATGTTATTACAGCTGTTTATCTTAGATAAAACATAAAACTGTCATAATTTACCATGAAAATTTTATATATTTTAATGGCAGAAATATAAGAGGAAAATAAAGACATACATATAAATATATTCGCATTTATGCTCCAAGACTCTTTTTCCATTTGTTAGATGGAAGAAAATTGGGTTTCCACGCATGCACAAAGTGTTACTTTATTTTATTTTCCCTTTTGCATGATGTTGGAAATGTTAATGGGGAAGTCATTTATATTTTTATGACTTAAAGAAAACGTGTCACATAAAATTTATCCGAATTCGAAAATAGAATGATGCAATATGCTTGTACATATTCTAAAAATATATGATGTAAAAAAATTATGCTGATTAATGGAAAATAATAAACTGAAATGAAAAGAAAGCTTATTTTGGGAGTTCTTATTATGAAAATTTTTTGTACATTAAGTCAAATTGTTTAAAATAAAAAAATATGCAGTTAGAAATTGGTTTTCTTCTTAAGCCAATTTAAATGGAGCCCTTAAAAATAAAGAACGGAGCTTATCATAAAGGCTTGTACTTTTAAATCTTGCGCAATTAACAACCAAAAACAGTTTTAGTGTGCGGATGGAAAATATTTTGTATGTATTTCTTATATTTAAATTTCTAAGGATATGGCAATTTTAAAACAAAACTATGGTAACTGTTTTCTATAGTACATTTTTTTTCATTCATAGTATTCAAAAGTCACATTAGAATTGAAACCTAGAAACTCCGCAAATATTTAAGACTTATCAGTTATTGTTGTTAATTTTCCTATGTATTTAATTATGAAATGCTGCACACATAACCAAAATACTTAACAATCAATAAAAAAACCTAATCTTTATGTTCTTGCTTTTATATAATATATCCTCATAATCATTTTACCGCTAGCAGTCCCCCCCCCCTCCAATACTTGTGCCTTCATTGAATAGGTTTTGAAAATTATAAACTAGTTAGTAGGAAATCATGAATATAAAGTATTGATTTTGTAATATGAAAATAAAAAATAGGAATCCTTCCATTACACAATATTCCAAAAACAAAACGGAACGATTTAATAATTTAATGTGATTATGAATTATTTTTATTATACCTGTGTTGTTTACTTAAATGTGTCAAATGTAATAGTAAACGTTGCTAAAATATCTATATTGCGTGATATTTACCTAACTATATTTTAAAAAATTCTTTTAATCACATTTTTTTATAATAGCAAAACGTATTTGTTAGTTTCCAAATTTTTCAATTTTACTTATCTTCTAAATTTAAATAAAAAAACAGTCGATTGCCTAAGCTGTATAAAATAATAAGCGTATTTGTTAAATCAGTGCGTGACTGGTTTTAGTTAAATATTATTTCTTTTATATTTTATCTCTTAATTACTTTTCGTAAAAATTAATGCTGTCATTTAATTTGATATGATTTGCTTAAATACAATTCTTATAATTTCTGTTAAATTTTACGCTGAAGAAAAAAATAAATAAATAATTGAAGACCTAAATAAAAATGTTTCTCTGTAGAAATTACCAGCTGCAAATCATTTGATTGATTGATTGGTTTTAAATTTATTTCATCCCAAACGATTATAAATTCTACAATTGTTAGAAGTAGTTCGTTTAATTCACTAATATTGATTCTTATAGGTATTTTAAATGCAATTATTCATTTATAAATGTAATTTACGGTATTGTCTAAATACGTATCGGTAATTCAAAAAAAAATCCATTTTAGCGAATAAATCTTGTAATCATCAAATAAAATTATGATTCTTAGATTGGAAGGCAAAATCTCATTTTGAGGAAAATCGAATAATTAATTAAAATAGAAAATTGTTCAGTTATTCAAACTTCAACTAAATAATTCCTGGAGCTAGAAATAATCTTTTGTATAAGGTTATCATATTGAAAATTAGATCTACCGATAATCTGTTTGGGTGTTGTAGAATTTTGAAACGTGGGGTGCCTAATCAGATGTCATCACTTGACTGAGGCTCAACATTGCGAGGTTCGTCGCCAATAACTGTGCAGCTGAGCTTGTAAGAAAGTCAATAAACTAAAGTCAAACCTATATAAGATTACTAAAGTAGTTGGTGAAATTCCTGTTGAAGAAATAGAATACTTCATATATTCAATCTGTTCTATCGCTACTAGGGATTGCGACACCGAGATATCGAATACCAGTATTTTGAACCATTTGTACAATTTTGTAATACCGGTATTCACAAGCTTAAATATAGTTTTTTCGGTATTTACCAGAAAGTTTTAAAATTTTCTCCGTTATATGTTCAGGAATCGCCAACATAACAAAATAGTATACATTTTTGTTTTTATGTCTCCCTAATGGGCGAAATTAATTTGACTGTGAATACGAAGTTGCATCGTACAATCAAGAGAAGTGAAAATATATGTGAATCATCCAAGTAGGTGGTCCAAAACTATCTTATAACAACTTAGAGCGACATTAAACACGCGTAGGATTCGTAGTTTGATATTCGTTTCTGTAAAAACAAGGTTGTAGTTGTGAAAAAAGTGCGTAGTATTTCGATATTTTTTAAATTGGTGAGTTTGTTATTCACATTGTATTTGCATACCATACTTTAGGCTTCAAAATGTTTTTCAGATTTATTATATATGTACTCATAACTAAAAACCCATAATAATAAATAAGAATAGCCTTAAGGTATCCGACTACGTTTGGAACGGGGATTTTCAAAAGCGCATAAATAGATAATTTTCATGATATTTAGCTTCACTTAGATTAGAATATATGCATAAAATTGTTTTAAGGACATTTTGACAGAAAAAAATAATTTAAATACAATTATTTTGGCAAAAAATTAACTTAGAATAATCTTTTTTCCAAATGTTCTCCTTTTGTGAAAAATGCTTCTATTAGAAAAATATTTTGCCTGTATATAGCTCAGACCTCTGTTCAGAGGCTCAACTAGAATTTTTGAAGTATTACTTAGAAGTGGGTTTATTCATATTTTACGACAACAGAGGGGAGCAATTTTAAGAAAAAAACGCGAATGATTATTTCAATTGGAGGTAACTCTGAAAATAATGTGAATTTTTCAAAAGTTCTAGTTTAGCCTCTGTAGAGAGGTCTGAGCTATATACAGGCAAAATATTATTATAATAGAACCATTTTTCACAAAAGGAGAACACTTTGAAAAAAGATTATTCTAAATTAAATTTTTGCCAAAATATTATATTTAAATAATTTTTTTGTCAAAATGACCTTAAAACAAATTTATGCGTATATTCTAATCTGAGTGACACTAAATATCATGAAAATTATCCATTTATGCTCTATTTTAAAATCACGGTTCTGAACGTAGTCTGATATATTATAGAACATAAAACATCAGTTGATAATACTTCGGTTCAGTAGCGCACACAGGAATTTTTCAAGAGAGAAGGGGGTCTGGGGTCGAAAGTTCATCATTATTGTTCATGATCCTTTTGATTTTGTCGATTTTCGGGAACAAAACACAGTAAAAAACTAATTATTGAATAAATAATTAGCATTAGTTAATAAAATTAATCATTAATAATAAATACTTAATTAAATTTTACGTACTATATACTAAGAATTATAATCAATCGGAAAAAAGTCAAGGGCTTTGGGGGGAGGTTCGCCCCCCCTGTGTGTGCCACTGGGCTCTTTTTTATCCTAAACTGTGTTCCAATATGAATATTACGCGAAAAAAACAATGAACTTCATAAGGTTATTTTTTTAAGTGATAAAAAGAAATTAACTCATTGGTATATATAGTTTCAAGCTTTCTCCTCCCTCCCTCACCCTCCCATCAATATTAGACTCAATTCACATAATTTCCTTAAAGCCGGCCAACCCACGACACGCGCCTCACAGTGTGGCACGGTGGAGTTGTAACAGTTGCACGCGAAGACTTACTGAAATTTTCTTTAAAATTTGAAATGATAATAATAAATAACCCTCTTTTACAATTTTATTGAAGTAGGGTTGTTCAGACAAAAAACATCAAGATTTGGCTCAAAATATGTTTGTGAATAAATGTTTTTTCTGCTTTGGACATAATAAAATAAATATCACCCTAAACTAGCTGATAGGCACACCTATAATAAGCTAATTTTGTTACAATTTGCAAGAGCTAATCCTAATATAGACAACTTGTTAAAAATAGTAGTAATTCAAAAGCCGCGTTAAGTAAGTACTGAGTGATTCAAAAGTTACTTATTTTTATTTTATATACCTAACATTATTTACAATTAATTATTACTAATAAAATTTGAGTTCGCACTTTCGTCTTATTTATTATATCATTTTTAAATTTCGACTACATAGACTTGCGTTAAAAAATGTGCTATTTGCGACTAAATCCTATAATAAGCGTATAAGCAACATTTTTTCACTTTTCCATAGTTTGTTAGAAAAGTATGAAAATGCACGCATAATTATTTTTTATCTAATAATGACACATTTCCCAAAAAAGTTGGTCACCTCTGCCTTAAAGGAATCTTACGCTGAGAAATCGTACTACACCATTTAGCCATCAGTCGTAAAAAATATACCCAAGTAAGTTTTTACCTTTTTTCATCGTAATTGGTGAGAAAAATCGTATGAATTCACTAATGGTTTACTAGTTTTGGAACTGACAGTCCATAATTGCATTACGTTTGTTTTGGTTTATTACCGCAACCGTCTGGAAGCAAATCATACCATGCAATCTAAGCCGAAACTTATATTAATATCCCGACAGAGAGAAACTTACTAAGTATCATGCATATATGATTAGAATAATATTCTTGTCCGATAATGACATATGTCCTACAAACCAATTATGTGTAAAAAAAGAAAGTTATCAAGCATTTGATTGCAGTGTTTAGACAAATAATTGCAAAGGGTAATCTTAGACATCTAGTTAACCTCAAGTTCACTCTACTGATCTAAAGAAGTTTTTTTTTTGTACCTCGCCCCTACTGAAAAATAATCACTGCTCGCGACTCTTGTAATTCATGGCCTAGAAATTATAGACAACAATTACAACAGACCAAATGGAGTGTCAACGATGTGGAAGATAGAACAAAAAAAAAAAAAAAAAAGGGAAGGGAACGATAGAATAAAAGTATCGTCTTTTGGTATCGTTATCTTCATCGGTTCGTCTTCGTGCTTGGAAACTTAGATTTCTCTGATTCGATTTTCATTCCTTGTCTAGGTAGCCCGAGGCTGGAAACGGTGTCGTCCCTCCCTCATCTCGAGTCTTCTTCTTCAGTACCTGTGAGTACTTTATAAATTGGACCACACAAAAGTTTGACCTTAAGCTGTCGTCAAAGTGATTTATTCTATATCTCTGTCAAAACAAGCTTTTGTTGCGACATGGGAAGGTATACTGATAAAATTGTTTGGGGAATTTCTTACTTTTCGTTACGGAGGGATTCGAAGTAGATACGTGTTAAGTCTATGGAAAATCGATCAACAGTGAAGTAAACAGTTTTAGAATGAATTATGTATGCTTTACGGGAGGGTTTGTGTTCTCTTTGCAAAAAATAAATTAAAAGTAAGGTATTTTGTTTCGTTCAAGAGTACTTCAATTCCCCAATGCAAAGTGTTTTATGAGGGGGGATATTTCATGTATTTACTGGTGTTTTCTTTTTTTTCTTTCAAGAAATATCTCCTGCTTGCAAAAAAAAAGGCCTTACTTGAGAGTTTTACTAGGTGGATGTGTGTGTGTGTGTGTGTGATGACTCTACTAAACCTGTATAAAATAAACATTGCTTTAAGTGTTACAAATGAATATCATTGCCGGCTGGGTGGCGTGGTTGGTTTATCTCTGACCTTCTGCCCCTAAGGTTGCGGGTTCAACCCCGGTCCAAGTCGGTGGATTTTCATGATGCAGAAAATCAACAGCGGCCATCTCGTATGATTATACGGTATGTAAAAGCTCTCTAGAGTGTCTGTTTGGCTTGGAAGTTCTCGGCTAAATTAAATCCTATTGCGGGTTTGCATCATGCGAGCTCAGATGCCTCCCTCTTGGGAGGAAACTGGGCGTCAAAATAACCTGCGGTATTTATATCCACCTATATGGTTCCGCACTAAAAAGAGATACCAGCTTCCGGGGGATGTAATAAGTGTGTAATTTTTAATCACCAATCCGCGTAGCCCATTAGAAATAATAAAAAAAAAATGAATATCATTTTGTCAAAAACATTGAATATATGTGAGGAATTGATTTCCCTTGTTTATAATCTAAAAAAACACGGTCACAAATTGAAAATTCGAAATTACTGGAGAAACACACAATTAATGTTTTTATAAGCATTAAATAATAAGTATATTTTGAGACAAGAACATAAGAGGTTCTTTAACTTATATAACGTTAAGTTTTGACATACTACATTACGTGAAAGATGTTATGAGTACTCCTGGTGTAGAACCAAAAGATTTAAACCAAGATTGATCAGATTTGTGAAGATTTACATCATAAATCAATTAAGTTATTTATATTTAAAATAACATGAATCAAAAGAAATTAAATTACTGTTCTATTCAGTGGCGTACACAAGGGAGGGGGCTCCTCGGGTCTGGACCCCTCACACCCCAAAGCCTTTCATTATTCGATTGATTATAATCCTATGCATATACTACGTAAAATTTAAATAAGGATTTCTGTTAATAATTAATTTTATTAGTTAATGCTAATTATTTATTCAATAATTAGTTTTTTACCGAAAATCAACAAAACCAAAAGAATATGTTGGGCGGCTTATTGGAGCATAATACGAGAATGATGGATTTCCTTCCCTGGGCCCCTTCCCTTGAAAAATCCCTGTGTGCGCTACTGGTTCTATTCGCTTTGAAACAAAATCAATACCGTTTTGTATATTAAAAAGTTAAAAAAAATACTTAGTTAAAAAAAATTGTATAACTCTATAAACGTAGATAGTTTTTTGCACTCCTCTTTTATTTAAGCGATGAAATATAAGTGAAAATCCTTTATAAGGACACAACTAGTACGTACTTACAATAAATACTTTAAATTAGGATACATTTTTGATTTTTATTTACATCATCAAAATAAGCAGGTATTTTAAATGAAAATTCGTGTGCATATATTTAAAAATAAATTATCTTTGCTTTTGTGTTTTTAATCAGTGGCGTATCGTACACCCCGCAACCCCCGCATTTCGGAGGGCCCAGAGATTCTATGGGGCCCAAATTTTGACTGATCTCAAGTACGTATTTGAGCTTGGGGCCCAAAACCTGTCTTTGCAGGAGAGGGGTCCTAATGTTCTCCGCCTCGCCACTGTTTTTAACTTCGTATAATTTTTTCCTAGTTGTTTTTTGAAGTATATTTATTAATTCATGACGTTTTTTTTTTTCATTTTTAAATATTACTTATCTTTACATAAAAATAAACAAAAGCTTAAATCACCCAAAATTCTAACTACAGCTTCTCCTAAGCTGTACAACTAGGTGAAAGATCAAAAATGAAAAGGAAAGTGGCTCAAAAGCAAATGAATCAACATCAAGACCAAAATTAACAAAATCCTGTAACTCTTAATTATAAGATGAAAGAAATCACGCAAAGGGGAAAAAAATTCTAAATACTCCAAAACGTTTGCTTCAATTAATTATTTACCTGTATCTCTCTCTCTCTTTAAAATAAATGCCCATAAGGCTTATCAATTTCGAACACGCCGAGGTTCTAATTAGAACTAACGAAATTCCATTTTTTTTTTTTGCATTCTTTTGTATCGTTTTGTTTGGCAGCGAGGGAAAAATCATTGACGTAATTTTTTTTCCTACTTAAGTAATGGCCATGTATGAATGTGATCAGTTTTTGGTTACCGCCATGGCATTCTGTAAGAAAATTACTTTCCATTTCTTTCTGACGAATCAGTTAAACCAATTAATAAAATATCTGAGGGAATGTAGCTTACATATTTTTTTTTTATTTCTTGACGCGTTTTGATTTTTTTTCTTCTCATTTTGACTTTTTTTGTTCGAAATGGAGTCGTCAACATTAATTTCCCATTGAGAAAAATTTACGAAGCATTATTTGAAGTAAAAGAAAAATAGAAAATAGGTAGAAAAAGAAATCTCTTGGTTTAATGTAAGCATTCAAGTTCTTTTAAAATTGTTCATTAAGGTAGAATGTTGAGCGGTTTTGATTTAAATTGTAAATTAATTTTTGCATTAGGGAAAGTTTTTGACGTTCGAGTGGCAACAGTGAAATGTGATTGAATGTAACGTGATTAAATCTTTTGTTTATGGAAATTTTTTCGCAATTACCGATATGGAGAAAAACAAAGTCTGGAACGAAAATACCTTATTTTTTCTTCCAAGGTAATTAGCTAAAAAACATAAAATGTTTTCTTAAAAACAGCCACCTAAATGTAAAGAAAACCTGACTTACATTTTGATTGAATTAATTACAAATTCTTTATATTTTTAAGGAAATTTTAAGGTATTTTTAACTTTTCAATTTGTGTGTGTAAGTAACTGACTTGATATATAAAAAATAAATATTTCTCTTTCGTTTGCAAATATGGATCAGAAGAAAAATTAAATAATGGTGTATTGAGTTTAAAAAAAGTTCAGATTTTTTTTATGAAAAAGCTGACATATTTATTTTTAGAATTTTTCTTACAAGCTGTAATTTATACAACATTTTTCGTCTTATATCGATTTTAATTTTTTTTAATTTTGTTCAAATAATTATGTTGTTATAAATTTTATATAATTATCTACATTACATAATAATGTATTAGATTTATTCACTTTTTCTCCGATTAATTAGGGCGTGATATTGTAACTGAATAATAACAGAAAAAGAATTTTCGTTCCATAATGGAATTGTGTTTTTATCGAAAATTTTCAGAAATATTGTTAAAAAAATTATCTTTTTAAGGAAAAAAAAAACTTATGTTCTTGAATAAAATGGCATTCCGCGCATTTCTTAGCCAAGTTTCGAATATTTGTTATTTGTTTTTAATTTCTATGATGGAAAAATATTATTATTCAAAGGTTTTTCCATAATGTGGTTTATTTACGTTTCTATTAATTATTATTTTAGAATTGCAGCTGTAATAGTAATCAAATATCAAAACTATTTGAAATTTATTATTATTTCTGATATGAGTCGTAAATACGTAATAGTCTGTAATTTTTCATCTCATTTTTTTAAATATTATTTTCATCTTACGTGACAAAACCTTTTTCTTTTCGATATTTATTATTTAGAATTTGAAATTAATTTCTTTTATTAAATAGAAAAATGTTTATTCGATATACTGTTTTTTCTCTTTACCATATCTGGAATGATATCAAATGTTTTTTTATATGAATCATTGTGGAGCAAAATAATTACATTGGTTTATTAAGTTAGTAGAGCAATATATTTGAATCAAAATATATTTTAAATTATAATGGTTCATATTATATGTCAGTGCATTTAAACATATTACTCAGAAGGAAATAAAAACAGGATTTAAAGATCTGCCGCTTTCAATAATAAACAAATTCTCAATTAATTTTATTTTTAAAGATAAATGCATTTGAATATTTTTCTGCTATTTCTCATGAAATGTTATTTTTTAAAAATAATTTCTAAATAATCATTAAAGCGATATTATTGCTCAAATGAAAAAAAAAAAGTTGAACTTATTGAATAAATTTGTTCTTTCATTGTTGACAAATACCGATAAAATTAAAGTTTATTAAAAAGCATTTTTCCGTTTATATTCAAATTGAATTCTTTCGTTTTTACTTGTTATAGTGATCTTAAAACGTATTGCCATGTTAAATTATTTTAATGAGAATATTTATTTATCTCTTTAATATATTATATTTATTCATGTGTATAAATTTAAAAATTAATAGCATTTTTTAAATGAAAAAAAATGAATACACACACACAATTACCGTATTTTTTTTTATTTCAAAGCCTAAATATAGAAAAAAATGTATTTTTGCCTGCTAATCTTTTTGATGAAAATGGATGAAAAGCAACAAATATAATTCAGATCTTTCATTGTATATGACTCTATTTACTAAATGCCACACAATGTGGGGATAAAAAGCAAAAAATACACATGTATGAACCAGTGGCGCACACAAGGGGGGGGGGCTCCTGGGGGTCCTGACCTCCCCCCAAAGCCCTTGATTTTTTTCCGATTGATTATAATTCTTAGTATATAGTAAGTAAAATTTAATTAAATATTTGTTATTAATGATTAATTTTATTAATTAATGCTTAATTTTATTAATTAATGCTAATTATTTATTCAATAATTAGTTTTTTACTGTGTTTTGTTTCCGAAAATCAACAAAATCAAAAGGAGCATGATACAAGAATGGTGAACTTTCAACCCCGGACCCCCCCCCCTTGAAAAATTCCTGTGTGTGCTACTGATTAGGATCAGTTAAAAATGATTAGTACAACAGAAATCTTGGAAGATATCGTGACTGGTATCTGATCAATATATTACTTTTTAAATAAAAATAACATCTCTTGTAGAACGGCAAGACTTTAATTAAGTAGATTGATTCCAAAGTTGTAACAAGGATTGTTATTGGACAGAAAAATATCATTCGAGAACTAAGCGTAAAAACCGTAATTTAAAGATGGAATAAAGCAAATAGCTCTCAAGAAAAATTGAATAATTTAAGATTGACGGTAACATGACCATTTTCATTAGGTAGCAGTTGTTGCCATTATTCAAAACGAAATCCGGTTTTTCCATATTCGTTACCTGATTGTCATTCATTCGATACAAAATTTGGAATTTCTAAATTTAAACTCAACGAAATTTTGGTTTCTATTAATCATAGATATTTTATCATGGAATATCTTAGAATCTTTCATTATTTTAAAGAAGATTATTCGCCAAATTACTAGAAATATTGTTGAGATCTGTCTTCGGGCTTTTGAAATTAATTTATCCTTGATAGTTTTAAAGTCCTTAAAAAACGACATTGCACTGCGTATACACTCAACTCTGCAAAAAGAAATGAATAATTATAATTTTGTAATATTTACAATTCATCCACTTTCACACACGGTACCTGGTTTTTAATTCTTTAATATTTCGTTTCAACCATTGAAAAACAGGAATAGCTGAAAAGAACACTCGTTTCTTCAAGTAAGATCTTAGAAAATTTCCTTTAGCTCAATGATTAACTATAATGAGATTAATTCTCCGTGTCAAAGTTTCGAAAATGTAGAATTTTTCGTTTACTATATCGAATAGCATAAAACATCTACTAAAACTCTGTTCTATCATAAAAGAGAATTTCCAGAACATACTCGTGATTAAATTACATATAAAATAATTATACATTTTCTGCATAAATTACATATACCTTTGCCACTTTTGGGTACTTATTTGAAAAAAAATTCTTTTTTTTTCCAATGTACATAAGTGACCTTAATATAAGTGAGCTCAGTTTGCAGAGAACTCTGGTCTTTATCTTGAAGCTTGATAAGGAATAAAGGGCAATTTTTCCAACTACAACGGCCTCTGGTAACATTGTGGAAACGTTGTGAACTAGTCGCTGAAGGCTTGAAATTTTTTGAAAAGATACTGCTAAGAATTTTGTGATGTAGTAATAATAAAACCTCAGTATTTTGAATGTAGCTAGAATTAGGACAATAAAATGCTCCTCACATCACATCAACAAAATTACGAAATTTGTAGCTAAAATTCCATTGTTTATATCCATGATTTCGGAGCGACCTTCTTTACAAAGTCTATACTAAAATAGAAGCGATGATACGAATGATGCGGAAAAGCTAAGAAGGAATATTTATAAACTTCGAGTCGCGAATAAAAATTAAATTAATGCATTTGCTTTTAAATTAACCAAATTTCAATTTGAGAGAGTAGTATAAAAAATTTGTAAAAAGTATTTGTTGTATATAAATGCTTTAATATAACAATGAAAATATATATATATAATTTTTATTTCAATATTATCCTCAATTTTTAGAAGACCATTGCTTTTTTAAAAAATTATGTTTAATTTGAAATCATTAAATGATACTATAACCAAACAAATTAAACTGTATCGAATTGATAACCTTTGACAGAAAAATATAGTACTTAATGTTGGTGTGCCATCTTTCTTTCCTTTAGAAATTTGGTTTCGACGGTTGCCAGCAGCTACATAATCAATCCACTGTTATACTGTTAAAACGATTATTAAGATAAATCAAATTAAAGATAAATAAACCCTACTTGTGTGATGTTCAATTGTTGTTTCTAATCCCTAGTTGAGCTATTTAAAACTAGACCAATATATATCTCAGTCAGTAAACTTCCAAAAAATCCACGAATAGAAGGGGTTATAGGAACAACTCGCCCAAGTTAAAATTTAAGCAATGTAAAATGTATTCAATTGATCCCTGAGCAGCATATGATCTCGTACACATCTTAAAAACTTTAATCCCCTGTTCAAAGGTGAGATATTTCTAGTGTCCACTAGCAAATCGAGATATACAGAACTCTATGACCTTCAGAAAGTAGGGCACCATCAAGATGCTTTCGTGGGTACCAGACGTGTTCAGGAGGAAATGTTCAGAGATCTCCTTGCTTTGTCTTACTATCGGAGAACACCTCGCTGAAAGTAGAAGGAATATCAGGTCGAGGAGAGTCCAAAGTGGCAGCCTTTGCCAGTGATCTCGTTACCACACAATAATTCCAATATGCCATGGGATCCATTGGATATGGAATTCAAAGTTTGCAGATAGTTTGTCAATCAACCTTAAGATAAATATTCCGACCCTGTCACCAACCTCCTTCTAGTTACTTAAATGTTGGATAAATAAACGGTTTTCGGTTAATATCCAAATGCTTTTAAAATCGGGTTCAACAAGATTGTCAATATAGTTAAGACCCTTCTCAATAGTAATTAGTTCTGATCGTGTAGTGTTGTGATATGACATAAATCTAACTACGATTTGTCTTTTTATTTTGCTGATATATTTATGACTGCTATTCGTGTTACTTTGATTACAAAGTTCAAAAGGGAGGTGGAACGAATAATAACAATGTATTAACTTTATTTTTACGAATCTTTTATTTTGTGATAAAGAAATTTGCTTAAAGAATCAGGCCTAGTCAACAAATCATCTCGTACGAAAAAAGTACACTGAATCTTTTGCGCTATTTACAGTTATATATTTCACTGGGAGTTTAATTAAGGCATATGCTTAAATCCTTGTATTTTGTATCATTTCGTGACTTCGTTTTTTTTACCATTACCTTTTTAATATTTCGTGTTTTTAAATCAACTCACCTTTTTCATGTTCTTCAGACGTACATTTACCAAAAAGGGAAATCTTCGGAAGAAAAGAGAAAAAATTCGTTAATTGTTTACCCTGTGAAATAAAGTTTTCCCCTCCTCTATGAATCGTCCACACATTACTTCAGTTACATGTATTTGCACTTTGCGTTTCGTGAGTTGCACGCGAAGACATTTCGAATCTCCTCTGTTTGAGAAGTAAACAACGAAAGTTTAATAAAAGGGTTGAACTTTTTCTGCCGTTTGGAAAGAGATTATGAGAAAATATTTAAAACGCATTTGTTTCCAGTCCCGAAACAATAGGTGGGGGAAATTAATTATATTTCCTCTGTTTCTTCTCAACCTTAGCGTTTCTTCGATTTTGTGCTTAACTAAAAAAAAATTCTTGCTTGCACTTATATGATATTTTGATTAAGGATATTAAAAAGCGCTTGAAGTAGTTGATCTCATAGTTTCATTAATACAAGCTGATTTTAATTAAATTTAATATTGCACTTCACACACACATGATTCAAATTACTTCGAAATTAAAGTAGTATATGAGAGAGAGAGAGATTGGTTTAAACGAGAGTAAATACCTTTATTTTTTTGCGTTTATTAAAGTTACTTCTTTTCAAGTCTGAGCTTATTTCCGAGAATTCAGTAATTAGCAAGCACTTATGGTAATTTATTTTTAAATGAAATTGCCCTTCGCTCTTACCGAATTGTTTATATTTATTTGGATTTTATTACATTGTAACAAGATGATAATTATTTACGTAGTTATAGAGAGAGATATAAGATGAAGAAATCACGTTTTGTTGGGATATTTCAAATATTAACTCTTAAGAAATATATTACTGTGCCTGAAGACTAAATGAGCAATTGTGATTTTAAAACTTCACTACCAGTTATGGTAGCAATATGCAGCTAGAGTATATGTTAGCTTACCAATTTTTACGATTAATTAGATCAAACTCATGTTCAGAATTGAACTACATAGAACATTTTATCCAAGCCACATAAAAAACAGCTAAGTATAAACCAGAAAGGGAATACAAAAAAACCATGTTTTTTGTGTTCTTTTCCAAATTATTAAAATAATTTATTTCAAGATACGGAATTATTCCAGTTTTGAAATCATGGAGAAATTTGAATTCAAGACTAGGAAATAATCATCAATCTCGTCATCGTCAACGGCACGACAGCCCAGGTTGGGCCAAGGTCTTCTGAATCACACGTTTTCATATACATGTACTTACAACCAAACTTCTCCAATCCCTAGTTTTGTCAAAAAAAAATCATCAATTGCATTTATCCATCGAAGTATAGGTTTTCCTCTTCTAGTATTACATGGTCTAGGCAGTGGTCTTCAAACTGTATTCCACGTAACCCTGCGGTTTCTCGAGGCAAACCAGATGTTCCTCGAATCACAAAAAGAAATTTTAAATAAATTATAAATGTGTATGCAAAATGGATTCACGTTCTCTAAGAAATTTGTATAATCACAAGTTTCTAGAACTCATCCCAGCTCAGACCACTGGTCTAGCCGAAAAGTTTCTTTCAGAATGTTACTGTCGTTCATACGAATAACAGGCCCAGTCCAATGGGCTCAATTCATGTGACGTCATAGTCACATGATAGTGAAAGCCACGTGATTCTAGCCAATCAATTCAAAAACTCGTGCGACGTCATAGTCACTCGATAAAAACAATCATGTGTTCCCAGCTAATAATTTCACGCACTCCGGTGTTGCCAAGTTTTGCTCTTTGCAGAAACTTTCTCTTAAAAAGTCCATATATATATATATATATATATATATATATATATATATATATATAAAGAATGCATTTCATTTAAAAGTATAAACATAAAATATGATTTTTTTTTAATTTAAAAAAACTTTTTGAAGAATTTTTTTCCCTAACATTTAAATATCTTTACCCAAATATAAAATTTAAAATTTTATCTGAGTTTTACAAATAGAACAACAAGTATAATTAGTTTAATGTTTGTTTTGAATTCAATGGAGAACACGTGTTTGTCTTATCATGTGACTTCATGAATTGAGCCCATTGAGTCGGCTTATTTTAATGCAATAAACAGCATCTGGCTCTCTGAGAATTTGGTATATTTCGGTGTTGCATCTTCTACGCTACATACCATTTTCCAGAATTCCTCCGAAAACAGATTCCCAGGACCTTGTGTACGAAAGCACCCAAAATCCGTTTCTCTTTAATAGTTGTAGTTCAGGTCTCCGAAGCGTGAGTTAGGACCGGATGAATTAAATTATCTATCTAGATTTAAAATTGTGAAAACATGATTCCAGTTCAAAAAGGATGTGTCTTATTCAAAACTATATCCAAATGAGAAATATATAGGAATTATTTTTTGTTCGACACTTGTATTATGATCCCTTGACGAGTTCTTGTATGTTTTAAAACTAATTTGATATGCCAGTGCCGTTACTTGTCAACATGTTCTAGTAAGAGTTCGTTCTTTCATCATAATTTGAATATGAGATACAATTGATTTACAAAATGTGCTGTTGCATTGGAAAACTTCGAAAACAATCTAAAATTGACTTTCTCGTTATTTCTAAATTCAACGTTTTAGTTCATAATAAAAGTTAATATTTGAAGAAATTTAAGCAATTGAGTATTAGTGTATTTAAAAATGCACTACAATCAGACTTAGTCATATTAAAACACGTTTACTACAGAATAATAGTGACGGTACTAATTAAATTGTGTAGCATTGAACAATAATTTAATTTACTGCAGGTATATACTAGAAAATAGATAATTATTTTCAGCAAAAGTTATTTTCTAATTTTATTTTTGTTAATTTTGAAAAATTTTCATGCTCTTTTTGTCATTTTTTATGCATTTATTTGTGTGTATAATAATTGTCTAATTAAGTTCAGAATATTAATTTTTTTCTGTTTTTCCTTTTTAGGTAAGTCTGGCAGTTTTTTTCAGAAACATCATTGTATAACTGATTCGGTAAGAATGAAATGTAATTTATTTTTGTTCCTTGTTTATATTAAATAATTTGTTTTCGTTAACAATCTGCCTATAATGTCTCTACAATAATATTTTCCTTGAGGGCAAACAAACCATAAATTTTAAGATAATAAACTAAAATTAAAAATTTAATTTGAAGAATGTGTGCTGTTTTATTATTACTTACGACTTTTGCAAAGTAAGAATTGTTTAGTTATCATTTGTTTAGTAAAGTTACTATAATTTGATAAGTTTAAATTTATCTTAGAATTCAAAATATTAAAAAGATTTATTGTCTGATATTGAGAAGAGTTCATACATAAAAGTGGTTTTTTTTATTATTAAAATGAGTTTAATATTATGGAATTCAGCTTTTAACGACAAGTAAAAAAGATTTACATTTATTAAAATTAATTATCCCTGTACAAAAACATTAAAAATTACTTCTTGTTTAGATAATTTGGATAATTATTTTGAATTTGATATTAAGTATTTTTAAAGCGGGAAATGAAATGAATCTGTTAACCAACTTAGTTATTATTTAAACATACTCCATTTGTCACACACACACAAATCCGAAAATTAGGTCAAAAATTAAACAAAGTATTGTATAAAGAATTAAATTAATATCATTAAATAATTATAATACGAATATTATGTGAGTATTAAATAAATTGGAAAAAAGAAAGGGCATGGGATTTGTTTTAACCGATTATAAAACCGTGGGAAGTATATTTTCTCTACCAACTTCATTTTTTTTAATGTGTGTGTCGTCCATGGGAAGCTATTTTCATACCTATAATTTTTTTTCTGTTTCGGCAAACGTTACTGTTTCTTGGATTTTCAAATCGTGTTGTTGTTGCTCATGCCACCTGTCTGACAAAGTCAGATCGAGGCCCACGAAATTGAACGAGGTAATGGGATATATGTACGCCTGTCGTTGGCCTTAGCCTTGAGCGCCATACAGGTAGGTGACAGTACGATTTAGCTCGGTGAAATTCCCTCGTAAATCGTAAAATAAAAATCGTAAGTGCAAAGGACGACCTGTACGTTTCCTTATTAGCAAGAAAACTATTCCAGATGGCGTACAGTTGACTTAAGTTGGTGACCATATTCCAACTTTTCAAAAAAATCATATAGAACTTTACCATTTGTGCACTTTTAAAATGCATGAGAACAGTGGCATAATGGAGAAGATTACCCTCCCCTGCAAAGTCATGTTTTGTGTGGACCGCAAACCAGATTTTACAATGGGTACGTACATGGCGTCAGTCACACTTGGGGCCCCTTAGGATTCTTCTCCACCCCCTTCCCGTGATTCGGGAGTAGCGGGAGTGTATGTTTCGCCAGTTCATGAGAAGAAAAAAAGGTACATTTGTGCAACTTGCAATGCCTTAATTGAGTGATCCCTGCTTTCTGAAATTTCATGGAAAATATGTATAAATTCTTAATTTTTTTTTATTGCAAAGTAAGTTTGTTTAGCATGAAGAAAATTAGACTTCTACATAGATCGAAATGCTGTTTATACTAAGAAATGACATAAGAATATAAAGGATTATAGCTCTAGAAGTATACTACTTTTCAAAAGCTTGGGATAATACTTCAAATAAAAGACTTAAAAACACAAGAGCTGAAGCGTATTTAAGGTTTCTGCGTAAAAAAGGGTGTGTGCATTATACGGTGAATATGTATCAAAATTAAAAAGGTCTGCTTGAGAGTATATGGCGCTATATGGCGGTGCGCGTCATATGCCGGATTTTACGGTTATTAAAACAGCATTAAATTCAGTTAAAACATTAAATACTGATACATTTTATTCAGAATATTATTTCACCATAAATCTGTTTGAAGTGAGGAACAACAATTATATAGTCTGTATTCTGCATGTCATTATATTATAAAGTATTATAATAATATTTTGAATATCTTTAGATAATGTTATCGGAATTTATGAAACGGTAACACGTAGTCAGTCAGTTAGTTACCAATGGATGCGGGTAAAATCTTCCAATAAAAATATGAAATAAAATTGCTGTTTCACAGTTTATTAACGTAATATGGTTCAAAAATTATGAACCTTTTACGTTTTTTTTCTTCCAAGTGGATCAATGGTTATTATTATAAAAAGTTAGAAAAGTTTTTTTCCCCCGATTTTAAAATTTTCAGTCTTTTATGGACTACTGGAATTCGAATTTCTTTTATTACAACATTATTAGTAATTTTACTAAAAGTCTTGAAAATTACACATAATTAGTCTTATTAAAAAGTTTTCACAAAGCTTTGCGAACAGAAATTATGTGTTGTTTAATCTTTCCGTGTCAAAAATTTCTAGACCATGTTCCTGTATTTCTAACATTCTTTTTCAGTCCATTAAAAACTTGATCTCATCGTTTCCCTAGCTTCCAAAATTCTAACTTTTGCAAAGGAAAATGAAGCTATTTTGGGTACTTCTCTCTCTCTCATTCCACAGCGGAATACCTGAGCTCATTAAAGTGATTGTGAAAGTAGCTAAACCAAACTATAAACATTAAACCAACGGAATAAAAGTGGGAAAACTTTACTTTTCAAAAGCGACAACGAAGTTTGCGATGACTATCGCTTTGTTTAATGCTTGGTTTAACCATTTAGATAAAACTCTAGTGAGTGGATTATCTTCTCTTTGTTAAATTCTATTCTTTTGTGCGAAACGTGAATTCTATCTAAAAGATAGTGGAGAAAATATTATTTCAGAATTATTTGGATAGAGCTTTTCCACCATAATCGAAGCGGAATTCGTTAAGTTGCTGTTTAAAGTAGCAAATGGCGTGTAATAAAGGCGGAAAACAAAGCTGCTAATGTTTCCTTCTAAGTTAACAGCAGATATTTTTCACAATCAGCTGACATTAACCTTCATGTGTTATAATTGGACAGAAAATCTGTGTTAAAGCGTGGGAGGTTTCAACAATAATGTAGATGTAGTTTCTTTGAAAAGTTTTGTAGCAATCGAATAAATTTTAAGTTTTGTGACTACAATCGAATGAATTTGAAAGGTTTTGATATAAAACAATCGAATAAGTATGAAAATTTTTACAACAGTAATCGAATAAATTTTAACTGACTGATTTTGTGTTTTAAATACTAATTTGGACAATATGCAATTGCCGCGGTAGCCGAGTGGTATGGGTATCGGATCGTGACTTGCCTTGTCACGAGTTCGAGCCCAGTACAACTAAAGACCCGCCGTGTAGGGCAGAGATGCACGTTAAATCTGTCGAGAGCTGAAACGTCCTCCCGTTGGTGTGATAGTTAGGAGAGGAGCGTGCCAGCTCAGGTGTCGTCCACGTCACTTGACCATGGTTCAAATTTACGTGGTCCGTCGCCAAAAGCCCTCGTGTAGCTGAACAATGCGACGTTAATGTTCAATCAATCAATGAATGGACAGTATGCATTCTTTATGAATTTAAGGTATTCGAATTTCATTCTGAAAAAATTCATTTAAACTGGACCATCATATTTGCTTGTTGCCATCAAGCCTCTTTATAATGAGTCGCTAAAATAATATTTGTTTTCTATAATCAGATTTCTTTTTCTAATAATTTATATCATAACGTACCAAACCGGATATTTTTAGTCACGTGGCACATCCTATTCATTTTTTAATTATGTTTTTTTTAGTGTTGATTCAACTCTAGTTTTATATTTTATCATGTTAGATTCTCCCCCATCTTTGTATTGCTTAATCAATAAAAAGTATAATAACTTTTAAAAGTCTCTGTAGAGTGCTTTTATTTACATGTATGTCTGAAGGCATTTGCCAACTGGGTCCGGGCCCAGGGCCTCGTTTCGTTCTCGACTTAGTCTTAATAAGATCATGATCCGGTTAATTTTAATGATCCAATATTATTCACTTACATATTCTCCGAAACACGTGGAATTTCAAATTGCTTGTCAACTGGCAAAAGTGATAAGATTATATTATTTTGTGATGATTGTTGTCTATATCTAGGCCTAGGCCTAATTTCATAAACAGTCATTTAACTCATTTAGTCAAAATGCGGCCATCGGTCGAGCCAGTTTGTGCCTAGGTTTTTTAGGTTGTGAGTAGTGCACATTTATTTGTTTCAAATTACCATTTGAGCGGGTATTTGACAATGTATGCTAATTATTGTCTACTTTTAAAAATCTCAGATAGGACCTACTTTTTTAAAAGGCGCCAGGGCCTCAAAAAATAAATTTTCTCTGGGCCCAGAGCCTGAAAGAGTCTTAAGACGTCCCTGTTTATTAATCATTTTAATGTCTCTGATATTAAAGAATCAGGTTTGACAATATATTGTGCATTACGTTGGAATTCAGATCGAGAGAAGTTCTTTAGGTTGTCTTCGCTTATTGTTACAGAGTATAGCTCTAATTAGGAATATTTTTTTCAGATATAAAACAACGGAAGCATTAATATTATATTAGGTCTTTGTTATCCTAAAGAGAGTAACATATTTTATTTATCATACTCTTCATTTTTGTCTGAGTTATTACATTTTTTTTTCTGGAGTGAAATGTGTTTCACATTTTTCTCCCATGCCGTAATGCTAAATGAAATATCCCTTTACATGTTAAAAATGAAAAATTAATTATTTATATGAATATTTTGAATCTTTAAAATTGGTTTATTAGAAACAGATGCATGGATTGTAATGTTGAAAATTTAAATAAAATGTGTTCCGGGCTTAGTTCAAGCTTTCGTACTTTTGACGAGGACAGCCTTTAATAATTATAAAAAAATATGTATGACCAGGAAGAACTTTTTGTACTTTAAAAACGCTTTATTATAAACAGATGTATGAATTGCAAATAAAAAAATAATCTAACTTAGAGAATTTTTCTGCAAGATCTTGAAAGAGCTTGATTGAGGTCTTCAAGACTCCTCCTTTCCTTACAATTCCTGTGTACGCTCTTTCCAAGTAGCGCACACAGTGTAATTTTGAAAAGGGGGGGGGTCAAGGGTCGAAACTCCACCATTCTCATATGACAACCCAATACGCTATCACGCATATTCTTTTGATTTTGTCGATTATAGGGAACAAAAACCAATAAAAATAAATACTTAATTAAATTTTACGTAATATATACATAGGAAAATAACTGAGAGCGATGGGGAAGGTTTCCATAATATTTTGACAAATTTCGTACCTTTGGATACATGACGTCTTAAAGCATGGGCAAACTGGGCCCGGGCCCAAAGCCTCACCCTCGGTGGGAGCCTCGTTAATTAGATCAAGATCCGGATAATTTTAATGGTCAAATATTATTATCGTACATAATCTCCGAAAAACATGGAATTTCAAACTGCGTCAACTGTCAAAAGTGGAAAGATTGTATTGTTTTGTGATGACTGTTGTCTAGGCCTAGGCCTAGACCATAAGCAATCATTCAACTTATTTAGTCAAAATGCGGACATCGGTCGAGCCGTTTTGTAAAATTATGAGTTGTGCACACATTTATTTAGTTTGAAGTGACGTTTATATGAGTACTGGCCAAAGCATGCTATATACTGTCTACTTTTAATAATCACAGGTAGGGCCTACTTTTACATAAGGGCCTAGGGCCTCAAACAGTCTTAAGATGTCCCTGATTGGATAGATATCGGTGTAAGGGTATAATTTCTAACGGAACTACCCGTTGGTAAGTAATTCTTTTCGAGAAACTGGCAAATTGTCACTAGATTTGTGAGATAAATTTTCCAATATTGACTTCCCAAAACGGGATAAAAAGTAACCGAAGAGAAGTCTTCCTTGACTGTTTTGTTGACAGCCACGTTACAGTAAGAGTACTCATCGATATATATGATCTGTTATGACTTGGCTCGACTTCGCTAGTCACAAAAGTGTGTCTGCTAGCCTTCCTGAAACTGGCGCGCTTGGAACACGAGCCATAGGTACTGTCATATTTTTCACGGTTGAACCCCTAAGGAACTTCCTCCCCCCCATAAGTCATTTCGTAGAACAAGGGGAAAAGTCGGACGTGGCAGTATAGATAGTTGACGATATCCATATGATTGATAATAAAATGGTTTTTATTATTTATGATTTTTTCATTGTTTTTGCAAAAATTCTGTGACACCATAGATAAAGACACATTTGACTCCTTTCCGACGGGTATGGGAGATTTGTTCTACGCACTAATATATTTTCAAAGATAAAACATTTGTCATAAATCAATGGGGGATGCTCACTTCGCTGAGAACTAAAACAACACTTTTTAGTGGATAAATTCACAATATTCAGGTTAAGAGAATAAACAATACACAAATATCTTTTTAGATTGAGGTAAATATTATAAGAAAATCAATTTATAAAGAGAAAATATAATGCATCTAAATAATTTACGAAAGGTTAAAATGAAGTTTAGATAGCCAATTGTGTCGACTTTTGGCGACTTAATGTGTCTCCAAACTATTTAACTCAGTATCGTAAGAGTTAGTAAAAAAAGTTTGCCAGAAAAAAAACTGTGTGTTATTAAACCAAAAATTTAATCAGATGTGAAGTACATTCTAATTATATTTTTTTAATTATTCACAAAGCTGAAAATCACACACTCATTCAAATTACAATATTTTGTTGAATTTGAAACTACACTCATGTCCATAAATTAAGGATAATTCAGAATCACACAGAAATTGATCTCTAAAATAAAAATTTCACCTGTAGAATCATCACACACATCTTGAAGAAGAATATGCAAATTACAGGAATCCACCAGATGGCGCAGATAGTACGCCAAAATGACGAGAGTGTAACAGAGGGGTATATAAGTAATGGTGGCAAAGAAGTAAAATTGTTCACAAGCGCTTTAAAAGCCTTTCAGTGCAATAGCCGCATAGTTATAGCACAAAGGAAGTATTTGGATAATTTTTTACGTGGTAGAATTATTGGACGACTGGAATGTGAACGTACCCAGCTGTAAGTATCCGAGGAACTTGGAATCGCCCAGAGTGTCATCTCCAGTCTTTGGCAATGATTCCAAGTTGATGGTAATGTGAGTAGATGTTACAGCACAGGTCGCCCGCGACTTACAACGCCGAATGATGACCGGTATTTGACAGTTACTGCCAAAAGAAGCAGACGGAGTACAACATCAGACCTGTCTCGTCAGTTCTCTTCAGCTACCGGTACGACAGTTTCAAGGCAGACCGTGTACAGACGCTTAGGGCACATTGGTCTATATGCTCCTAGGACTGTCAGATGTGTTCCACTTACCGCAACTCACTGTCGTCTGCGATTAACCTGGAGTAGAGAGCATGCACTGTGGACACCACAACAGTGGTTTTGTGTGATGTTTTCTCTCTCTCTCTCTCCGACGAGTCCAGGTTTAGTCTGCTGTCTGATTCTCACCGGACTTTAATATGGAGAGCGCCAGATACCCGTTACCACCAAGAGAACACCATTAAACGACACCGTTACGGTGGTGCTGGATGGCTCGTTTGGGGAGGAATTATTCTTCGTTCCAGAACTGACCTGCATATTCAGAGTGTAACGATGACAGGCCACATCTATCGGGATGTCATTCTGGAGCAACAAGTACGTTTGTTTCGGGGCGCCATTGGTGCTGAATTTCTGTTTCTGGATGACAACGCCCGTCCTCACAGTGCGAACATTGTAGACGAATGCCTTCAATCGGAGGATATCACCCGTATGGATTGGCCAGCATACTCACCGGACTTGAATCCAATAGAGCATGTGTGGGATATGCTTGGACGACGAATTGAAACTCGTCAACCCCCTCCTACCTGTCTACCGGAACTTCGGAGGGCATTGCTTGATGAGTGGTGTAATATTCCCCAAGATCAGATTGATAATTTGATACTCAGCATCCCTAGGCGTTGTAAGGCCTGTATTGCATCGTCCGGTAGACATACTCCGTATTAACCATCATACTATGTTATACTGTTTTTTGTAAATAGGTTCTTTTTTGAAATTTGCACCAGGGAGTAAAAATCACAATTTTTATTAATTATGTCAAACATATAGCATCTTTTTTACTCTTTACCTTTTGTTTAATAAATAGACTTTACAAATAAGTCAAATTTATTTTGCTTCTGTCTCTTTCTTTGCCTGAATTTCATTATCCTTAATTTATGGACATGAGTGTACATCACTTTTTAGTAGTGATTCACGGTAAACCTCTTCGGTAAATAGTGTTATTCAAAATATCAATTTCCTTTTTGACTACTTTGAAAAATGTCCATAAGTATTGATATTTAAAAAATACAGTTAATTTCAATATAGCTCTTGAGAATATAGCCTTCCTAAAATAAAATAACCAAAATTAAAAGCGAACTTCCCTCGCACACATAAACATTCAAGTATCGCAGATTTTTGAGGCCAGACACATAAAATATCAAGGATCTAACACCCTTAGTTGCTTATGACGTGAATAATTATATATAAATCTTCCAAATACATTATATGAATTTTTAATTTCAGAAATTTTTGAACGCGCATATTTTAAATCTGAAATGTTTTAATCAATTAAAAATTAACAAATTAAAACTAATTTCAATTCATAATATATTAAATATTATTTTCATGTTAAACAGGAAATTTATGCGTAATTTATATGATGTATTTCAAAGAATTTAATAATGTTTACCTTTTGTAATTAAAAAAAATTAGGTGCAAGATTCTCTCTAGAAGTACTTTTTATGTAATTAAAGGAGCTAGAAAAACATTTTGGAAAAAAAAAATGTGTATGTATATACACAATTCATTCTATATTCTGTTAGTCTCTATACTAGATTATTTACTTTGCGAAATTCAAACCCTTAAATCACCGTAAACTTAAAACCATCTATTTTTAATGTAAAAATGCAGCCTTCAAATGAAAGGCACGCACAAATCCTGACGAACAGCGCTTGCTTAATGATGGAATTCCTCATTTAAACTTTTATGAGCAAAGCCCTCTCTCATTAAAAATAGTTTGAGGAAAAAGTCACGTATTTTTTTCCCCTCTCTCTATATCTTTGTTTGTATTTTTTGCCCTTTTTTTTCTTTTTTTTAAAAAAAAGTCACAGTTCGTAATGATCATGACTTGTCCGTAGTTGATGAGGGTGCGGTTTGGTTGCGGTTGTTACAATGTGAAAATTAGCGAACAAACTTTGACATCATTAGGTTGCTTTGGAGATAGTAGCGACTTGTCTTTTCTTATTTTGTTTTTAAGTTCGGTGTACGAAATTAGAGATAATGTAATTTGAAAGGTACGTTGTGTAAAGTTGAAGTGTCGAATTTCATTGTTATATGTGAGTATTAATGTGATTTTTTGAATTTCATAGTTTGTATTACTTAATATATTCAGAGTTAGATTTTAATAGTTAGATTTTAATAGTCAAACTTTGCGACACCTAATGGGCTCAGTTCATGACGTTCACATGATAAAGATAAACATGAGTTCTCATTGAATTCAAAACGGACATTAAACTAATTGTACTTACTATTCTATTTTAGTAATGCTTAGATAAAATTCCAAATTTCATAGTTGGGTAATGTTATCCAAATGTTATAAAAATTTAAAAATTAAATGTTATTTTATGCATATACTTTTAAACAAAATGCATTTTTATACGCGTTATTATTGATAAATATGTATTTTTAAAAAGAAAGTTTCAGCACACAAAAAGCAAACGTTGGCAGCAGCGAAGCGCGTTAATTGATTAGCTGGAAACACATGATTGTATCAATTGTGTGACTGTGACATCACATGAATTTATAAACTGATTGGCTGGAAACACGTGATTGCCGTTATTATGGGACTATGACGTCACATGAACTTAGCTCATTATTCGGCAGTTATATATGAGCCGTTTTCTTTGTAAGCGGTGCATGTCCATTTTTGACAAAAAGTTAGTTAATTATAACATTGAATGCAATCTACACTTGATGAACTTTTTATCTTTGAACAGCTCTTCAAAAAATCCATCAAAATTTTCATCCTTTCGCCAATATAAATTTACGTAGTTATTGAAATTACAAAAATAATTACTTTGAAAGTGGTTAGTTAATCTCTCCATATAATATAAAATGGACTTCGCTTTCAAAGAAAATGGCTCATATATATTTTTTAGGTTAAAAATTATGGTCCATATTATTATCGTCTGCTTTAATTCAATAATTCATGGAACTCTAATTAATTTGATTACTTAATTCATTTACTAAAAAAATCGTTTGTTATTAAAGTTATGTTTCTTGCGTTGGCATCTTTTGTTATGTATTCTAAATATATTTTCAGTAGGAAAAAAGAATTGTAATGTATAATCGACGCTGGTTGAACTTGAAAAGAAATTAATATTTTTTGTATATTTTCGTTATATTATCATACATATGGAGATTTTTTTAATAATTTGAGTTATTGTAAGAGTAAAATGCGTCTGTGTGGAATATAAACTTTGGTTACTATTATTTGCCGCAAGTTTGATATGCGAGCTGCAATTGAACAGAAATAATGTGCGTAGAAGATGAAAGGTAAAATACTCATTTCTAAACATCTTAAATTGTAGTTAGCAATGCATATATTGAGTGATATTATTCCATTTGCAAATGAAATATTCATATTTATATGAAGGCAAGGCTATCATTCGATGACCTTTGTGAAACTTCAAGATTCTCCTTTTCTAATAGCTAATTCCTATCGAATAAAAACTTGTTTTACTTTTTTAGATTTACAATAGCCGAATAATAGTTGACGCTAAATTATGTTTAATTTTATACGTCTGATATATAAATAAAAATAATTTTTTTTAAAAGAAACTTGCAATCGGTGATCAAATATCTGGATTCGTAAACTCATGGTTGGTTAGCTCTGTTGAAAAAGATTTGTTTAATAAAATGCGTTTAAAAATTCCTGAAATAATAGCTAGGTTTTTGTACAACTAGAGATGTTTTTAATTTCGAGCAACTATGTGTGTTTAGAAAAAGAAGCTCTAATCTCTCCCATTATTTATACTTAAATGCTATTTTGAAAAAGATTCGAGGCAAGATAAACACAGAGGTGAGTTGTTGAAAAAAAAATTCCAGAAATATTAATATGAAGCTGAAGGAAAAGAAAAAAAAGAACAAACTCAAAGTTTGCTTTTTTTTTTCCTTTGCAGAATTTTTGTAACAATAAAAGTACCAGATATATTTTAACTCGGTATGTGTGTGGTCGTAAATTATTATTTTTTTAAAAAAATCTACCGAAGTAAAATCTTATAAACAAACTTATTGCTGCAAATTCAAAGAACAATGATTACAAAAATTTCTTTTTGCCATTTTTATTCATATCTTTTTTTTACTGTTGGAAAAGAAAGACGGTTTATTTGATTTTTTTTGTTAAAAATAAATGTTTAAAAAAAGGGAATTGAATATTTGATATGTCTAATGTGGAATTTAATGTTTCCTTAAGACTTATTTGCAATTTTATCTCTTTCATTTCTAATGAGTTTTTTTTAAAGGAATGACAATTTTTATTTTTGAGGTTATTAAAAAAATATTTTACTTGACAAAAGTAAAAGGTTCTGCTTTTCATATCTACATGAGTTAAGAGGCGTTAATTTATTTGAAAAAGTACTGAAAGAATAAATATCGGGATGAAAAATCAATAATCAAGATAAATCATAAGAAAAAGAAGTGTTGAAAAATCTGTATTTTGATAGCAAAATTCTGTATGATTTTTTTATTAAAGGTAGGTAAAATAAGTCTCGAGTACTTCCAAGTATCACACGGGGCTTACAGGAGTAAGTAAAAAAAAGACAAATAAAAGGAAGGATAAATAACAAAATAAAAGTTAAGGGAGGGGGAACGAAATTACCAAATCAAACAATTAAATTGCAAAGACAAACAAGAGTACATTACAAAATGAAACATTTAAGTAACAAACAAATAAAGCAATTAAGTTACAAAGACAAGAGTACATTACAAAACTAAACAATTAAGTAACAAAACCAAGACAGTGAACTAACGTAAGCAAAAACAATGAAGCCTTACAAACAGGGCAATGAAATATTACAAAATCAAATCAATAAGTTCATATATCATACAAAATAATCTATGAACGAAGCTTTACTAGAAACAAGCTAAAAAAATTAGGAGGCCAATTGATTTTAAGAGCATGCATTTTGATATACAGCCATTTTCTTTCTTTAATTTTGAACAGAGAAGCATAAGATATTAAATACTTCGCTAGCCGCTAACATTGCAGTCTTTGGAAGGGTACAGGTTAAATCTGTTGAGTTACGTTTCTAAATTACCTTTACCAGTAAGGAACTGTGTGATTTTAAAACTTGTAAAAAAGTGAGGTATTTTTCCGTTTCGCTGCCGCAAGTGATAAAGTCGCCAAATAGGATACAACCAACGTCAAACGGAATATTCCGCTGGTAACCTCTGACCACCACCATTTCAAAACAAGTCACAAGTATTTCCTTATCAGTAACGTTTTTTTTTTTTCATAATACATCAAAAATAGATGGAAAACCAGTAAGAATTAACATTAATTAGCACTTTTTTATGTGTATATTGTATGTTGTCTCCAATAAAACCTACTTGGTGAAATTTGCGCTGGCGAAACGAAAAAATACCAAAAGTGATCACAAGTCAGTCATTGCGGTATGGCCGGAACAAATTTCTTTGTCAGTTAAGAGGGAGCTGATTGAGTGGGTACTGAGGGTTCCAAAAAATGACAACATTTTCATCAGTTTTTCTCAGTGTAAAGATTTTGGAATATTAGCTGATATGCCAATCCCCTGATAGGTTGTGGACTAAACCAAGAAATTAGCCCTTTCATTTTCAAAAATTCCAGTACGATCACGAACAAAAGTGAAAGACACTAGGATATTTGTGCCCTTAAAAATTTTAAGGTTCTTTTGATTTCCATAAGAGCATTATAACAAGACGAAATATTTAGTAGAGTTTCTAAGGAAGAGAGAGAAAGAGAATTCGAACAAATTAAATGCTCAAAAGCACCATTATACTGCATAATCCATTTTATCATGTGGCTTATAATTAAAAGTTAGGCAATAAAGACAGTACATTCATCACGAATTTTGAATTGATGATACTCAATTTCAATACCATCATGAAAAATTACAAATTCAAAAACAACACGATTCTGTGCGATTAAAATTGTTTTAAGCTAAAGCTGCATGTTTAGAGGAACTCTTTGTGGCCGCGGTAGCCTAGTGGTTAAGGTATCGGACCGTGGCTTGCCTTGTCACGAATTCGAACCAAATACCACTAAAGACCCGCCGTGTAGGGCAGCGATGCATGTCAAATCTGTCGAGAGCTGAAACGTCCTCTCGTTGGTGTGGTGTGGTAGTTAGGAGAGGAGGGTGCCAGCTCAGGTGTCGTCCTCGTCACTTGACCATGGTTCAAAATTACGTGGTCCGTCGCCAAAAGCCCTTGTGAGCTGAATAGTGCGACGTTAATATTCACTCACTCACTAGAGGAACTCTAAATCTCTCATTCGGTAAAATGTTATAATTCAAATAATTCACTTCAATCTTATTCAACTTGCCTATTTTGAATATAAAAGGGTGATTACATATAAAATCGTGGAATGCCGATTATACTTCATCTGGAAAGGCAAAAGTTAATGTCTTTATTATAAATGCTCTCAAAAGTGTGACATTTGCTTAGAATGTGTTTTAAGTAAAATTTGTTTAAAAAAAAGAAGAGGAAAAAAATAGATAGTATTGCATTATTTTAAGGTTTACATTTAAACGGGGAAACTTTGTATACCAAGTTCAAAATGTAATTATAAAATTAATCATGAATGTTTTACAATTTAGAGAGATTTCCCACGGGCAGTGAGATCGAGGATCGTACTTCTTATAATTGTCCACACAGATACAGCACAGCTACATCACGTTATCAAAGCCTTCAGATTGATGTTGGATTGACATGGATCGGTCTGAATTGTACAGCGTATCTCAGCATAACTCTATGTAGCAACTTTTCGCCTTCGTTAATGTTTAGAAAATAGTTATAGAGTTAATGTGCCTTTGTAATCATTCGACGTGGTTTAGAATTACGAGGTTTATCATCAACATAATCCTAATATCGTTTCTAATGCAATGTTAATGAGCAATCCATCGTTTTACCTTTTAGTGGTTTTGAACAGCTTATGGAAATTGCTTTACTATTTGACGTTCCGTATGTTTCTCTTTATAAAGCGCACTTTTAACACAAAAATTAAGATCTATAATTATGAGTGCGTGTTATACGCCAGAAATAAAAGTGATAAATTTAAAAATAAAACACGATCTGTGCATAAAAACGTACATACATCAAAATACCATTTATTTAAAGGTAAGGACATACTTTATGAGCTTTCATTATTGAATAATATTACAAGTTCGTCACATTTGTCTTCCGTTATAACTGCAAACATATCATCGAATTCTGTTTCATCTTCACCATGATTTGTTACTCTGATCCCTAAATAAATATAATAATCTTCTGCTCCATCTAAATAGTTAGATATACTACATTTACTAAACGACTTTTGAATTATGTCAGGTTTAATTTCATTTCATGTGTCTATTATCCACTCACAAACTATTTCTAGACTAGCATGACGCATTTGGCCTCCTTTTATAAATGTTTTTTTACCTTCTAACCAGGGGCGTAACTACCGTCGAATCAGCCATACCAATGATACGAGGACCCCCAAGCTACAGGGGTCCCAAAATGCGTAAGCAAATATCGTAAAATGCTAAGAGCCCCCAAGGAATTCTGATACATGGCCCATTCAGGACTAGCTACGCCAGTGCGCTTAATATTCAAATACCTTTTAATACATCTTTTACTGTGCTTTAGGATTTTAGTTTTAGAAATATACCGTTGTTCCGTTAAAAACGGTCCTCGTCATACGGTGAATATGCCTGATAATTAAAAAATTTAGTTTGAAACTATATCTGTGCGTAATATATGCGCCGAAATATACAGTAAGATGCGATAATATGAATTGTTGTATACATTGAAACAGAGATGATGAATATTATTTTTGAATCTCTGCAAAAAATTAAAATTTTTAACCCTTGATTATATTGTCGTTATTGCTTGTATAGTTATTAAGAGAAAAAGATAAGAAATAGTAATTATAATCTTTTAAATTTGCGTATTTTTATTACCAAAAATTATTGTAAAAACACATTTAAGAAATTGCTTTTAATTCATATTTATTTGATTTTTCATGGACTCGTTGAAAAGATCTTTTTCCAAATATTGCACAAAATGCTTCAAGATGCTTAATTTTGTTTCAGACGCAATTTTGTGTGTTTTTACTAAAAAACTCATGAGCTTTTAAATGTCGTAAAAGCCTATAATATACATGTTGTAAATCTCGAAAACCGTCTAATACATCCTGGAGGGATCAATTAAAACCATCCATTTCGTTATGGATAATTTAACGTCTAAAGGTGATGAAACCGATATTTCAAGACGGAAGTAAGCGCTGAAAACTTGAGTCAACCCTTGATTGAGCGGTTGGTTGCACAAGGGCAGGTTTTGCTGAGGGGTTCTAGACAGAAGATGTCTGTGCTGCATTCATCTTCATTTATCACACAATTTACCCTAATAGCGAACGTTACAGAGTTAGAACGTGACCTCTACTTGCATGTCAGAAGACATCGATTAAAGAGGCTTGTCTGGACTAAACATATTGGCTCAAATGGCCTGGTTCGCATGAAAGCCTTGCATGTAAGCGTTAATATTCATGCGTTATTCGTGCATTCAGATATATATAATAGCCTTTGATATTGATTTTGTGTATACGGATTGCCTAAAATGATGTTTACTTATTGACAATCCTTGAGATTTATATTGTAAGTTTCATATGTGTGCATAAGGATTTATTTAATTATGTATCCCAAAATATTTGTATTTTATTAAATATACATTTTTCAAACTTAATTTTTCCCCCTTGCGCTGCTTCAATTGGCTCAATTCATGACGGTCACATGATAAACACAAACACATCTTTTCCATTGAATTCAAAACGAACTTTAAACTAATTGTGCATGTTGATCTATTTGTAAAACTTGGATAAAACTTCATTATTCATAGGTAGGTAAAGATGTTCAAAGGTTATGGAAAAAGAATTTCTCAAAAAGATTCCAAAGTTAAAAAAATATTATTTCATTAAATGTACTTTTTAATAAAATGCATTTTTGTACAGCCATTTACTATTATTGAGACTTTTTCAAAAAGGAAGTTTCTACAAAGAACAAAAGTTGGCAACAACGAAGTGCATGAACTTATAGCTGGAAACACTTGTTTGCTTTTATCGTGTGACCAGTGGCGGACACAGGAATTTTTCAAGGGGGTCGAAAGTTCACCTTTCTTGTATCATGCTCCTTTTGATTTTGTCGATTTTCGAGAACAAAACATAGTAAAAAACTAATTATTGAATAAATAATTAGCATTAATTAATAAAATTAATCATTAATAACAAATAATTAATTAAATTTTACGTACTATGTACTTAGAATTATAATCAACCGGAAAAAAAATCAAGGGCTTTGGGGGGGTCCGGACCCCCAGGACTCTCCCCCCCTTGTGTGCGCCAGTGTGACTATGACATCACACGAGTTTTGAAACTGGTTGACTGATTGGCTAGAAACACGTGTTTGTCGTTATCATGTGACAATGACGTCCATTAAAAGTTCGTCAACAATTATATCTCTATAAGCGTGTATTAATTTCTTATACTAAACTCAACTTAAAATTGATTATATTGCACTGCTTTCTTTACGTCGCCCAACTGAGCATTTTTTTTCTCTTTCTTATAACAGGTAAATTAAATTATTACAAGCTGTACTACATGTCACTCCAAATTGAGCAAATTGCATCATTTGTGTGTGTTGTGTGTGGTTAGGATTTTAAATAATAATTCGTTACTTATATGTTTTATCGTCTTTGCTGAATTCTTTTGTTTTGTTCCTCATTGGATTTTAAGAAGAGAAATATTCTAGATAAAACGCAATATTAATGCTACGCAGAAATGTGACAGTAAAATAATGAGGCGTACCGATGCTCTTCCACTCGTTTGATAAAAAAGTTTTAGAACCTATTTTGAATTAAAAGAAAATGCTTTCATTTTTTTCTTCAAAGAAAATGATCAATTTTCTTTCTGTCTATATCTTTATTGATGCTTTCTTCGTTACTAGTCAAAATATGTTATATATTTCTGGATGATATTTTGTAATATTAATACTATTCTAGGGATTGCAGTAATGTGTTAGTAAGGTTATGTGAACTGTACTAAAGTCTTTATGAAAATTTTCACATGTGTTGTAGTTTGAAAGTTAAGATAAAAAGCTGATATAATGAAAGAATAGAAAGATCAAATGAGAGAGATTACACCAGTTACGGTGATCTTAAAGCAGATTATGAGTGTTGTGATCAATGCTTTGAATATGTATTTCCTACAAACTCTCTAAAAGAGTAATACAAACCTATGCTGAATTTATATTTGCACTATTTATACAGATTTTAAATTTCAAGTAGAAATGGATTACGACATTTTGCATTTTGCAATCGTCTTTAATTATAAACAAATAATATGTACATACATGTCTCATTTTATATAAAATTTAATACAAAACGGGGTAAGAGATTCCAAGTCATAACCTTTTTAATTCCTTTGAATGTAATTTTGTTAAAGTATAATATTTAAAATTTACACTACATTAAAATTAATCGTTGACCAAAGATCAGAAAAAACTTTTCCTTTAAATTAAATTATTATTATTATTACTATACCCCAATGTGTAATTTAGGGGATTTTTTTAAATGTTAAATATTGCACAGGAAATTTGATAATCTATATCTAAAAAAGTGAGGTAAACTCCGCTCGATTCCAGATCTGAATTTGTTTCATATTAATTTGGTATTAGATTTTAAAAATAATAAAGATAAAGAAAAATTGAATGAAATTTTTAAACAATGAGGGCAAATATTTAATAAATTTCAGTTCAATGTTTTTGGTGTACTATAAATTTTAGATTGCTATCGTGGATTTTTTAGATTAGTTATGTACCACTAACAAAAAAAAATAAATGATTTTTATTAATAGAATTTGCTCCGATTTGTTTTGTATTGTTTTTCTTAATATATCCGTTTATTTTTTTAAAAAAATGACACTATCATTCTTCTATTTTTCTATGTCTTAAAATTAAGATATTATACGAGGAGGGTTGCATAAAATCCCGTTAAACGTTCTGTATACTTTACCAATGGAACAGATTACCGGGAAATGAATCATGAATTGTATATCACAGTGGGTCACACCAATCCTGACAATATTCGAGAAAAGCAATCTAAATAAAACTGATAACAATGCATCTTTTTTCCTCTCTTTTCCCTTTTGACTGATTATAGAAAAGGAGTGATAAATAATTCATGTGTCAAGCTTCAGAACAATCTCGAAACAATGTAGAAATATTTAGATATTTCTATCAGAAAAAGTACACAATGCTACTAGAGGGGTATATCTTTCACACACATTTGTTACCTTCAGTCGAACAGCGTAGAAAATGAAATCCCTCAGCCTGTCTTGGTAGTTGTGTAGAAAAAAAAATAGCAAGAAAAATTGTATGGTAAATTACTTTCTGTTGTTGAAAGCAATTCCATGTATTTTCTTTTCGATTGATGGCTTTATCTCTTTTCTCTGCATCGAAAATTCAAAAATGTTTCGATTTTAAATATTCAACGAATAAGATATTGCGGAATAAATTGATTGTTATTATCGATATAGTTTTTCTGAAATCAGAGAAATATTCTGATAGTTTCCCGTCAACCCAGATTATTTTATCACATAGAATGTATGGTTAAATGTAAACGCAACTCCACTGTAACTTTTTTTTATCATGTATAATATCTATATCTTATGATCTGCCCACGTTCGGTGAGGAGTTTTCTAAAGTGCCATCGATTTGCAATTTCACACTATTTTGTTGGTGCTTATGACTTAAATTAATGAAAAAAAACACCAACCAGGAAATTACATGACAGGTTAAATTTTGTGAAATGAGTTTTTAGGTAATATTTGAAGACAATTATACCGGAACTCAAAACACTATTCGAACACATATATTTATATTATTTTTACACAACATATTTAATAGTTATAAAGGCAATGAACTAAAATCTAAAATATACTTAAAATTACCAAAAAACTATGGCTCATGGCACATTTTGGGTGTAGAAATTTTTATAAAAAGCATGTTCCAAACAAAAAACAATTAAAAATAATTAAAAAAAACTATATTGATGTTAGAGCTAAATCATTAGTTCATTGTCTTAAGTAACATGTATACAAAATATGAAAGAAATACGTTCATAAATTTTTGAGATACCAGGTTTTAAAAAACATAACTTAGACAAAAAAAAAATACAATCTTCATAAAAGGCATTTAAAGTTTTGACTCTTATTTTAGTAAAATAATGCTTAACACCAGATATTTAAAATTCATCACTTTTATAGCATAGACCTTTCTCGTTCTCTATCTTGTTAAATTTTTTCTTTATGACAGCTTAAATTTTTTTACTACACAAGATGTGAAAGCTAAAAAAATTTTTTTTTTTTGAATTTAAGTCAAACATTGATTTAGAAACGTAGACAGATATCTTGAACAGTTGAAAATAATGTTATATTGTTGCCATTAATAATCATTGAATTTACTCTTAATAATAATGATCGTGACAGCATTAATAATATCTGAAATTAGAGGGGATAGATCTTGGTAATTTTTGTCAGATTAGATTGCTTTAATATATGGAATAGTTGACTACTGCGATACACAAATTCTACCTTGACCTTTTACTATTATGTATCTTATAGTAAATTTATGACAATATTATGTTGGAAGTCATTAATAACTATTTTTATTCTTAACAATAATAATTACAGTAATACTAATCATTGTCGTTAATAATAATGTTCACAATATCAAGCCGTTTGTTTTAGGGGGCTTTTACTTTCCTGAATTATCAATTAAAAGATTGGGCACATAAAATACTATTTTGTGACTGCTTTTTCTAGGAAGACTGTCAAATGTGTATATATTCAGGAAATGTCAAATACTCCCCCCGCTGATTTATAACACGGATTAGTTGTGGTATGAAATTTAAAACTTTAATTTTCCTGCTGTACCCAGATTTAAATTTTAATTATGAGGGCTATACATTTATTTTAAATTATTGGTATTTAAAAAAGCAATAACAAATACTTCAACTTATATTAATCAATTAGGAAAAAGGTTTTAGTGCTTAAAGTGTTATAATTTACCTTTCAGATATTTTCTCTCGTGTATTTAATTTCCTACTATGTATAAATTGTGATATCTCATAATTGATATTGCAAGTGGTCATAGTCGGAAAATCGCGGCCGACGTTGTCGAGCTATAGGTTGGAGCTCTACTACCACTGAAGACCCACCGTATAAAGGGGTTGATGTGCGCCAAATCTGTTGAGGTTCATAGTCCTATTGGCGTGGTGGGATAGTTTAGAGATGGGGGGGGGAGGGTGCCAGCTCAAGTGTCGTCATCGTCACTTGACCATGGTTCAAAATTCCGCTGTCCGTCCTGTAAAATATGTAAACGATAAAATTTTTGTTGAATGAAGTTTAAATGCGCTGTGGTTTTTTCTTCAGGTGACCAGTTCTTAGCTCGAATCCTAAACCCTTTTTTGTGAGCTCGGTTTCTGGGAGCATTCCATCAATAACCTTCGTGTTGCTTAACCGCTTAACGCATATTTGTTTGTTTTTTGTTCTAAAAATATTTTTTATAAAGAAAAAAGTAATTGGTTACGTAATAAATAAATAAATAGTTCCATGTAATAACATTGAATGTTTATTTCAAAAAAAGTTGTATATAGACATTTTGCAACATACAGTTTTCCCCCAAAATCTAGCTAATATCCAATAAAATTTTCAAATGCAGCATCGAACATTGATAGCCTACTTGACAATAGAGAAGTCTTTTTTTTTTCAATTAGATAGGTCACTCAGAAATAGAATATTTCTCTCCAAGTAACACTGTGAACTTTATGACCCACCCTCTACTCAAATGTCAAAAATATAGATAACTTTAAACGCCCAAAGGGAATGCCCTTTCTCTTTCACACACGATTTATTGTCTATGGTTATCAACATGCGTTCAGAAACATACACACTAAGATTTCTGAATAATATCAAGTGGAACTGGAACGTACACAATTGGTAGCAATATGCATTCAAGTGTTAAAACAGCAATGCAAATTAGAAATCATTTTGATCAAATCAAATCAATCGATATTTCAGAACTCAAAAATTAAGTGTTGCTTTTTTATGCATTGTTGAACTAAAACGATGAATCGCTTTGATATTATAATAAAATTGTTCGGCATTAAAAATAAGCGATGAATTTTTTAACTTCGAAAAAAAGTGTCGGTTAAATTTGCAGCTCTCTAATAATTCCATAAAATTATAAATGTAAATTAAAGCGTATGTATTTAATTGATCTTATACGTCTTATTATAAATAGAAACGCATTAAAACGTAATTAAGCTCTATTAATCGTTTACGTCAAAGAAGAGATACGTATATAATGCTACATATATAGATTCCTTGTGGTAAAATATTCGTATGATTAAAAACCATATAAAAGAAAAGCGCTTATAATCTCTCCAAATTAATAAGAAACCGCTTAACCGTGTGCAATATTAAATCATTGTGGTGATAAAAAATAAAGTGTTTTTTAGTTACAAACTTTAACTACTTATTGAAAATCAATTCAATGTTTTTAAACTAACTAGCAAATGGAACACGTCTTGATATCTATTACCACTTTGTTTCATTAAACTGATTCAATCCGTTCATGTTAATTCACAGTCTTTTGTAATCTGGTACTACTCTCGAGTTAATGGAAATTTATCCGACTGAAAGTGCTTTTGTATTCAATAGTTTTTCGTAATAATTTTTTTATTTTTATTATTCTTTTCCTTGCAGTCAGTTCTGTTTCCTCGTAAATAAACCCAAAGGCTCGAATGGTGAACTTCTTTTTCTTTGACAAGTTGCACAGGTGTTCTTCGAAATCCGATACATTTCAATTAAAGTTGCTTAAATCGGAAAGGAGAGAGCAAAAACGTTTTAACCGAATTCGATTCTAATTTCCCTGTTAATTGAAAACTGTTTTATTGATTTGGAATAATCGATTACTTTTAACCATTACAATTTTTTTTCCGCAATGAAAATAGTTCGATTATTTCTTTGACAGGTTCTTATTGAATGCGGTAAGTTTTAAAACGTAACTTAGGTTTATTTTAATAGGAATTTAATTGATTTGACTTGGATAAGAAGAAATGAAGTATTTGCTTGCAGTTTTATTTCTTACTACACGAAACTATAGGTTGGGTAATTACTAATTATAAATATAAAAGCAAAAGTTTTTTTTAATTTATGGAAATCTTATTATTTTAAAAAGTCTTTAATTTATTTATACAAAATCCAGTCACTGGTTAAATTGAGAAGCATTCTGTATTAAAATTCTTTACCCCTTTGTACGGCCATTTTTTCCTAGTAATAGTATGTTAAAAAAATTTTCGAATTGAGATTGATTTATAAAAAGAAATTAGTTTTGCGCTTATTATACTTAAAATTGGTTTAATTTTTAAGATAATTATTTTGGTGGGATTTATGTTTCCCACAGACCCCTGGGAGCTATTTAAAGGTAGACCCTCTGACATTTTGCCTTTTTTTTCAATTCCTACTATTAGTTCACTCTTTCCCAAGATATATATATATTTATAATAATATATATAAAACTTGTTCAAATTTTTTTTTCAATCGTTAATGAAATACTTACTAGTCATCCATTCAAAGCTCAAACATATTTTTTAAACCGTTAGTGGATGACACTTGACGTTAATACAGTTTTTTTAATTATTAATTCATTATTTAAATTTTATTTTTTAATTTTATTTATTCTGGGTTATTTTTGTCGAAGTTGGAACTAACTGCACCAGATGGCGCCAGTACGTTTTTCAACGAATTGGAAATTATGTGGACTTTAAAACGAAATTTTGTCTTTCTTGATTTTTGTACTGCGTGATATTTCCAAAAAATAATTTGTAAATAAATTCTAAAATATATAGAATTAAATATACAAATTAGATGTAGTTTATGTTAAAAAAATTAAGAATTCATGCATATTATTTTTCATGAAATTTAAAAAATACTGGGACATTGCAAGCTCTACAAACGTATCTTGCTTTCAGGTGCTTTAGTAGAGTACAAACTATAACATCTATGCACATGTTTTTTTGTCAAGTTGGCGTATGATCAATCATACATGATCCGCAATAGTCTTTCTTTCTTTCTTTTTTTGCTTCTCAGTAAATTTACAGGTTGTCCTTTGCATCTGCGACTTGAAAATCCAGTCTCAAGTGTCGTCTCCATCACTTGACCATGGTTCAAACTTACGAGGTTCGTCTCCAAAAGCCCTCGAGTGGCTGGATAGTGCGACATTAATATTCACTCACTCACTCTCTCTTGAAAATTCAGATATCAGTTGTTGTGTTAGCAAAAGTGCTAGTAGAACAAATCATACGTGGGAAAATGATATCGTATGGATATTTATACGAGGGCTGTGTTTTAAGTAAGGTCCGTTTGTTTTTTAAAAAATAATGACAATATTTTGTTTCAAAAACCCTTTATAGGATCGTACATATTTTTACCTATTTTTCTACACAGTTGCCGAGTTTATTGATGCACTTTTCATACCTTAGAACTAAGTTTTGAAACCCCTCTTCAAAAAAGTCTGCCGCCTGGTCAGACAGCCAAGAGTTCACGGCTTCTTTCACTTCTTCGTTGTCACTGAAGTGTTTCCTGCCAAGGCTGTGTTTGAGGTACCGGAAAAGATACCTCAAGCATAGTCTTGCTTATCACACAGATTCAACTGCTTGCATCAAATCATCAGTGATTACAGAGGCTGGCCTGAGCGTTCTTCGTCATGGACGTTTGTTCACCCATCTTTAAACTTCCTGGCCCATTTTTGAAATTTACTACCACTCATTGCTTCAATGCCATAAATTTCTGTTACGTGGCGATGAATGTCTGCAGCCAACATGTTTCTCGCAGTTATAAAACGGATAACAGACCGCATCTTACACTAGGTGGGCGATTCAATCACCTTAAACATTTTAAAGACGCACAGAAAAGCTTACACGATTGCTACAGAGCTGGAAATGTTGCGCGTATGTTCGCAAAGGATGTTGGTCAGTGACGCAGAGACTCATTGCGGCGTACGCGTGGACTAGGGAACCATACACGCAACAGATCTTACTTAAAAATAGCACTTGTAAATTAATTAAAACCTTACCAAAACCTTATGAAGAGTTAAACGATATATTTGTCAGATTTTCTCAATTACTTAAGATTTAATGTCTTGAAATCTACATCAATAGAACACGAACAACCTATCTATCATATAAGTGTTGTCTTCAAGGTATTTTTGTAGCGAACCTAAGTTCACGTTAATGAGAGGGACAACTGAATTAAAAATTATCTCTAAAAATAAACATTTTTAAATCCACTTAATTCCAAATATAATACAGTTGCAAATAGCTAATGGGAGCTAATTAGCCCTAACTAATAATTACAATAATAAAATGTACTTATCGTTCGTTTATGAAAGGGGCAGATATAATGGTTATCTACTCCCTAATAAGAATCCAAATCGTATGCTAAGATATGTCAAAATATAATTCTCTTTGAGATGTTATTCAAACTGATATATCTTACCGCTATCTTCTTCCTCGAACTCGATTCATTTAGCTTTAAATAGCAGCTTTCAGTTAATCATGATTCCTTTACAGTAAGAAGTCCTCGTATGAAACAATCCATTAAAAGTATTTTCTGTTAAAAATGAGTAGGACCTGAAAAGAACCCGTTACAATTTTACTTCTTTAGAATTGAAACTAATTTTATAATATTGTCTACAATCTTCTCTTGAACATATGTATTAGTTTAAAAGTTAAAATTAAATTTGGAATGCAATATTAATGAGGAATGTTTCAAATGCGATTCTTACAGGATATTTGTGACTTAAATGTGTTTAAGCATTTGTGTATGTGTATGCATTTTAAATATTTTTTTAAAAATTGCATTCCCCTTGCGACATTTAAAAACTAGTAATTGAGAGTCTTTTTTTATGTAATTAGAGTTAGTTGTTAGCTCAGAAAACTCATTCGAGTGTTGTGTGTTCAAGTACAGATGGTGGTCGTGGTAGCCTAGTGGTTATTAGTCATAAGCTCGAGCCTAGTACCACTGAAGACCCACCATGTACAGAGGGCCTGATGCGCTTTAAATCTCTGTCGAGGTTCAAATTCCTATTGGTTTGGTCAGTGGCGCACACAAGGGGTGTCCTAGGGGTACGGACCCCTCTCCCCCAAGCCCTTGATTTTTTTTCCAATTGATTATAATTCTAAGTATATAGTACACATAAAGTTTAATTAAATATTTGTTATTAATGAATTAGTTTTATTAATTAATGCTAATTACTTATTCAATGATTAGTTTTTTTATTGTTCTTTTGTTCCCGAAAATCGACAAAATCAAAAAGATTATGATACAAGAATGGTAGACTTTCGACACTGGACTCCCCACTTGAAAAATTTCTGTGTGCGCTACTGGGTATGGTACATTTGGTCCTATGGAAGCTCGGAGAGGCATACCAGCTCAGCTGTCATTTGACTAAAATGCTTCAAACTAACGAAGTCGAAATTTACTCAATCACTCAGTCAAAATGGGTGTTTGGGCCTTCCTGTAGGATTGGATCTCAAAGTGTCTCTTACGCTATACCGAATTCAAACTTCACACGAAGTCAATTAGTCCAGCCAGCGGTGCACACAAGAATTTTTTCGAATGATGTGGGGGGAGGGGTGTCGAGGGTCGGAACTCCACCATTCCCCCAATACACCGCCAAATATATCCTTTTGATTTTATCAATTTTCGGGAACAAAAAACGGTAAAAAATGGATTATTTAATAAATAATTATTAATGATTAATAAAATAAATTACAGTAGAACGTCGTTTATCCGAATCAATTGGGACCGGACACGCGATTGTTCAGATAACCGAAAACCGAACGCGATCCATGCAGTTTATGAAACCGGTCACTATACGAATATTGAAAATCATCACGTGCGGGAAACGTGCTTGAAGAAAACACAAAATAGGTGAAAAATGTCTTTTTACCTTTATTGTGGAAAATAATCACTTATTTACCACACTGTACCAATGTTCACCTTCGTTTTTTCACTGCAAGGTCTCTGATTCTCTTGAGCAGCAATAGGTTCTGATATTTGACGCTCCGGATAAACGATGTTCTATTGTATAATGAATTTTTTACTTACTATATACATAAGATTATAATCTATCGAAAAAATCAAAAGCGATGGGGTTCCGGATTTCTACTCCCCTTGTGTGCTGCGCGACTGAGTCCAGCTAATAAGTCTTGGCAAATTTTATATATTTCTATTAACAAGTTTTTATTTCTGAGCTTTAACTGGCATTTAAAAAAAATGTTTATTAAGTATTATTATATTGTTTCACAAAAAAGGGAAGAATTTGAAATGTTCTTTAAAAACATGTTTAAACGAGAGATTTAATATTTTTATATCTTGATCTTTATTGTATTCTTTGTAAACAAGTAACATATACTAATAAGAAGCTTGGCCTTTCCGATACAACGCCTTATGTTAAAGAAAAAGAAGCTCTCTTGGGTTGGTGACAGGCTTTGAGGAATCCTCAAAAACAGCAGAAAGAACAAAGGGAAGAAATGTATATATCCGTAGTTAACTGAGAAAAGATGATCCCCGTAAGGCCTTATCGCTTATTTTGTGACAATCAACTTCCATCACCACTGTCCCCTCTCTTCCCTCCTAGGGAATTTTTTCCCCTCTCTCGCTTTTATCATCCATGTCTTTGTGACATTTCTATCAAGAAGTTATAGATGCATTCATCCGATATTATCCGACATATTTGGCCATGCCAATATCTCGGTGAAATGGCGCGTGTGTGTGTAATGTTTAGACCCATTCATCAATTTCTTCAATGGGACTTATGTTGTTGTTTGTGGTGTTATCTGTGAGGAGGGAGAAGTTTTTGGGATTGACACCTTTGCTTTTCTGATATATTTGAAGTAATTTTAAATATTACATAATAAAATAGTATTAATCTATAATATGAACTTACGCAATATTTCTGATAGGTTTTTCAACATGAATTACAGAAGTAAGCCTCGAAATGTGTTCTCCATGGTAGCTTAGTGGTTATGGTGACGAACCCGTGGTCAGCACGTCATGAGTTCGAGCCTAGTACCACTGAAATCCTGCCATGCAGAGGGTGTCGACGTACGTTAAATCTGTCAGGGCTCAATGTTCTTCTGTTGGTGTTGGTGTGGTAGTTAGGAGAGGAAGGTGCCGACTCAGGTGTAGTCCCCGTCGCTTGACCGAGTTTCAAAATTACGAAGCCCGTCCTTAATACCTTTCGTGTTGCTTAATAGGGTGATATTAATATAGTTTTACCACGAATTGCAGAACTAATTATTTTAATGCAATTTGTATAAATCGCTTGCATAAATAAATGTTGGCTCTATTTCGATTTTTTTTTAAAACTTTATGCCCGTTTAATATATTTTTAACAAAACTTTCGTATAAATTCCCATTTTTATTTGAGAATATTTGTTATTTGTTTTTCCTTGTTAAAAATCGAAAGTTGCAACTATTTTAGGTTACATGCACTATTTTTTTAAATAATAATTTTCCTTTCTTTTAATATAATGATTGTACATTTTTTTTAAAATTCATTCTGAGAAAGTTTCCTTATTTTATTGCTGTAGAACATAATGCTTTGTTTTTATGTTTTTTGTATTAATTGTGAATAGACTTTATAATATATATATAAAAGCTTTGCAAAATTTTTGTGGTGATACAAATGTTTCAATGAAGAAAGAAGAGAAAAATAATTTCTAATGAAAAATGGAAGCTGTGCCTATTTTTTAGAGTAATTATTTGGTAGTAAGGAAATTAAAATTTTTTTTGAATGAAAAGTATATAGAGATATATTTTTAAAAATAAATATTAAATGCTTTTTTTTTCTTACTGAAATTTCAAATCAACCGGAATTTCAACTAATGTGGAGAGATAAATGATCAACATTGTAAATTTCAACTTTTATTCAAATTTCTTCTCTTTTTCATAAGAAAAAAAAATTCGAAAGTTTTAAAAATAGTTTTAAAAAATTTTACTTAAAAAAACATTTAGGAGTAATTTGAAACACATGTATAATTCAAATTTAGACACACACTTCATTTTTTTTAAAATTCTCTATGATTCTATACAATGGGAAGGAAATTAAACAATAAACCAGAGGCATCAATTCTAATCGATTAAAAAGTGTAATAAATTAAAAATAAGTGAATATAGTATTCAAGGGGAGAAAAAGTGCTTCTTGAAATAATGATCCAATTAATATATCTGATTTATGTGTTCATGGATGAAAGTAAATTTAGACATTAACTTACAGAAAAACAATATGTTTATGGTGATATTACTTAGTTGGGAATGTTGTATATTGTGAACATGAATGTGCAGAGAATAAAAAAAGTGCATAGACGGGAAGAACATCTTGTAAGATGCGCTGAGCATCTGAATCGATCTTTGTGTCTGTGGCAGATGTCGTAATCAATTCGATGGAATATGTTGTACCAGAATCTCCAAATGATCATTCGAGAAATACCTAATTTTTGCGCTTGTATTCGATGGATCTGCGGAAGACATCGTTAGATTAAAGGCATACTGTGTTTGACGTGCATCATTTGTGTGCTTTGTGTGAAAAATTGAATGAACAAATGAACTCGTGTTAAATTCCCAATATGTGATTGCATTTATAGGTTGTAAAGCTCCTAATTTGTTGTATAAAATATATAGCTGTACAGGTATATGTATATGTATAGTATAATAAAATAAAGTAATTAAAGACAAATAATAATTCCTTCAAAGCTAAGAACGAATGAAATTGGATTTCAAAAGACATGTCAAAACCCGGCAAAATATAAGTTAAATAAATGGTGCAAAGGAATATCGTACTAAATTCTGATTAAAACAGAAGTTACTAGAATCAGAGAGGTAGAGCTATTAAAATTGAAAATACCAAAAGATTCTTTGAACTAAAATGGAGACCTATTATAATTATGAAAACTGTCACTGAATTAGACCAGTGAATTAGGGTTAAACAATGCTTTATGGATCCACCTTTTCTACAAAACAGAAATTTTTGACATAATAGAAAAAACAGTTCCATATTAAAAACTAGGCCTCTATCTATTTACACGTGGAGGAACACAAGACAGTAAAAAAATGAATGTATTAATAGGGAAAATAGAAAGGTTTCTCATATAGAGATGAATACTAAGGTAAATTTTATAAATAATTAACAAGAAAAACCAAGATAAAAACTTACATGTAAATATGCTAACTATTAAAATTTTTTAAGACGAAGCAAATTAGTCGGAACTCGCGCTATATATATATATTACTAGAAAAAATTTCAGTGAGGATAAAGGAATTCAATGCTCTAAAAAATATACTGAGCACATACACACTGATGCAGAAATAATTTTAAAACTAAATGTGGCCACAGTAGCCTAGTGGTCATGGTCACGAACTTGTGACCGGGGTGGCATGTGTTCGAACCCTAGTGCCACTGAAGACCCACCATGTAGAGAGGCTGATTTGCGTTAAATTTGTTTTAGTCCTAAATCCTCCCGTGGCGTGGTGTGCTAATTTGGAGACGGGGGTTAGCCATCTCAGGTATCATCCTTGGCAGTTGATCGACATTCAAAACTATGAAGTCTGTCGCCCTCTTGTTCTCTTTTTTTTTCTTGCAACAAAAATAAAACTCTCACTCACTCGCTTTAAAACTGAATGGAAATGATCTGTTCATATTTCTACTTCAATGTATATCCAATGAATGGATTAATGAATATCTTACTTTATTTTGTACAATTTCTTTACATTTTAGTATTATCCTTATGATGTTTATATTCATTCATAAAATGAAACATTTTTCGATTTTATTAATAAAAAAATACCTTCTGAGAGTAAAAATTTTTATTAGTAAATTTGAAGTATATGAAATTATGGTAAAAAGTGGTGTTTCCGTGATTTTTTCTGAAAATGTGACTTCACTTGTTCAAAGCTCTTCATTTGGATGAGAGGAAATCTTAATTCTATCCAGTTGTGCCAAATATAATAAATTAAAGAATATTATAATCATTTCTTCCTAAAGTTGTATATCTTCTTCTCGACTTAATCCATGTGATGTACGATCGTCGGCCCTTACAGTGTTGATTTTTTTTTATGTATAGGCATATATATATACTGTTGCAAAATTGCATTTGTTTGCATTTTTACGTTTCGTAAATTCAGATTATATTTTTGTTTAGAGTACATATTGAAACACATCACGTATGTTGTTTTCTCTACAGTGATACACTGCTTGTGGGAAAATTAAGTTTTACGGGATATTCATTTCCCAGAATGAACTTGAAAAATAAGAAAATGGAAATCCAAGAAGATATGACCAGGGTTACCTGATTGGTGATTGGTCACCTTGGCGAAAAATTTAGCAAAAATGATATAGCCACGGAACACTCGAAAAGTATCTGGGATCGACACTTCTGAAAATTTTCATGATGTTGTATAAGGGATCTTTAAAACAAAGGTCAAGTCTGTCGAGATTAGAATCTGCTTGTGTGTTGTCTGCAATAAGTCAGAGAGACTTTTATCTCTGTGTCTGAATTCCTGCCAGTGGAACTGTTCTATGAGTCGTTTTTGGTGCGTTGTAAGGCTTGTTTATAACGAGTGTGATTTCAACCACTGTAAACAGGGACGTCTTAAGGCATGGGCCAACCGGGCCCAGGGCCTCGTCTCAGTAAAATCATAATTTGAATAATTTCAACAGTCAAATGTTATTTTCGGATGTATTCTCCGAAAAACTGGGAATTTCGAACGATATGTGAACTAACTCTATGTGATGACCGTCATCCATGTATAGTTCACCATACATCATCATTGCTCATTCAGTCAAATGACGGCAATCGGTCGACCAATTTGTGTTATTGTAAGTCATGTACCTTTATTTGCTTCTGGTTATTGTTTGTACGAGTATTTGACAACGTAAGCTACATACTGTCTACTTTTAAGGATTATAGGTGGGGCCTACACTTGAGTAAGGGCCCAAGACCTACTTTTTCGCAGGGGCCTAGGGCTTCAAGAAGTCTTAAGACACAGAATCTCATAGCTTACTTCTTACTGAAGAATTCGCTTTTATACTGTAAACCGGGAATGCAGTCAAACAACAAGTCTTATAGCTGCAGTAATCTGAGGATATAGATGTTGTTGCTGTCGTGTGTTTATTACTGGGATACATACGAAAGACGAGAGATAGATGAACAGATACATATAACACAACCACAGAAGAATACAGATTTTTATTACAAACGATGATCCCAGCATATAACAAGATGAGGCACGCTGCTTTTCCTTTCGAGACGGGAATCCATTTCAGGAGAAAGACCGACTTCTTTCTCGAAGAAGATACAATCAAGTCTTACTCGGGATTCGAACCCGAACCCACTCGGTTACAAGCCGAGGGTCATAGCCACCATACTGGCTGGGCGACGAGAGTATAGATAACTACCGTGTGTGTGTGTGTATGTGTTACTTTTTTATATGCGCAGTTAGGGACATCTTAAGGCGTGTGTCAACTGGGCCCACGCCTCGGCCACAATTAGAGCTTCGTCTCGTTCTTGACTCAGCCTTATTAAGATCATGATTCGAATAATTTTAGCAGTCAAATGTTATTTCCGGTTGTTTTCTACGAAAAACTGGGAGTTTTGGATGATATGTGATGACCATCATCCACGTTCACCATTCACCATCATACTCATTCAGTCAAAAAGCAGAAGTCATTCGTGCCGGTTTATGCGATTGTAAATCATGCATATTTATTTGTTTCGTTTTATTGTTTGTACGAGTATTTGACAATGAATGCCATGTACTAAATTATTTACTTTTAGTGTCCTAGGTAGGGCCTATGTTTGTGTAGGGGACCAGGAAGACTGTCAAGAAGTCTTAAGACTTCCCTGACATAAAATAATCTTTTATAATATTTATTTGTATATACAGGTCGATCTGTCTTCGTGTAACCATTTGTTTGTCCTTTGCCCACTAACAAATCTGTCATTATTCAAATAGTTGAGTCATCGGCTGCTTTTTCTTCAACTCAAGTTTTCAATATTGTGCATTTTCACATAATATGCTATTATTATTTTGTGTTTTATTTACGATTTTTATAACCCTTTTTGAACGAAAATAGGGCAAAACAATATAGATTCGACTCAAGACCTATTAGTCGGAAAGGAACTAAGTGGAGAAAATCTTGTTCCTATTTTTAGTTTTTCTATTCTCTCTCCTACATCTAGGTACATTTCGCGCCAATTAGTGCCTCGTTAAACAAAAAATACAAATTGCTCTTGCAAACACAAGAAAAAATTTTATTATTAGACATAATAATTTGAACGCTTCTCGTTTTTTAAAACACTTTTCTTTGTTTAATCCTCATAAGTACATTTTTCGTAAAATTTTCGTAAAAAGATAAGGCATAAGCGCAAGAAAAGCCATTTACTCTTCTTAATATAATTTAGAATTTGTTTCATTTTTATTAAAAACATGTACTTAAACCTTATGATTCCGTGACAAAGATCATAAAACAGATCCCTTTACTCCCACACAAGGACCTTGATCCTTATGGCTTGAAACAATCACTGCATGTTGAGGTGTTTAATGATCCTTGGACTTAACCATTTCCTGGTGATTTCAAAATTTCTCTTTACTTCTTTCTTTCTAAAGAAATTGCACATGTTTTACTTTATTCATCCAAATTAAACATTGCTCCTTATGAGATATCTTTAAGTTCTACATGTTTTTCTCATTAACGTGTTTTAATCCATGTTTTATATTCGAATTTGAAAACTATAAGTTTTTCCTTCCATTTTTGAGTTCCATATTATTAAAACTGATGTACCAGATGGTTATCAAAATAATGAAAACACCTGTGAATAAAAGTGACATTTTCGATTACTCTTCGTAAATTTTAAAATATAGAAATAGCTATCGGTTTTTTTTAAATAGAATTATATATATTCTGGTAGTATGGGGTAGCTTTATTTAAGTTCTGTAAGTCTTGCATTTTTTTTCAAAAGCTCAAAATGTCAGACCTCTCAGATTTTCAAAGAGACCAAATTGTAAGAGCCCGTCTAGCTGAAGCAAGTGTGATCGAAACATCCCAACTTTTACTCGTTTCTAGAGGTACAGTGTCTAAAGTCGTTATAGCATACACACAGCACGGTAAGACAAGCTCGGTAAAGCAAAACAGTGGATAGAAAGAGAAGCTCAGTGAAAGAGACCGACGGGTATTGAAGCGGAATATAATGTCTAAAAAGCGAACAACTCCAGCAAAAGGGACCACAGAGCTCAATCAGCATCTGGATTCTATAGAGTGAATGATTACAGTTAGAAGGCTCCTTCACGAATAGAATTTTTACGGCAGAGCAGCAATTCCCAAACCACTTCTCACAGATGTTAATACCAAATGTCGTCTACAGTGTCCCACACACAAAACCTTGTCGATTGATAAGTGTAAGAAAGCAATATGGTCTAATGAATCGTCTCTTTCACACTTTTCCCTACAACAGGATTGGTGAGCATTTAAACGACACCTTTACAAGTGTATCATCATAAAAGAATAAGTTGAACGCGTTTGCTAGCCTCTGGTAACAGAGCTAGCTTCGGACAACACAGACTCTACACTTATTAAATTTTTTCCTCACACACTCACTGCAATAATTTTCAACACTCATAGCTCCAGCAATTATTTTTAAATTTCTAAGGTCGCAATTTTTGAATTTTAATTCTTAACTTTAATTTTGAATATTATAAATTTTATTTTTAATTTCAATACCCTTCTTTAACATGGCAAACTCTATCTTTTAAAGCTCAACAAAACCTCAAAATAAGGGATTAAGATCTCATCAGAGATCATGTGTCCCGATGACCATTCAATCTAGATTGTCTCCTCCAACTGTCAAGCATGGAGGTGGATCTGTCATGATATGGGCACTCATGTCGTGGTTTTCTGATGGACCAATTTTAACCCTGAAAGGAAGGATCATTGGGGAGAAGACTACAGAAATTTTAGACCAGGTTCATCCTATGATGCGAACTTGGTTTCCAGCAGGAGATTGAATTTTCCAGGATGAAAACCTATCAGTGGATCCTGGATGTCTCGTTCTAGGACCCATCCATGTAACGGGACTTGTACAATCATAGTTTGATGAACACGAAGATAAAATTAAACATATACCTCTTGGCCCGCACAGTCACTCGATCTCAATATCATTGAACCGTTATAGCTTATTTTAAAGTGTTATATTCGGAATTGAATTCGTCCACCGGCATCCCCCAGAACTTGCACAATATTTCCATGAAAAAAGAAGGATACAATTTTCGTCTAAACACTATTCAGCGTTTGTAGGAATCGATTTCTAGTCGAATCCAAATTGTATTACATGCCAAAGGCGGTCCTACACCAAACTAATAAAATATTCTTTATTAATGCAAGGTATGTAATTAATTTGATAGCCACCTGTAGAATGAATACTATGTTTGAATTGTCAAATAATAATCTGTGGCTATTTAAATTCATTCAATAGTACGACGTTATACAATAATCCTTCAATGTACAATAGAGAAAAGGGATAGGTAAGAGAAAGTTGAAATGTCTACAGTTTACAATTGTTTCACAATATTGCTTAGGTATTTGCATATTAAATAATGTTTAAATAATTTTATTCTAGTTTATTCTAGTATAACCTCAATAATGTATAACATGGTAACAAAAAATGTTTTTTATCCATTAGAAAAGGAATAATCATTTCCTCCTTATTTCTTATGAAAATAATTCATTTAGTATAAGAGGTATGATTTGGTATAAGTTCAAATATCAGGAATGAATGGAAGGTGTATATTTCTTTCAATTTGATTTTCAAGTATCAATTTTTTCGTATATTCCAAGTCTTCTTGGTTTAAATTGTGTATCGCTGCTCATTTTAGTGAGAAAACTATTAATGAACTTAATTATATTCTGTTATCTTTGTATTGTGTAATTTACTAAGTTTGTATGAATTTCATTGAGAGAATATTATTTTAAAAAAAGATGTCTTTTTATTCAATGATTTACTTAAACATGCAAAAAACAAAGTAACCTGTTTGAAGTTACAATTTAGTTATTTTAATAAAGCCTTCAAACACAGTATGTTCATATCCTAATTCCACTAAAGACAATCGTTGAATTGGGGCTTTCGTTTGATAAATTAAACCGTGTATCAAAATCTTATCTTGAAACACTATAATAGTTAGGAAAGGGAGTTCCAGCTTGCGGGTATTGGACGCTGCAACAAACCGTAATTTGAAATTAATAGGCTTTTAATCTTGCTCGTTAAACGAGTCTCTTTGGTTAACTAATGAAACTAAATCACTTGGTTCATTCCTTTATACTTGTATATGGTTTATACATGTACATAAAATATCATACGTGAAACCAATTAAATATAAAAAAAAATATTTATGCAATTAACGTGATAAAAAAAATATCCTAAAATTGTTTCGTTTTTCGCATATAAAATTATGCATAAATAGTAGTTATTCTAAATAATACCAATATACGAAATTTCAAATGCATTTTATTTCTTACTGAATCAGAGTGAATATTGTTCTTTTATTTTGAAAGGGCCATTGATATATATAGAATTGTTGAGAAGGGAGAATAATACCACTGTTCCAACAGTAAAGTTTACCGTGTGACCCTTAGATAAATTATACTTATAATAAAAAATGCTAACTATAAGGTGATATTTTTACTAGTACTTTTAGCAATGTTAACCATCATAATTCGGGAACAGGTATACTAATTAATCTTTTTGAGTGCAAATGCTGTAAATCGTCCCGTTTGATGGCGTTGCTAATATTTTATTGCAGTACGTCAAGGGTTCGGGATTGCTCTGATAAAACTTACCTTTTAGGTTCCCTGTAAGAGCAAAAAATCCCCATTGTGAAAATTAGGCGATCGTGATGGTCATGAATCTTTAGAGACACTCTTTCCTGGTAAAACTGAGTACATTGCTGCAAAGGATAAAATAATGCATTTCCTTCAAGAATATATGTAGCATTTTCCGTTTGAAACATTTTGTAAAAGGTTGAGTCATATCCTTTTCGGAGGACTATTAATGTCAATTTTGTTTATTACCGTATTCCAAAGCAGCGCCGTCTGGTGGGCTGCAGAGCGCCGGCTTGAATGATTTTTTCGGCAGAGGCCTACTAACCCCCGCCGGTTCAACACGTTACGTTTTTTTTTTTGCGCATTTCGCGCCCAGCGTGGTTCCAGTCCAAGCATGAGAAGTGTAATTAATTTCCCGTCTTCTAAAGGTATAACTCAACTTTCAATTAACCTAATTTCTGCATGTCTCTTTCCCTTCGTAAATATTTCTCCTTGTAAATAAATTTTCCCCTTTAACTTGAAATAAATTCTTTTTTACTTAAATGAAGTATCTGTGTTTAAATGACTTTGATTCCATTAATTCATCACTAACTCTTTAATACTTACCCCTAGACAACCACCTCGCCAATTTAAAATCCCGGCTTCTGAGGAGTCTGATTTTTATTCGAAGATTTTAGTCGGACTCCCACATATATATAAGTTGTTTTCTCATCTCGCCATTTAAGTCAATCTGCATGAAAACTCTCTGCATGACATAGGAAATCTCATTGCTAGTTTGTTATGTCAAATACATCAGTGGCGTAAGCAGGGGTTGAACTTAAGGGCTCACACCCATATACCAAGATATTAATTTTTAGCATAAAGATTACGCCTCTTCGCTTTCATCTGTGTGTTTTAAAACTCGTCCAAGACGTTATTTTTGTTGAGTCATTGGCTCGTTCGAGTTCTGGTGCCAACGAATACCCGCTATGTAGAGGAACTGATGCACATTAAACTTTTAGAGTCTCAAAATCTTCGCATTGGTGTGGTGTGGAAGTATGTCATCCTTGACACTTGAACATTAGTTTCAAATTATGATGCCCATCGATTATAGCCGTTGTTACCAGAGGCGTCATAAGATTTCTTGAAGCCCTGGGCCTTTACACTATATAGGCCCCCTCCAATGAATGAATGAATCCTCCCTCCTTAAAAGTTAACAGTACATGTCGTACGCTGTTAAATAATCAGGATTTGCAATCGCACAAAACGGCTCGACCGATTCTCACCTTTTGACTGAATGCGTAATGATATTGTATGGTGGTAGGCCTGGGCATGCACGTGGATGACGGTCATCACATGAAGCCTGTTGACATATCTTCTGAAATTCCCAGTTTCTTGGAGAATACAACCCGGAAAAACATTCGAACGTTGAAATTATCCGAATGATAATCTTATTAAGGCTCAGTCGAGAACGAGACGAGGCCCCCATTGTAGCCGAGGCCCTGGGCACAGGCGGCCCATGCTTTAAGACGTCCCTGTGTGTATCAAGTGAACATTCGAGAACCAATACATTTTGAGCTGTTGAAATCGAACAAAAAGCTAAATTCGTAGAGGTACTGTCAGTAATTGAATAATTTAAAAAAAGAAGCATTCCATGAAAAGAGGCAGGTGAGGTTTAATTGGAAGAACATCATACCACTTCATGATAATACCAGACTATGTGCTGCTTTGGGGATTTGTCAGAAACTCACAGAGTTACTCAGGGAACTTCTGTCTCATCCACATACTCCCCAAACCACTTACCACTTTTTTTCTGTCCTTACTAGATTCTTTTGCAGGGAAAATAAAAACTAAAAGCGAAGATGATATCAGTAAAACTCTGATTCAATTCCTTGCTTCTAAGGACAAGGTATTTTTTAAAAATGGGATATACAAATTGCCATCACGCTGGTAAAAAGCCATAAATAATGATGGCAGTAATATTATTCAATAAAGATTACACATAGCGCCCGAAATTCCCAGTTTTGGGAGAATACAATTGGAAATAACATTTGACCGCGCGCGCGCGTTGAAATTATTCGAATTGTTATTTTATTAATACTGAATCGAAAACGAGACGAGCCCCCCCCCATTGCAGCCGTGGCCCTGGCCCAGTTGACTCATGTCTCAAGACATCCCTGATTGTTACTTCAAAATGCAATGTTAATAAACAATGAACTTCATATTCCGTTCGTCTTATATTGAGCTATCCAACAGCACAAAATTAAAATTGAAGTAAAATCGAGATCTAATTAGTGTTAATGAAAATAAAGGTAATTAGAGAGAGAATTGATTTTGCCGTTACGCCTGTTTTACCTTTTAAGGTATCCGACTATGTTCGGAACCGTGATATTGCAAAAGCGTGTAAATGGATAATATTTATGATCTTTAGTGTCACTTAGATTAGAAAATGTATTATTTTTAAGAATAGTATTACAATATTATTTGACAAAAAATGAACACAGAATGACCCATTTTCAAAATATTCTCCTTTTGTGAAAAATGCTTCTTTTATAATAATATTTTGCCTGTATATAGCTCAGATCTCCGTACAGAGGCTCAACAAGAGTTTTTGAAATATACAACTTAGAAGTGGATTTATCCATATTTTACTAAACAGAGGAAAGAAATTTAAAGAAAAAAACGTCGATACTTATTTCAATTGTTAGTAACTCTGAAAATATTGTGAATTTTTCAAAAATCCTTGTTCAGACTCTCTGGAGAAGTATTTGCTTTATATAAGCAAAATATATTATTATTAAAGAAGCATTATATATATATATATATATATATATATTAAAGGAGAACGTTTTGAAAAAAAGGTTATTCTAAGTTAATTTTTTGCCAAAATATTGTGTTTAAATCATTTTTTATTGTCAAAGTATCCTTAAATCTATTTTATGCATATATTCTAATCTAAGTGACACTAAATATCACGAAAATTATCCATTTATGCGCTTTTTTAAAATCACGGTTCCGAACGTAGTTGAAACCTTAAGCGTTTGAGAACCATCACTTTTCAAGTACAATATTAATTGCAACAACCAGACTTGACGGAATAACAACCAGTATTATTAAATGTTTCGAAGCATAAGCGATTTATTTCAGTTTAAATTAGCAGTGTATGAGCATTAAATGTTTAAACGGTAAAACGGATTATATATATTTTACTATGCACAGGTCACGTGCGCATTTATATTAAGAGATTTATGTGAATAGTTGGTTTTCTTTAATGGATTCGATCATTCACCACCGTGAGAATGCATTAATTAAATCTCTTAGGCTTTGGATTTCAAACAATCTATTCATCCTTCCAACTCTTTTGACGAGAGAAAAGCTTTTACGGGAAGTTGGTGTTTAAATTAGAGTGAAAGAAAATATGTACCTTTTCCGGAATTCGAAGTTGTGCTGCATTTGCTATGCATACAATTTTATGATAACGATAATATCGATTTATCATATATAGAGGCTTGATAAGATATATTTAGTAAGGATGCCACACTGGTACTAGAATAAATATATATTAACGTTGTTTGAGTTCTGTGGTTCACACAAAGCTGTTGCCGATGCGAAAACGAATTTGTTTTGCAGAATTTCTGGAAAATGTTTTGAATATTGATTTGTGAACAATAACTGAACAGGTGTATATGTATGTTAATGTTTTTTCTTTGTGTTATTAAAGAGTTTGGAAATGACTTCATTCTTTTTATTTTGTGTTTTTAAATGTGTGACGACAAATATTCAAAAATTAAAAAAAATAATTTTAATTTTAAGTCAAGCGCGAAATATTTACCGATTGAAGATTCCATCTATGAAAATATTTTTGAATCTTCAGTGTAGAAAGTATTTCGAAGTACATGAAAAAATAGTGCAGGATTGTTTTAAGGAATTTGTCAGGAAATCTTTTGTAATTGTTTAATTGTTTTCCAAGATATCGAAGCATTTTCTGCTTGTAATAGATAAGTTAAGAATCCTTTTCCCACCACCTATTTTGGTCTCGAAATGAATTACCCAGAAAAAAAGTTGTTGGGATATCAATCTGTATTAAATTTAGATTTCCCTTTATTTTTACTTTAAGTTTGTATTGTCGATGCTATTTTATTTATGTGAATGAAAAACATTTTCAATTTTTGGCCTACAACTCTTTAATTACGCATTTTAGATAATAAATTTAATTTGATTTTTTTTTATAAACTCTCTGTACGACGGGTCTACAATGGTACCAGGACTCAAATCTACGAGTTCGTGATCATCACCACTTGGCTATTGTGACCGTTTTAGAATAAAAGAAAATTGGAATCAAATATTGCTATCAACTATATACCAACAAATACTTATGTACTTTGATATGTAAAAAGTTTTTTTAACTCTGTTTGAATTAGTATTTTTAAAAATGTATCAGAAAACAATCTAGAGTAATTATTGTAATAAGATCCTTACATGTGGATTATTTCATGAACTTATAACTTTTTAATTGTAATTCTTTTCGATGTGAGTTTTTGCCTTTTCATTTTTTTTAATATTTAAATTTTTCCACAAATACCTTAATTTATGCAATATTGTTTCAAAAAGTTTGGAAAATTAGAATTTTTCTTTTTTTTATTGGTAGTTGAAGTTTAGTCGTTTCCTGTAAAGATTTCCGGTGATATTTGATTTCTATTAGATGGAATTCAATAGATGGAAAGAAATTAAAAATTTCATGATGACGATTTTTATGTGTTCATACATCTTGTATTCAAATAAAATAAATTCGAGTGTATTAAATCTGTGATGCAGAGAAAATAACCCAATTTAATTAGCTTCAAAAGGTGACGTTAATTAAAAATTAATCAAATCAAATTAAATCCAGTCTAATGAAAATCAAAACACCAGCTAAGGTTATCTAGTCTATTTCACTTAACAAATTCTATGCTGTGTGTGTGTGGTCACTCTTTACTATTACTTCAACCATTTCGTTGATTCTTCTATACTACTTCGATTTCCTCAAATCTATACTACCAGCATCGAATGCGAAATAAGAGTTTGTATTGACATAGAATTTTCTTTCCAATGATGTTATCTAAAGGCTGCATACACCCTCTCCCTTTCACTCTTGCTTTTCTCTGACCAGCATTCGCCATTGTTTCTCTGAGAAATAAAGCTAACTTTAGCCACCTTCTGCATTTGAGAACAACAAACATTTATGGCCGTGTCCCATCAAGAATGGAAGGATGGCCCATCGTTTGGCGACGCTCCCCCGCTTTTATTGGCGGAAATCCCACTGCTGAAGCCAGGAGAATGTGCAATATCTGTTCTTCAAGAAAATGCGCTTAGCCGGGAAGACAATTGAATTTCACTTCCTCCTCTAATAGTAAGTGGAAGAGTTAATTTGATTTCTTTTGCCGATAGTTCAACGATGAATTTGATAAGGGGGAAGTGTTGTCTTTTGTTTTGGAAGAAAGGATTTATTATTATGCAAATGCTTGAAGATGGAACTTGATGCGGAGGTATATGGGTTGAAAAAAATGTTTGTTTGTTTGTTATATTTGCTTGTGAGTTATTCATGAGGATTAGCGATTTTTATTCTTCTTGTTGGGTAGGAAAATATTTGCCAACTGAGTTTGTTATAAAATGTATTGATTCTTTTCCTGCTTTAAAATACTTTGAAGGAAGATTTATGGAGTATGTTGGCTTTTTTAAATTTGTGTGCTTTTTGGTTTTCTTTATTGTACTTCTGTGGTATTAGGGATTTATGTAGACATAAGTGTATATACTTTGTGTTTTTAAACTTTTTTCAAGAATTGTGAGGAAATTTTTATGAAATCTCGTAAAAAATCCAACTAAGAGCGAGACTTAAAACGTATTTTGGGTTATAAATTTTTGTTTTAAGATTTGTTAGCATGTGTATTTGTGTACTGACGAGTGATTAAAATCGAATCAAAGGTGCATTTTTTAAAAATAATTTTTACCTGTAAATAAAAAAGGTAATTTTTTAATGAGGTAAAACATTTATGGTACATTTAATTCAGCTTTTTTTTTTAAAAAAAATATTCATTTAAAATGGAACTACAAAAAGAAATATAAATCCCCCGTTATAATATTGATTCCAAGGATGTCTTTTTTGTGAATTTATTTTCATCGTGCCAACTGAAACACATCAATGTTTCAATTAAATTGTTTTAAAATGTTTTGTTTTTTCAACATATAAATTTTTATAGAGGTAAACTCATAGAAGATCCAACGGAATTACTTAAAACTTTTCATTGAATTTAACATGAAAGTTGATTGTTAATAAGAAAAAAATTTTATACCGAGGATTTTTTTTTTCCTTTTTTGAAAAGTACACCAACTTTGATTCTTTTATTGAATTGATATATTGTTTTAAAACATCTTTTTAATTCTAATACGAATCTGTAAAACTATATTATAATTTTCGCACGATTTATATCTCTATTATTCAATTTTACATACAAAGTTATATAACTATCTAAAATCCTTACCATCCATTTTCGTATGGTTCGAAAACCGTGACTATTATATCCATAACAATTTCAAAATATAAAGCTTAGAACAAATTTTAAAAACAAAATTTTATGAGAATAAAAATAAAAATTTTTAATATCATCCATTCCAATAGAACGAAGAAAAATCTTTAATCATTTGAAAGAAGCTGAAGATTTTTTTAATGCTGTCTTACTTGATTTATTTATTTTTATAATAAAAAATAGTTATATTTGTGTGTTTTTCGATTTTTTCTTTCCAAGAGGAAACTTTTCTTTGAATATCTGGACCTTCTTTTTTTATTACATGCATTATATTTTATGATAAAGATTAGGATTTTTGCATTTTAAAACTGCAAAAAGGTTAAGACTTTTTAAAAGATATGTACGGGTTGTTATCTGCTTTTACGAAGTAATCTAGCTACTAAATTTTCTTCTTTTCTTTTAGTATAACTTTATTCTTGGTAAATTTAGCTCTATCTTAACGTGTGCGATTCGGTTTTTCCTGAAGCTTCATCCTAAAAGAAATCGATACGAGCAAGGTTATTATCATGCCCCCGAAGTGAACTGAAGAACTTCAACTCTTTCTTCGAACTTTAAACCGCTTTCGTTCTTCTGATCACATTTCTGTTAAAAAAAATATATCTATGACATTATGTGGAACTCCATTTAGAATGAAAAGATTTTTTTTCTTTGTCACTTTGAACCTCTGAAAAGATTAAAGAAAAAATCTTTTTTCGTCGAAATATTAAGTGATTTCTGTTGAGATAAGTATTCTTTTTTTGAACTAAGTTTTCGAGGATAATCCTGAAAAATTGTCATCCCTTTAGAAAAAGGTATTTTTTTTTAAACTCTATTTAGGGCCACGTTATTTTATGATTAATATCTGTTATAATGATAATCGCATCTTTTTATTTTAATAATTATTTTATTTTACAGAGGTATATGTATTACTTTGTTGTAAAAAAATGTACTCGAATAATGTGACACTTATAATGACGCATGTTCCTCTTGTTTAGCTATAACTTTGAAGTAATCATTTTTAAAACGGGAACAAGAAGTTCTTGATTTCAAGTTTAAAAAATTTTCTTGAATAATTAATTTTTTTAAAACTTTTGGACAGTTTAATTTATGTTAATTATACCCCTCTTGTTCTGAATCTGTTTTTATTGTTATTATTATCTTCAAAGAAATAATAGATGCATTTTATATTACTCTTTTTAGATAATGTCTTATAAAAATGTTTGTATAATACACACACACACACACTATACAAAAGTTTGAAGAGTCATTTTTCAACTTCATAATGCAGAAATTTTGAAAGACACCAATGCTTTACGGGAGTAAATCATATAGTGTACTTCACTATAATAGCATATTTTTACTGTTTTGTTAGAAGTTCTTTTTTTATTCTTAATTAATTTTTTTAAGTCTCAGATACTTTTCAGTGCAACACATTATTCTTTTAACAAAGATTCGTATCTTACATTTTCAGGTTTGAGATAAAACTTAAGCATTTGTTAAAAATTTGTTTTACACTTCAATACATGAAGCATAATTACTGCAACTGTTGCTAGATGTCTGCAATATAATTCTAGTACCACTTTTTTTAATTTTTAGAAAAAACTAGTTATTACATTTGGTTCTAAATAATTTTAAAAGTTGTTTAAAAATCTCATTGTTGTTGTGGAATCTGGAAAAAGTAAAAATTTTAGTATAAAAAGTTAAGCAAAATTATATGACAACAATTTTTTAGAAAGTAAAAATTTTAGTTTATTATGCATTTAAACACTATTTGCCAATATATTATACTTTTATCAAGAATATATTTTTTCCCCTTTGTAATATGTTGATATGCCCCACTTCCCTGTATACCTGTTTATAGGGCGTAATAGCAGAACCCTGGTAGCGAACTTATAATTGTTGTTTTTGCAGTGAAGTTGTGCTTTCAAATTCTGATACTAATTTTAAACTACATCTTGTAACGGCATCAAGTGCGTTCTCGTCACTTGATTACAATTCAAAGTTACGAGAATACCATAAAAGTCTGTTAAAATAATGTTGATTCAAACCAACGACTTTAATAGAGAGATAAGGAATTTTAATTTGAACATAAGATTTCAGTATAAAACTCGCTTTAAAACAAAATTTCGTATATATATATATATATATATATATATATATATATATATATATATATATATATATAAAAGGGTGTTTTTAGAGGTATAGAACTTTAAATTGCAATAAAACAACGATGTATTATTCGATTGACATGAATTTTTTTATTCGAAAGATAATCTTGTGGCATTACATTTTAAATATGATTTCTGGCATAGGACTGCCACGGCTGGCTCGGATGTAGTCCAATCTGGACGTCCAATTTTCGATGACTTTTTCCAACATTTGTGGCCGTATATCGGCAATAACACGGCGAATGTTGTCTTCCAAATGGTCAAGCGTTTGTGGCTTATCCGCATAGACCAATGACTTTACATAGCCCCACAGAAAATAGTCTAGCGGTGTTAAATCACAAGATCTTGGAGGCCAATTCACAGGTTCAAAACGTGAAATTATGCGGTCACCAAACGTGTCTTTCAATAAATCGATTGTGGCATGAGCTGTATGACATGTTTCGCCGTCTTGTTGGAACCACAGCTCCTGGACATCATGATTGTTCAATTCAGGAATGAAAAAGTTAGTAATCATGGCTCTATACCGATCACCATTGACTGTAACGTTGTGGCCTTCATCGTTTTTGAAGAAGTACGGACCAATAATTCCACCAGCCCATAAAGCGCACCAAACAGTCAGTTTTTCTGGATGTAACGGTGTTTCGACATACGCTTGTGGATCAGCTTCACTCCAAATGCGGCAGTTTTTTTTGTTGACGTAGCCATTCAACCAGAAGTTCGCTTCATCGCTAAACAAAATTCGCTTATGAAAATCGGGAACAACTGCAACCTCGTTTTGGGCCCATTCGACGAATAATGTACGCCTTGCTTGATCATATTTAAAATGTAATGCCACAAGATTATCTTTCGAATAAAAAAAATTCATGTCAATCGAATAATACATCGTTGTTTTATTGCAATTTAAAGTTCTATACCTCTAAAAAATACCCTATATATATATATTCTAAATATAAAAATTCCCATTAATTTAATCTTTAATAGCTTTTGATTTATCTATGGTCCATTCCTTCAGGATCCACGTTTAATTATTATCCTAGCTATCCGCCTAAGGAGAGTATCTTGAACTACATCTATCCACCCATTCAGATCATGTGATTTGAGCGTCCTATATAAACCGAGGTTTCTCGAAATTTCTCTCTTTTTTGTCTGCCTTCAGCATGTAAGCCGGCTGTAGTTGGCGTGTGTGTATTTTTGTTGTGTGTGTTTTCTTTGTGATGCCGTCAATATATGTTTGTCTGTCTCTACATGTTAAAGGCAATAAACTGGATTACTAACTTACAAGACTACCGCGTCAATACTACAATAATATCATCCACTCGCCACGTACTGCAGTTATATTTACTAATCTCCAGCAATATTAAAGAAGTATTTTATATATATGTATATTATGTACTACTGTGCCTATAATATTTCCTATCTTAGCTAGTTATACTTAGGTTTTATAACTATTTGTATATATTTATGGATTATATATTAACAGGACCTATCTCAGTGATATTTTTTAGTCTTGTAATAGTGTTAGAAACCCGGGAGCGTTTGCGTGGGGTTACAGAATCACCCCAAACTCACGAAATCTTTAATTCTGAGAAACCAATGTCCAACTTGTCATCAATGACCTTGTCAGTATCCTCCTGTATGATAGTCTTCAACGAAACTAAAGTATATTGTCACATCTCTCTTTCTCTCTCTCTTTTGGGAGTATCATACGTTTTTTGACAATCTTGAGTTATTTGGGGTGACTGAGTCACCACTCGGCTACTTTTGTTCCAAAATATTTTCTATGAACATACTGCATTTTTTCCCTGTGAACGATTAAGTAGTTTTAATTGCGCTGTTATAAATGATCGATGGTTTATGAATGTAAAAAAAGAAATGGGCAACCGCAACCTCTATTGGATGATGTCAAAACTGATCAAGCAAGAGAAAAACCTGATGAAATAATGAATATTAATCTGAATAATGAAATTAAATTAGACAAAAGGTAAGAACATGAAAGGTTTGAGTGGAAAGGAGCATTTTCAAATGCTACATAAAAAACTCCATCAAGAAAGATACGAAGCCACAAGAGTATCACAAGACACACTGCGCTCTGTCAAAAAGACACCAAGAAGTAAAAGTTCATCACGCTAAGCGTCGATTGTCAAAGGACAAAAAAAGTGCATTAACTTGAACAAAATATGACAGTTTTTCCTGCAAATATCTTTCTTGTAATGTTAGCGAAAAGTGCCCGTGAACTGTGTCCCTTATTAAAGGCACGCACATTTTAAACATTTTAGTTCAATTTGATTCGATTTTTTCTCAAATTATCAAAGAAAAAATGAAAAATCATTAAAAGTTGGTAAGCATACTTTCTCTTACTCACTAGGATTACGATTTTTTATCCTGTACAATAAATATAATTACAAACAAAGGATTGGGGTAGCTTCTTCACTCTGCGCTACTACTAACGTTAGTATCGAGTGCGCGCCTTCTCCCAGGATGATTTACATTTAATACTTAATTCTTTTTCGATACTAACACGCTCAAATAAATTATACAACACGATCAGAAACAAGTTTGATTATATGATTATCAAACGAATAACAACATCACTCCCGAAAGACAAGTATTTTGGCTCAAAATTTAACCTGGAATTTTTGTGTGTAATCTTCCTTCAAAATGCTTTAACTACAACTACTATTCTTATTCTACTATTCTTATTACTATTCTTATTCTTATTCTATTCTTCGATCTAGATGGAAGGATGGTAGTTCCAAAATATTCATAGCTGATGTATCTCATAGCTGAAATTCATCATGTTTTAGAACACATTTTACTAAAATATTTAAGAGAACATAAACACGAAACCCTAAATGTATAATTCGCATGGAAAAAAAAATTATCTAGAAAATACATTTTGCTATTCGTTTTTAAGAGCTAATTAAAATGTCAGTCAAGAGTAAAGTTTCCTATCATTTATGAAATAAAAACATATGTCTTTTTTTCATCTTAAAGAATTTCTTATAATAAAATCCTTCTGTACTATTTTTATTATCTTTTTTTTTAAAAAAAATACTTTCATAACATAGTTTCTTTTCTATTCAATCATATCTTTTTTCCTTTCAAATTAAATTAACAATCTTCGTGGTTTGAGAAATTATACAATAACAAATTTAATATGACTGCAAACACGAATATATATAATTTCATTCATATGTGTATATAACTTACTGATAGAAAAAAAAATACGCTACAGTGCAAACAATACCAATACAATACTTATTGATATGGAAAAAGATTTCCTTTTCTCGAGATAAATTATCCATTTAACATTTTTTTTTCTCTTCAGGTTCGAAATGATTTCTTTTTTGTTATATGTATGTATTATAAAAAAATTAAAAGTTGCCAATTTTTAGGCATATAGACACCGAAACTTATTGCAATAATTTTAAAAGCCTTGATGACAAGATATGGAAAATAACATATTCTTACGCTTTTTCCAACCTTTTTATTTTTTATTCTAATAGGAATTTTTTAATTTATTTTTCTTAACATTTTCTATTTAAGTCTTCATTTTAATGACGTAGCATTTATACCATAGAAATATGCAATATTCAGACATATGCGTGGTATTAATAAGGATTCAATTGCGAAACATTAAATCTACACACACACATATGAAGCCAATCTCCTTACACAGACACTAACATCGTTATCATCGTTGCATCCTTTCACATTATCTATAAATAGACTGATGGTGAAATATATGAAGTGGGTATTGAGTTCCTGCAAAATATGTAAAGAATACTAAATTTCTACTAAAACCTATTTATATTCATAGCATTTCGGTCTGGTGCTCTAGCTTTTGAAAGGAAGAGTCTGTATGAAGATTTGTTTGCTTTTAGAATGTTTTTGCATGTCTACTATATTTAATGTGCTCTGAAACTAAATAGCTTAAATAATGCTTTGAAGGATATCTTGGCTTGCTTTTACATAAATATAATTCAGCGCATCAGATATATACTTCTGCATAAGGCATTTGCCATATATAATACAAATTATTCATTTAAAGTCAGGGTTTGAATACTGTTATTCGTGAAAACAAAACTCTTATGTTAAGTATGTCTCTGAAATGCCAAGAAAGAAGTTACCAATAAAAACTCATGGGTCGAAGAATCACTTGTACTGTTGTTAGTGTATAAAGACATGGTACTTATGTGCGTATTATACCCTCGACCAATTTCGCCAAATCAAAAGACGTCGCCAATTTGAAAAATGTCACCAAATGTTTTCGAACATGCATGGGAACGATTTCAAATATTTGCTTTATACCACGGCTTTTGTCGACTTGATGAAATTGGTCGACGGTATTATACCTAAATACAAAAAAATTAACATATTAAATAAAGTCAAAATATTTTTTTTAAAAAAAAAATAAGTATGTAATTATGTAATATTTTCTACCATCATCGTATGATATTCGAATTTGAAACTGCATTTAATACACAAAAATAATAGAAGAATAAAATACCAAAGATTTTTTAAAGAAGCAAAAATTATGAAGCAAAAATTTCAAGTTTGGATATCCTCAAATATTGGAGGAAACTTTTTGTATTTTATTATTAATTTTGGGGTGCTTAATTTTCAGGGCCGAGGCCAAACAATTTCTGCAAATCCGTTGGATTTGAGATATTCAAGTTTTAAATGACGTGTCTTTTATCCCGAAGAGATATATGAAATATTAGCGTAGAACTGTTTGCATCATTTTTTTTTATAAATTAATTAACATTTTATTGAAAACGAATAATTTAATTCGCTTTTATTAACATTTTGATTAATGCTTAGAAATCTTGATTCGTCTAATACAAAGCAGTCCAAAAACAGATGTTAACTTATAGATTTACTCATACACACTGGAAATAAAATCCCCAGCAATATGTGACATCTATAACGTATTTTCAGTTTAATAATTTATTTAAATCAAACACAAATCTTGATTTTCCCCTTTCTAATTTCATCACCATCGATTTCTACCTTGCATCTAGAAGAAAAGTAACTCGCTCACTCTCACTCATCACGAAATCTCTTTAACTATTATACCTTAAGACTTGAAATTTGCTAGACATGTTCTTGCTAGTTCTTGCTAGTAAGTAGAAAGCTGATAAGAGCGGATATTTTTGGAAATCAACCCCCGGGGAAGGGGGGGGGGCGTAGGCATTATAGATAAAAAATTTTCTTTTTTTGAACACTTACATCCACAGACTTTGCATTTAGCATACATGTTTCCTTTGTTGAGTTAAGTTCTGCTAATGACGGGTTGGCGAAAATCAATTGCGAAGGGGGAGGGTGACAGAGGAGTAAAAAATATATTTTCAGTTTAAAAATTTTAATCCAGTTTTTTTAAATCAAGAGGTTAAAGCTATACGAATGGTCTTGAATGCAATCGAAGGTTTATTAATACACTGACTTAGATACCATTAACTTAAAAATAATATATAGTCATAGATCTTCACGAAGTACTCAACGAGGTAGGTGGGTAACAACTAGTAATATATGAAGTTTCAACTTCTCATGTGTGCTCTCTAATTCTTCTATTAAAAATATCCAATTTTTATATTTCACAAAAATAATTGATATCTTATTTGTAGGATATCGATATTATACAATCTAATAAACTTCCTATTAATACTCAAAAATAGAATGTTTCAATAAACTTCTATCCATGCATACACCATTTAGTACATCGATGTATATTATTCATTAATACATGCCATGTTTCTTTCTTATATCTTTCCTCGATGATCGCTCGGCAAGGTGACCCGCTACTGATTAACAAGGTGGCACTTGTTTGTTGCGTGACCAGGTAAAAGCTCTCACTCCCACCCTTTTATTATGTCCCTCCTTTATGATGACCCTCCCTTCTCCCCTCCTTTTTGTCGCATGGGAGGACTTCCGTCTTTTCAGTTTTTTTTTTTTTTTTCTTTCTTGGACCATTTTTCTCCTTTTTTTCCCCTTCTTGTTCGTTCATTATCCGGGAGTTGCACTTATTCGAGAGTGACTTCTTGGAGTTGTTGATATATGAGTCATATTGTTATAAAGATTGTCACGTATCGCGAGGACGTCTTTGCTGCGTTATTTTTCCCTTTTTTCCCTTAGAATATAGGAGTTACTGGAACTGCTGATTGCTATTCATAGCTGCTAAGGGCGAATGAGTATCTTATATTTTCTTTCTGATATTTCGAAATACAGATTGTAGTAATAAGAAAGAGAAGAGTGTTTGTATGAAATCTATTCCTGATGGCTAGCCTTTATTTGGATTATGAGTTTTGCCTTCATTGTATTTTTTCTATTAATTGTCCCTTGGAATTATCATTAATACTTGGGGAACATTGATTTCTTTTGTAAGAAAAAGAAATTGTACCTATTTTCTCGTCGATTTCCGTCGTATTTTCTACTGATATATACACATATATTTTAGTGCACTAGCATATTGTCATTTTATTTTTTCGTAAATTTTAAAAGTTTATTCACGTTGAATTTATTGTTTCACGTTGTTGTAATAAGGATTTTTATACCAGGGGATTCTGAAATGCTGGTTCAAATTGGAATTGGGATTACACTGTATAGGGATACAGTCAAAAATTCCAATACAGCAGGAGTTGTATTTTTGAGTTGCTAAAGGGAGTTTTCTGTATGCCTTAAAAACCACTGGAAAGTTTTTGAAAACCTGATAAAAAAGAATGTAATCTGTTGAATCTTCCCCCAAATCATTCAAAAGCGATAAATCAATAGAATCTTTACCAATCAAATCTCGTCAATGCTGAAAATTCCTATAAAAGAAGTTCCTGGAATTTCGAGTCTTATACAGAGGACTTCATTCGATAACTATTCGTCGACAGAAATAATGCAGACAGAAATATGTGAAAAGATGGTTATGCACTTTGATCAATATATGTGGTATTGCCAACGGAAATGCAAAAGGCGAAAAAAAAAAAAAAAACAACGGTAAAACTGCATACAATGTGAGATTTCCAAATAAAGCAATATCGAAAAATATTTCAATGGTTGCACAGGCAATGAATTGGGCTCATTCAACGTTCAAAAAAGAAAAAAATACATGACAGAGGAGGAATTAGAACTCTGTCCAAAGGTAGATGATTGCAGAAACAGTTCTGTATGAAGTGGATGAGCGACCTGAATGAAACACGTGAACAAAAGCCCGACACCATAGGTTGAGCCATGTGACTGTATGATCATACACTCCTATCATTCTCATGGAAATGCAGGTTTAAAAAAAACCGGACTTTTTATAGCATGTCTTATTAGTACGATGGTTCCTGAAGCAGGAAAAGCCAGAATTTGTTGCATATGTGCTGTTTACGGAAGAGAAAACCTTCAGATACTATGCATATTTAATATGCACAACTATCCTCTGTGTTCCATATTAAATCTTCATGCTACACGTTTCAGAGACCCCCTGAAAAGGTATTCGTGAATGTGTGTGTAACGATAACCCATGACCACTCAACTTCGTCGTATCTGTTACCAGATTACCTAAATGGACAAAATTTCATCCCCTTTTTACTGGACATCCTGCCACATTTAATACGAGTTGTACCCACATATAAAAGAGTGATTGTGGGATTCTAGCATGGTAAAACTTCATCTCATCATGACAGAAGCGCACGAAACTACTTGAATGTTATATTTCACATCAAATGGATTTGCAGTCATGAGTTCGTTCCTTGGCCTACTAAAACTCATAATCTGTACTAACTATTCTCTTTGGGGAAGGTAATGAAAATCGTATACAGGAATTATATGTATACAAAAGGCATTGTCGCCAGAATTAGCGCCAAATCAACTGACATATGTGAAATACCAGGAATCATTCAATATATGTGTGATATTCTTTTCGTCGTTGATACCATGCTTGTGTTGAGTTCTTGGTCCCTCATTTGGGTAATTTCTTTAACATTTTCGTTAAAGAAGGGAAAAGGTAAAAATCCCTCCACCTCTAATTAGCCATATTTTCTGTGTTCGTTTTAACCACAGACGCTCACTCTGTCTTCATATCCCAGACTGTATAGGAATTTTTGATTGTTAAACCAATCTCAAAACCCTTTTTAAGTTTGGACCATCATTTAAATTGCATCCTACATTTTAAAAATAAACGTATCATTTTTAGTATATTAATTTTAACTTTCTTTTCATTTGTGTGAATTCTTTAGTCCGTGGGAAGAGCGAAGAATTCATGTTGAAAAGGATCATTCATGTTACGGAAAAATAGTGTCCACAGAATAAAAGAGATAGCGTAATGGGGAAGGTTACTTCATGTTGCTGCAAACATGTTTTTTTTTCGGAAAGTAGACAAGAAATCCCTCATACAAGCTTGATTGTATGTTCGAAACTTAACTTTGTCAAAGATCCATCATGTGAAACAATATTGGGATACTCCCTGTTGATCCGGACTGGTCTTTGTAACTTCACATACTATGAAAGCTTGTATGTTACCAGTTCAGGTGCTGTCAACGCCAATATTTATCTTGTAGCTTCAAAGCAATGTTATAGTTCACAACCATCAAAACATTCCAAAGCAGACCATGATAATGGTAAGACAGAATGGTCTGAAAGAATAGAACTCACGCTTAGAATCTTAGAAAGGATAATAATAGAGAAAAAGATTCGATTTTTACAAAGATTGTCAAGGAATAGTGTTGCTTCACATTATATATATTGAAAACGGTAATTACAATGGTCTATTTAAAATAGTCATCTCATGCATATTGAATTTGTCGAGGTACGTATGTCGGCGCGGTATGGAAGTTTAGAATGTGAGCTGCCAGCGCAAGTTTTGTCTGCACTTCGAGATTCGAAATTACCACTATTTTAATCACCAAAGTTGCTCATGTATTCGAATTTCGTGTTGCTTCGTAATGTGACTTTAATAAATAATAAGTCAATCTGTGGGAATTAATATTTTTAAGTTGCAAATATTCTTCGTATATAATAAAAAGAAGATTCATTTTAATTAAGTTTTTTTCTCGAGAGTCGCAAATACATAAAATTTATTTTGATTACTTTCAATTTAAAAATTTAATCATATCTGATTTAAAAACATTTAATTCAATATGCATTTTGCAATGTAAATTAAGAATATCTCTTTTTACCCTTTGAAATATACAAATATATTTTTTTAAAAATTGCCAAAATATTTCTATAACTATACTGTAAGGAATTATGATGAAACAAATAAGTGTGACATCGTTTAATATATATTCTCCAAAATAGCATCAATGAGGCTTTTTAATAATAAAATTGTCGATCGTAACATATTATTGGGAACTATAACAATGATAAACTGGTGCTAATTGAGCATTCAACTCATAGATAAAACCATTTTATTTAAGATAAAACTTAGTCGATAAGCTATACCTAGTCAAAAAGCTAAACAGCATTTTCTTATATTACTATACGTTTAGTTTACTTCAACTAAGCAACTGTCAAAGTAATTTAAATAAATCTTACAATGTTTATGTGCAGGCATCGAGAAAAAATTGTTAAGTTACTGGAAATCCCAACGTTATTCATTATGTACAATTTTATCCTTTTGTAATCCTATATATTCTTTCTTTACACTGAACTGAGCAAACTATTTTTCTGATTCAATTCGTTTACAAATTATTTAAGCAGCATCAGACAAATTGTAAGGAGTTCTGTTTATAACTTCATTCTTTGTGTCGGGATCGATATTGTACTGACAAAAGATACCTTGGAGCTTTTTTTTTAAAAAAACTTTTATTTGCTTTGCTTTTATTATGCTCTAGTTGTCCTATTTTTAGACTCAGCTGTTTAACAGCTTGATCATTCAACGATTTGCTAGCAATAAATAAAGGGAATTTATATCGTTCTTTTCCCCTTTGAAGCATTTTGATTTCCCTTCTGATCTTCCTAAAAATTCAAAGCCTCTATGTAAATCCACATTGGCACGAAAATATTCTGCTGATAAAAATAAAACCTGCATAAATCTAACCCGCATGTTAGCTCTAAATTGCCTCACATGCCGCGTACCATCAAAGCTGCAATCCCAGCATCTGCAATGCGTATATTTAGTGGGATATACGTATACAAATTGCTTATTAGTTATGAGACCGGATACATGGGAAGCTGGGGCACTATTCCTTTTCCTATATTTTTCTTTTTTTTTTCCTTTCATTTTTCTTAAAGCGAAATTGAAATGCAATGGAAATAGACTGTCCAAAGAAGAAATCTGAAATGCAAAGGCGTCAAGAACTTCTCTAGAGAGATTTTACTTTTTTTCTTGGCCATGAAATATTCACAAAAATTCACCATTTCCCTCATAAACGCATCACATGGTGCAGGTTATAACGGTGAAAGGAAAACCATTCCGTGCCCGCCACTTTTCTGGAGGAAAAGATGTTCCTCTGAACGAAACTCTTTATTTCTTGCTTTTATCATACCGGAACCCATTATGTGAGATGCGCATTGGAACATGCGTAGAAATTATTCATCTGATTGAAGCACATTTTATATAAAAAGAGCCTAAAAATAGCAGCTGGGATTTCTCCCTTTTTATTTTATCTATTTTTCTTTTCCTTTTCTCCTAAATATATTATTAGAATGGTTTGAAATTTTATGGTTACTGTGAGTGGAACATGAGCCACAAACTTATCATGCGGTACCTTAAAAAAATTGGATTCCTGTGTATCATAGCGATAAAGGGAATTTTAAACTTAAATCTTGATTCTGTCAACCTTTTTTTAGCGTTGTAAGGAAGATCATTTCACAATCAATAAGTAAGTACAGTCAGTAGCGCACACAAAAAATTTTCAGGGGGGGTCGAAAGTTCACTATTTTGGTATCATGCTCCAATACGCTGCCCAACATATGCTTCTGATTTTATCGATTTTCAGGAACAAAAACAATGCATATTAATTAATTAATTAAATTAATCATTAATAACAAATACATAACTAAATTTTACGTAATATATATATATATAGGATTATAACCAATCTGAAAAAAAATCGAGTGCTATGGGGGTGTTCCGGACCCTTAGGATACCCCCTTGTGGAAGCCACTGACTGCAGTGAAATACATTTAACGTGAAAACGCTTAAAACGAAATATCGGTTAACACGAAACAATACAGCGGTCCCGAAAAACTACTATTTATTACTATTTTTTTCTCTTAAAGCGAAAGGAAAAGCGCTTAACGCGAGAAGATTTCCCTTCTAGAGAAGGAGAACGTTGAAACTGAGCCAACACTTAATGAAATGTTTGAGAAAGTCTTTGTACACTATTGGACTGTTTTACTGTACTATCGGAAAAAATCGTTGCAGTAGATGATGACCTATTATTTAGAAGCACATTCTGATGATGAAATGGATAATAAAATGGATGACATTAAACAATTTGCTAACAATTTGATGCTAAAAAAAGACCACGTGAAGAAAAATACCGGATTATTTTCGAAAAACTCAATAAATGTTTTATTTGTCAAAACACTTGATAATATTTTGCATTAAATTTCATTAAGTTGTTGTGATTGTTTTTGTTTCATTGATTTTTATTAACATATTTATGTAAAAAAAATGTACTCTTATTAATGAATATATGTTTTCTTGCAATATCCCAATATCCTTTAACACTAAATTCTTTTAACAAGAAAAAATGTTTCAGTCCTCCTCAGTTTCGTGTTAAACGAGTTTCACTATGTATAAATTGAAAATTTATAATTAAAAATAAAGTATGTGAAATGATTCAGGTAAAGTGATTTTTTTCCCAAAGTGTCCTGTTGGAAAAACAAATAGATTTTGTACCATGTAAAAGAACGGATGCATGTTAAATCTGTCGACTTTAAGCCCTCTTGCTTACTGCAAGTTCAAAGTCCTTACGTTGGAGGTGAAAGTTCGGAGAGAGGGTGCCAGCTCAGTTGTCCTACACGTCACTTGATTAAGGATCAAAATTATGAGGACCGCCAGCAATAGCCCTCGTGTTGCTTCAGAGTGTGATGTACATTAAAATCAAATCAAATTAGGAAAAGCAAATATAAAACAACGTAGGCATATGAAAGATTAAATTGTTTTTCAATTCTTGTATAAATTAATACTTAACAACAATGCAATGTAATAATAATAATAAAAAAAAGATTTGCAATTCGAAAATGCGAAGCATCATGTAAATATCAGAATGATATACCTGTTTTTTATTAGTAATAAGTTCTTTTCCCTTAGTATTTATTCTTGTCTTGATAAATACATTTATTATTATTTATAAGTAAAGCATTTGAATTTTTCATGTGTTGATATTTGTTTTATATATTCATATGTTTTTCCAATTTAACCTATGAACTTGTATATCGTATTAAGTATATGAAATAAAATGAAAAAACAAATCAATATTTGTTACCTATATATATATATATATATATATATATATATATATATATATATATATATATATATATCCCCTCCTGTTTTCTGATTTCAGTAAAACTTTTAAGTATTAATCTGAGTATATCAATACATACAATCTATTTATATTTTATTAGAGCGACAAAACATTCAATAAATTTATATTTTCGAGTTTAGTTCTCTTTTAAACTGGTTCTCTTTTTAAAGTATCACAAACTGGGGTGTAAGTGTTTTTTCCATTCGAAGCAAACAGAGCTTAGTGCGACATAAAAAAAGATTTACAAGAAGAATAACTACGACAAAATACTCTTTTAGATTTAAAAGAAAAAGAAAATCTACTCTCTCTCAGGAAAAAATCTCTTAGAAAATCTACGAACACTCCACGAGCAATACAATAGTTAAAAGGCTGAAGATCGCATCCTGCACTGATACTGAATGCACCTCTGAATTTCGCTCTTTTTTTAGTTTTCGTTACTATCGAACATATTCTTTTCCAAAGAACGCATCTCACGTTTCAGTAGCACATAAGTGCACCAAGAGAAACTGGCAACTGTGACAGGCGTTCGAATAACAGAAGGAAAAAGAAGAGGACACAAGAACAACTTCTCCATCACAATGTACCAACAAACCCGTCTGTTGGGGGGAAAAGGGGTTTCTTTTTGTCCTTTGTGTGTGACTATTTTGGTGCCGAAACGACCAGTATATAAAAAAGAAACACCTATTTAAAAAAAAAAAAAAAACAAATAAGAGATTTGCGAGTCCGTACCATTTTTTTCTTTCTTCCGTTTCTTCTGCCTCTTCTTTTACCTTTGGAATTTCTGTTGAAGTATTCGATACTTAGGTCTAGAAAGAGTAAAACGTTGATCCAAGGAATGTCCACCCCCCAAAAAATTCCAAGTCACCTGGGCCTACTTGGCTTTGAGCGTAGACATATCTGAAATTCAGTTCCTTGTCTTAAGGTACTTTAAAGTAAAAAAAAACGCATTTTGTTTTATTCATTTTAGGGGAAAGTTGAGGGAGGTATGTTTTATATATCTCGCATTACGTTCAGGGATGTTTTACTTGGATTTTAGAGAGCTTTTTACCCCAAATTCTTGCGCGTGGTTGGATTTAAAGAAAATCAGGGTTTTGAAGCCTGTGCCCTTCCTTAAACGTAAAAATTTAAACATATGGTTCTTGTAATACATGTACGATTCTCATGAATTCTGACATTGATTTATAGGATTTTTCCTATCTTTTCCCTCTTGAGAACATTCTGTTTTCTTGTGTATCCGAGCTACCTTTTAACAATATTAGCTCCATTACTAAATGCCTTTTGTACACTAGCGAATCAAATACAGTCGAACTTCTGTATTGCGAATTTTTCTATGTAGCGAACTTTTTCCAGGAACCTTGAACATTTTACGATTTTCTTCGTAAAATAATTTCTCTATAGCGAAGCGCATTTTCTATATAACGGACTTTTTCTTTGGTGATTCAGTCCCCCCCCCCTATTTTTAAAGTATTTCTGAACATTTCAAGTTATTCTCACTTTAAACACATTTTATATTGGTCATGAATCTTGAACTCATTTTGTTAGATCCTAACTCGCCTAAAGCAATTGACTTCTGGACGTTTCACCCAAGAAGTGCAATCTTTAACCCCCATTGTCCAGTTCACTAGAAACATCTTCGCTATCCCCTTTCGCACTCAGTGGAGTTGTCCCGTGTCCCCGTCTTATAGTTATAAAGTAATGTATGTTTAATATTACTTGTATGCTTTAAGTTAGAAAATGTCCTTAAAAATCATTAATTTTAATAAAAAAATTAGTTTCTTAGTATTGAAAATGCAGTATATTCTTCGACATTCATTTTTCTTGCTTTCCTTGCAGTTTTTCTTTCTTTTTTGATGGGTAAGATGTATAAAATAAAAAAATATTAATTTTAAAAAAGATATGAATAATTGCTTTTTTTAATATATAGTGCTTATGAATTTAAAATTTGTTTTATGTGGTTTATAAAGAAAATTGAAAGATGAACCTCTATATTGCAAATTTTCCATATAACGAACTTTTTTCTGGGATTTAGCGACTTCAATATTTAGAGGTCCGACTGTATAGAAAAAACAGCTCTTTTTTAATTGAAATTAGATCTATGCGAATTAGAGATTTTTTTCATGCAAAGGATATGTGTGGAAGAAAAATTATTTTACGCTGATTTGAAACAAAATAGCAAACATAGTGAAAAATAGAACCGTTTTTGGGGGTAAATAACGGAATCTCCTGCAGTGCATGGTGCCCGCGAACCTGATTGATCACATCCAGACATTGTTGTAGTCGATTCATGACACCGCTGACCACCCGTTGTGTAGTGGAGCTGAGGAATGATAATACTATTGAAACTCACAAGTCCTCAGGTTGTTGTGGGGTGCAATCTCAAATGTTACTTGATTGGATTCTAAGTTACGAGATCTGTAGCCAATAGCCATCTGTTGCTTCTGAATGCGACCGCTTGATTTAAAAAGGATAGGACTTGAATTTCTGAAACAGATGTATATTTATAATTCACGCACATATAGCCCCCTCCCCACCCTGGAAATCGATTTATTGAAACTCTATTTTTATGGAGGGGGTGATCTCTACTCAGGGATAGTTAAACGCAAGCAAAATTCCAAATCTGTAGGTCTAAGTCAGGGGGTGTCCAACCCGCGGCCTGCCTTGAATAATTTTGCGGCCCGCAAAATTCTATAAAACTTTACAAAATTCGACTATTTTGTGCAATGTTTTTGTTTTAAAAGATTCTTTTTTTTGTAAAAAATCCCCCACAACTGTTTTTATTTTATCACGTTGCTATTGTTACTGCGAATCTCTTTCTCTCTTTTTTTTTCTAAATTGAAATTTATCAAACATAAATCGTGTTCAAACTTAACACACGAAAATCTTCAACATCAATTACAATGCGCAAATATACATGCATTGATATCGACTTGCAAAAAAAGTGAAAGAGTTCAGAAACATATGTCGCACTAATTAAATAAATCAAATATTATTTGATCATTGCATTATTATTATTATATTGTTTATGTTTGTAAAAATGAAAAACAATGAAAACAATTATAATATATCAGTCTGTTTTAAATTTTCGCACCAACAAATGTTTGCAATGGATCCAAATCTAATATAAAGATACATATTTTTATATGCGGCCCGTGGGATTGTAAAGTTCTTCCGAAGTGGCCTGCGAGGTCATGTGGGTTGGCCATCCCTGGTCTAAGTGTTCAAAATTGTAATTTTTTTTATCTATAGTGTCCAGTAAGCCTTTCATTTGAGTCTATTTCAGTAAAACAAATTCCTTGCGGATATCTGCCCAATGAAAGATACAAGTCTGCCTATTTTCAAGTATGTGATGTAGTAGTTCCCAAATGTAAATTTTTGTCAAAGGCGTCCACAGATACCCCCCTCTCCTGATAACTCCTTCAGAGTCGATTTCCGGAAAATCCGTCTTTAGCAAACTTCTTAGCAAAAGAGAAACATTCTTACCCAGTTCCTTATTCTGTAAGTTTAATAGTTCAAAATATTGAATTTTCATACTTATAACGTCCCCTTAATCACTCTGGAAAGTCAACTTCTGTAAAAAACAGTAGATCTATACTCAAATGTAAAAGCATGTTTGCGAAATTCAAAGTCCTTGAGTCAAATACTTCAAAAACGAGAAGTTTTGTTTATAACACCCTCTAAACTTCCTTGAGGCACGATTTTCTCATAACCCATTCTTTTCTTATTTCTACTTAACGAAAGAAACATAATTGCTGAATTTAAGTCTAATTCTTCTAAGATGACTTTTTTTTAAAAAAATCCATTAGACCTTCATAAACCCCGCAAATTCTTTTGGGAGTCTATTTCGACAAAACTCATTCTTAATGGATCCTTACTCAACAAAAGCAACATGTTTTTCGAATGTCAAGTCTATGGATTTAAAAGTTCAAAAACGAGAATTTTTGTGAAGACTGACAACTAACGGCTACACGATACAACTAATTTGAAGCTTCGGTAATCAACACGTCGTGTAGTGGAAGATTTGTACTTTGTTGAATAACAAATTTGAAGCGAATAGTAAATTGATCTTTGGATAAGACGAGTGCAAAAAGAAAGTTATTCTATGGAGTACAGGAAAAGAACTGTAGGAAATTCTGGAGGTTACAAGAAGTATATGAAAAGAAGGGTGAAAGACTTGAGAGATAAGAATCTTACAACTTTCTGCAAAGAAAAAGAAGTTCGATCTTTTAATGGTCCGGAAGTGGCTTTTAGAGTTCGAAAACCTCAGTCCACTATCATTCGCTCTTGTTGTGGTACCACGTTTAGGCTAATCGCCAGAGGAACTCACAGCATCAAAAAACTGGATAGCAGTCTCTTTTCAGCAATATGAAATAGGGAGAGATTTCAGAAGACGGCATAGTTGTATTTGAATAAATTTAAATATTTATTCGTGGATATGTAAATAAATGTGATTCTGAATCATGAAACAAATTTAAACCATTAAACATTAAAAACAGATCTCTTGAAAAGAAGCCATTTGCGTATTTTGCAGCAAAAATTAATACAAGACTATGTCTTGTTGTCTATGCCAGCATCATCCCATGCAGGATGATTCTAAAATCATGGGACAAACTTTGATGGGTGGTAGAGCTCACTAAAACAAACAATTTCGTATGAGAATATATGGGTGGAACTATACCGCGTTGAGGCATAAGCAGAAAAGTTAACAAACTAACAGAAACACAAAATATTTCTGTTACATGCTGCTAATAAACATAAATGTTTATTAGCAGCATATTTAACGAGTGATTTCGTAGAGAAAACAGTTAGAAATTGCGTTTGTCAAACGTTATGCATGCTTGTCGACCTTAATGGAGCGATTGACTGTAACTTATCAAGGGAATTCAAGTTTTAAGTAGATTAATAATTTCACGCTTTACCTAATTGTTCTATGAAATAATTAGGTAATCTGTAAATTAAATGATAGACGGTTAAGTGAAAAATAAACAATTTGACATTTATAAAACTACAGACTTTTTTTAAAAATTAACTGGTTATAAATAGTTAAATATCTCGAGAGAAACATACGCTCATATTACAGATAGATATATTGATAAATAACAAATAACAGAATATATAATATAACATTTTTACTAGATTAGTTAAACAGTAATATAATATAGGATAGAGAGTGAAACAGTTATATTAAGATTTTTAAAGCCATTAGTTGTGTATAAATTATGAGGCTATTCAGTCCTACTGGCAAAAACATGTCCTAATTGACATTTTAATGATTTAGGCAGCATTATTTTATAAAATAACGTGTTAAATCTCATAACGCGAATAATTTTATTATCTTTAATCGACAAGATTAAGTATTTCTTTATCTATTTAATTAGTTTATAAAGTAACCATTTCTAGTTTTAATGATAACGCACACACCATATATATATATTAAGGTGATGCAAATAAAAGTAACCTCCTTTTATTTGCCCCACACCATTCCGGGCCACTTTTAATTGCCCCACTCCGTATATATATATATATATATATGAGACAGAAATCAGGCATCTACTGTAAAATACCCGTATAAAGATTGGGTACTATGCTGATGATATTTAAATATATTTGGAATGTTGTAAAATACACGCATAACCTTACGACTGAATAATGTATAAATTTTACGCAATATCCCCCATCCCCTTTACACAGATGTTAAATTATCATGAAAATATTCTGAGCTGATAATAAAAGTCACGTGTTGTGTAAAGTATGAGATATAAATGCATCATATAATTCATATTTTCAGCCAAATCACCATTGTACGTAACGTTATTATTGGAAGCTTGCCTAATGTAAATGCAATGACTTTTCTCGATATATGTATCAGTTATTTGAACTTATTTCCATTGGGTTTTCTCACATGTTAAAACAGTAAAATCTTTATTCTATATAATTTTTTGGGATATATGTTCTAATATATTTTTTTTTTCATTTTGTCTTATAATAAAAGCTAAGAAGTTAAAGTAATAAAAGGTCGATACTATATCCGAATGTTATATATTTTCTAGGATTGAACTTAACCCATTCACTGCCAGCCAAATTTATAGGCCCTGAGTGCCAAGATTTTATTTAAAAGAAAACATACGATATTGTAATACGATACGATATTATAATGGCATTTGCAGTAATATTTATTGAAAAAAAAAACACTACGAGATAATTCGGAACTGACTCCACTGAATAGGATTCCTCTTATAAGTGCCATTTACGAGTTATCTCGTAGCGTTTTTTTTTCATTAAAAATCTCCATATGCTAATATTTTCGTTTCGTTTTGTTTGCTTTTACAAGATCGTCACCTAATTTCATTTGGTGACAGTCAATATTACTAATGTGTAATGATCCTTACTGGAAAAAACCTATGAGGCGATGTTAGTCATAAAGAGTTGTAAAGTAATGAAAATGTACCAACGTATGTGTGTCCTACTACTCATTCCTCTGGAAAACCATCCGCTGGTACTAGAAAATTGCACTACACTACTTCGAAATCTTCCTGCAGAATACATACATGTTCTATAACAGGGGTGGCCAACCCAAATGAACTCGCGGGCCACTTCGGAAGCACTTTACAATTCCGCGGGCCGCATATAAGAATATACATCTTTATATTAGATTTGGATCCATTACAAACATTTGTTGGAGTGAAAATTTAAAACAGACTGATTTATTATTATTGTTTTCATTGTTTTTCATGTATACAAACATAGATAGTATAATAATAATAATGCAGTGATCAAATAATGTCTAATTTATTTCATTAATGAGAGATCTGTTTCTCAACTCTTTCACTTAGTTTTTGCAAGTCGATCTCAATGCATGTGTATTTGCGTAACGTAATTGATGTTGCAGATTTTCGTGAGTTAAGTTTGAGCACGATTTATGTTTGATAAATTCCAATTTAGAAAAAAAGAAATTTGCAGTAACAGAAGCAACGTGAAAAAATAAAAGCAATTTTTTACAGTGTTTCAAGAATGTATCTAATACGGGGGGAGAAGAATAAGTTAATAATATTGCACAACATAATTTTATTTTGTATTCATTGAAATTCATTTCGTGAAATAAAAAGCATAATAATCTAAAACAAAGATTTGAAGAACAAAAAAAATGTTACATTGTAGCAAAAAAAAAAAAAAAAAAAAAAAAAAAAAACCCAGTGAAAACTTGACGAGAATTTTATCCTCTCTTGTTTAAACATTCATCAATATTTGATACAATTAAGATTACTACATGTAATTTTACAATAAAAAATGGACGGTTGTAATTCTTTTTTTTTCAATGCGTATCGAAATGAAATGTGATTCATTTTTTTCAGCAAAAATTCTTTCGTATCGAAATAATTGAAGTGGAAATGAATAAAACACGTAGCATTGAAAAATACATGAATAAATCATTTTCATTTGAAATATTTGATTTATTTGTTTTTTGTTTTTTTCTCGTGTATAATAAAATGGAAATATTTACACATTTTCCACCTTTTTGTTAACATAGTTTCAGAATGAATAGTTGATATTCAAAATACCAGATTTTAATTATAGTATTTCTATTTAAAATAATGTTCTGTTGTACATATTCAGACAAGGTGGTATCATTAAAAATAAAAGAAAAAAACTGCACATGTATAATTTATTTTATGCTGATGTTCGAAATATATAGACATTAATATAAGTTTAGTCAATTTTTAATTACCTTTATTCATACAATTATTAGAAAATACATATTATTTGGAAAGTATTTGAAATTTCTTCAATAATCAATATTTTCGGTATATATATAATTAAACGTAGGATGTTTTAAGAATAAGACTTTTATATTTTTTAAAAAATAATTTAGAAATTTGATCATTACGAAAAGATAAAATCTATTTCTCTCTCTTATTTTCATTAATTCTAAGCTTCTTTACTTCCGTCTATTTCTACCAAAATCTAATTAAGGTATCCGACTACTTGCGACAACTTTTTTTTTGAAAAAAAGGAAATATGGAGATCTTTTTGTGATTTTTATATTTATATAGTATATTTTAAGGAAAAAATCCTAAAATTGGTAAAAGAAAAAAAAAATTATTATTAAAATGGGAAAAAAACTAGTAAAAAATGTACGAAAAATTACATAAATGGGGGCCCGCTCTCTACAAAGATTTTATGAACAAATTCCTTAATTTTTCAATTTGATGTGTTACTTGTTATTCCTGTTTGAAGTGATCTTCACGATAAGAAATATTTTAATTTTTACAAAAACTAGAGCACTTTATCTAAGTTATTATACGAAATTGATTAAAAAAACATTGACTATATTCACATAAAGAGCTGCAAATTTTGAAATAAAACAGTTATTGATAAATCTGAAGATCAAAACACTTCTACTGTTATGCAGAACATAAGCAAAAAATTTCAGCTAATTATTTTCAAAACTTTTGAGCAATCGCGGTCCCCGTTTGAGTTTCTTCGAAAAAACACGTTTCGCGTAAAACGCATTTTAAAGTTTGACATCTTGTGTAAAGTTATGGCATTTGCTTTTACTAAAACGCTTGTAGTTTTTGTTCTAGTGGAGGGAAAATAAAGTACTTGGTATTGTTATTAAGTTAATGAAATGGTCTATAAAATAAAATCATAAAAAATTTTGCCAATTTTTGAAAAAAATCATGGTTTTAAGGTAGTCGGATACCTTAAAATAACCAAATTTGATTTTATTATATTAATTAGAAGTTACAGGAGGGTTGTTATATATATTCAAAACCAAAATTAATTACCTGATTTTCAATTCAGGCTTTCTAAATCAGTGATTTTTTTTCTATATATAAAAAGTTTTTGGTGATGCTTTAGTAAACTTATTTATACATAAGGTGCAGTAAGTAAAAGTGGGTTGTAAAACGTTGAATTTACCTGTAGAGGAGTGCCAAGAAGAATTTGCCAAGGGGTCGCCCTCCCATTTACCTTCCAGCGCTTTCTCGAAAAATCCGCTTTCGTCATAGATCGTGATGTCAAAGATTTTTCCTGTAATTTTCAGAAGCATCCATATAGTCGCCAAATTGAATGCCAACTTGGCGGCTGTATCGACAATATTTCGCCAAGTTTTCCTTGAAACGCCTCTGTAATGTAACGGACGGCGTTGCTTGCAATATTGCAATTAAAATGCGGAGATGTAGACTTGAAAATATTATTTTTTTTCCTGTTTACAGCACAGTGAAAAAAAATAGAACTACATAACACATATAAATTACAGTTTTACAATTTGTGCTTTAAGTATGAACAGTTATATAATTCGAACAATGAGGGTTGGCCGTCGTTAGGCGGACAGTATTTACCCCTACTCACTAATTTCCTTTAAATATTTATTTGATTGAACTTGCACGGATTAATACATAATTTATTTTATTGCTTTTGATTTTGTAACCCCATTCCTTCTCCTTTCAACGGCCACGGTAGCCCAGTGGTTATGGTTATGAGCTCGTGGCTCGTATGTCATGAGTTCAAGTCCTTGTACCACTGAAGACCTCCCGTAAAGAGAAATTAAAGCGCGTTAAGTCTGTCGTGGTTCAGTCTTCCCTTTGACGCGGTGAGTGCTAGCTCAGGTGTCGTCTTCTTCACTTAAACATGGTTCAAAGATACGAATTCTGTCGCTAATGACCCTCCGTATTGTGTTGCTCTTTGACGTTAATAAACATTACACACTGACCCCATCCCTATGGCCGCGGTAGCCGAGTGGTATAGGTATCGGATCGTGGCTTGCCTGGTCACGAGTTCGAGCCCAGTACCACTAAAGACCCGCCGTGTAAGGCAGCGATGCACGTTAAATCTGTCGAGAGCTGAAACGTCCTCCCGTTGGTGTGATGTGGTAGTTAGGAGAGGGGGGTGCCAGCTCAGGTGTCGTCCACGTCACTTGACCATGGTTCAAAATTACGTGGTCCGTCGCCAAAAGCCCTCGTGTAGCTGAACAGTGCGACGTTAATATTCAATCAATCAATCAATCTGACCCCATCCCTCCCTTCTTTTAACTCGTGGCCACGGTAACCTTGTGGTTATGGGGTCACACATGCTCTTGGACGGCGTGTCATGAGTTCAAGTCCTAGTGCCACTAAAGACACCCCATGATGAGAGACTGATACTCGATACTACTGACTATGCTCAAAGTCATCCCGTTAACGTGGTGGGATAGAGATGGTGATTCTTTCAGGAAAAGATCGATTTTTAAATCGATTCGAATCGTAACCTGATGAATCAATTAAAAAAAATCGAGGTCATAAAGATCGATTTATAAAAAAAATCGATTTTTTTTCAAGTTTTTTGCAATATAAATATAAATACATTTTATGAAAAGCAAGAAAGATACCATAATGAACGATTTATTAGTAAAATCAGGGAATTTTTTTTAGTTCAAGGAATTCGACAATTAAAATTATTTTTATTACCATATCAAAGTATCATTTATAAAAGAAGACATTTATTTTCTTAATGTATTTGTTGCATTAAAAAGTTTAGAAAATAGATAATATAGCTTATAGTTCCCAATGCTTAATATCTAAGCTTTTTAAAAACAACAAACAGTCTGTCAAGTCTTCTGGAATCCAAGCGGGGGTTCCGCTCTTGATTTGTGATGTTGCCGGCAATCGAATAAAGGCTTTCACAAGGAACAAATGATCCCACGATATTTACAGCTATTTACTTAACCTCAATTACTTATTATTCCGTAACAAATCCTACATAAAAAGAAAAAGTTATTTCTCTAATCACAGTACATTACGACAGTCAGTCAATCAAGCCATAAACAAATGACGCAATATCAACAAATACAAAAGTTAAGGATTACAAACATAGCTTTTTTTTATTTATTAAAGAGAGGCGAAGGAAATTAAGCACACAGACATCTCCGAGTTTTTGAGTAATTAACCCTTTAATCACCAACACCGTAATTTTACGGGTTTTAAAGGTAGTACATTCAACTAATTGTAAATAATATATTTTATGGTTTTTACCAAAACAGAAAAAAATCGTATGTCGATTTTCTAGGATGAAATATCGATTCACTGAATCGATTCAGTGTTACGTATTGATTTAAAAAATCGATTTTTTACCCGAGAAATCGATTAATCGATCTCAGATCGCCATCCCTATGATGGGATAATTTTGAGAAGGAGGGGGTGCGCTCAGTTATCGTCCTTGTGAATTGGCCATGACTCAAAAACGAGGTTCGTCTGCAGTAGCCCTCTTATTGCTTTATATTGTCACGTTAATAACCACTCAACCCCCCGCCTTTTCTTTAACTCGTAGCCATGGTAATTTAGTGGTTATGGTTAAGAGCTCGCGCGTGTGTGTGTGGCCGAAGTGTCACTGGAAACCCGGAGGCTGCTCTACACGGAAACCCCAGCCTCCGTGTAGAGCGGCTGATGCACATTAAATCTGCCGTGACTTATCCTTCCGTTGGTTTTAAATGGATGTTTTTAGAGGGAGGTGGTTCAAAATTACGAGGTCCGTCGCCAATAGCTCTCGTCTTGCTTGAATATGTACTCTCACTTCTCTCTTCCTGTAACTCTTCAATAAGCAAACTTTTTGAAATGATAAATTCTATTGGTGCGATTTTCTCGAGAGTGAACTTGACTGAACGTCACGCTTGGGAATGTAACGCTTATTCGGCTTTTTCCGCCTTCAGTCGGACATACACACCCCTAAAAAGGAAAGGAGGGACGTTTCCCTCATCTACTCTGAAACGGGGTAGTTTGCCCCCCCTCTCCACCAATACGCCGTAAAAGTAAAGTTCCTACATAGCTTCGATCTAAGTGAGCCCCCGCTACCCTACGGTATTCTTTCATATCCTAGTTGAAGCATAAAAATGAAACATGCAATATTTTTTAAAAATAGGCTTAGAGAGAGAGAGAGAAATCCTTCACTAGAATTAAACATAAAATGTAGAAATAGGACAAATTTTTATAGAACTAAGTAAATAGTATAATTATCATTACCAATATTGCAGTGATCTTAAGAATCAAAATCTATTTTTGTAAGCGAATCGGAATAGCAATGAACAAATAGTTTTATTAATCACATTTAATATACTTTGAGTCTAAAAAGAAAAATTTAAAATTTAAAATAACAAATTAAGTATAGAGGTATTAAGAAAAAGTTACATTAAATAATTGAAATACAAGAAAACAAAATATAATTAAGAAGACTTCCCTTGCAACAGCACCGGATATATTTGTATGAAACTGCCATGCAAGGACAAAAGGGCTAGTATAAACCAGAGATTATGTGATATAAATTTTCTGATTAAATCCCTTTTTAAAGGTTGTGGCCTAGATTCTTATCTTCCCAATCAACTACCTGGCTTACTATCCCTTTGCTTAAATTAATTCATGCATAGAATTGAATATTATTAAATTACAACCAAAATTCACAAAGATGAATCGAGTCTTCTGAACAAATTACCCATGATTGTAAGTGGGAATTTTAAAGATTTTTCAAAAGACAAATCAAAACCTTAAGTTGATTTTTTAAATCAACATTCAATTTAATTATCTCAAATGATCCAAACGAAGCACGAGGAAGTACGGAACAACGCTTAACGGAGTTTTTTTTTATAGATATGTAAATAAAATTTTGAATCTAAAGGATTTATAACCTATTCAGCTACCACAAACCTATTGTTTCCTTCCAAGAATGCAATTAATTCCCAAACATGATTATATATTTCGCACTAAAATATTACTTTATGAGTATAAGCATATGAATAAATAATTTTATAGGACAATACTAATATCCCCATGTTTTTTATTCGTAACTAATCCCTGAAATAACATTACAATATTTGAATTTATCACCTCTATCGTGTGGTCATAAGCACACACACTTTTTTTCCCTAAAAAATCAGAATTTTTCTGCTTTAATGTTATAAAAAAAATTCTGAGTAAACAATCTTGTCAGGAAAAAATACAATCATCATTAATCATCAAATGTTTATATTTTACCTCGACTGTAGTATAAAGCATTTTTGTTCCTTTTGAAACTTTTAAATACAAGTAATATAACACATTACGAAAACATTATCTGTTTACTTTAACTCTCGGCATTTTACACCCATAATTCAACATTTTAAAATTAAGGCCCTCTTACAGTAGACAGAATCCTACTGCGAGTTTTCGCAACTGCTTCATAACGTTTAGAATAATAGACTAGCGAAAACTGTTCTCTTCTTTATTGTTTATCTCCTTTTCGAGAAACCTCGTGTAATTAAGTCGGATAGTTCACAATGGTGTCACCTTTCTCTAATGAGACTTTTAGAAAAAAAATAATGGTATCGTTGTAAAGTGTCTCTTTGAGTAAATTAAATTCTTAGAGAGGCATTTGAAGATGAGAGAGAAGGAATGCCGTCTTTTAATTATACAAACCTTTTTAGAAGGGGAAATTTCAAAGAATTTGGTTGCTTTTCAAAGTTATCAGAGCATAAGTTTAAATTGTTCAATGTAATAAGTGAACAAGACTGACTATTCGTCGTTCTTTTTTTATGGAAATGTAAGCGAGGGTTGATTATATAGTTACAAATTTTTTGCTTTGGCAGAGAATTACTTTAATGGGAAGTAGAGATTAACTTGCTACTTTTCTGCTTAGAGATTTAAATTAATTTGTATATCTCGACGGCACCCACACATAAGCTCTTAAAAAAAGCTTTGAATGCCAACCGACTTGATACAGAATCCAAATTTGTAATAAAATTAATTTTATCTGAGGAATTTAAATTTAAATTTTAATGTAGGAGTAGATAGAAGTTAGCATTTGTGTTTTACTTAATAAAATCATTCGAATGATTGAACTCTCTTGTTATATTAACCCCTTAACTGTGTGACGGGCTCACGCGTCTTTTCATTAACATCTCCTTTGGGTTCTTTGGGGCCAGAATCAATGGCAACTCTTTTCCAACCAAATCCAAGAAGTGAAGCGTGAAGGAAAGATGCAAGTTAGGAGGCTTTTAAGTATCAGAAGTTAGAGTAAACTGGGTGGCAATTTGAGGAATGTTATGATAATCAGTGATTCAAGCGTGAAGAGGTTTTAGAAAGATTGAGTGACAACTAACAGAAGTTATTCGTGACAGAGAACTATTAGGTCAAGATGCATACCATTGCACTCCAGTAAATCCGCAACTTCCATTAAGATTGTATTGATCACACAATCGACATTAAGGTAGGAGTGACTATTTAATATTAGGATTTATGATAGTATTGGAATTGAGTTTAGGCGAGTTAGTTATTCATAGAGGTCCATGTTACGTTATTTCAGTATTATATATATTGTGTGTTTAGCCACCGTGGATTCTCTCACATATCTATATATATAAAGGAGAAAAGTGACTCGCTCACTCACTGACTGACTGACTAATCACGATATCTCCGGAACTATTAAACCTGCAAACTTGAAATTTGGTAGGTAGGTTCCCTTCATGGAGTAGACGTCAGCTAAGAACGGATTTTGCAAAGTTCGAACTCCAAGGGGTGTTAAAGATAATTATTTCCTTTACTAAACTATTAGATGTAAAGTCGTGAAACTTGGTACACAGATTTCTTTCATAAAGTAGAGATTCCCTACATAATGATTTTTACAAAAATCGACCTCCAAGGGGCGTTGAGGGCGCTTAAGGGGCGTTATACATAATTATATTCCTTTTTAAACTATTAAACGTACAGTCTTGAAATTTGTTACGCGGATTCCTTTCATAGAGTACAGAGCCGCTGAAAATGGGTTTTGTCAAAATCGACATTGAGGCAAACAGATTCCAACTGGCGTTGTAGAGAATTATGTGGCGTTTTAGGCAATTACATAACTATTAGACCAGTCTTTTTAAGCGATTAGAGACGTGAAAAAATCTCGAAATTTAGTAAGCTGATTCCATTCATTAAGTAGAGATCCGCTATAAAATGGTTTTGTGAAAATCGTTTCCTAAGTGGCGTTGCGGGGCTTAAGGGGCGTTATACATAATTATTTCCATTTTTAAACTATTAGGCGTACAGTTTTGAAATTTGGTAAGCGAATTCCTTTCATAGAGTACAGATCCGCTGCAAAATGGGTTTTGTCAAAATCGACTCCCAAGTGGCGTTGTGGAGAATTAAGTGGCGTTATAGTCAATTAACCCCCTTTTTAAACTATTAGACGTAAAATCTTGAAATTGAGTAAACAGATTCCATTCACTGAGTAGAGATATGTCGTAAGATGGGTTTTGTGAATATCGTTTCCTAAGTGGCGTTTCGGGGGCTTAAGGGGCGTTATAGATAATTATTTCCATTTTTAAACTATCAGACGTACAGTCTTAAAGTTTCGTATAAGCGATTTCCTTTCATGGTGTAGAGATCCGCAACAAAATGGTTTTGGGGAAAATTAATCCCCAAGGGTCACTGAGGGGGATTAAGAGCGTAATAGATAAATATTTCTGTTTTTCAACTAATAGAAACACCTGCTTGAAAATTAGAAGGTATGTTCCGTTCATGGAATAAAGTTCCTTTTACAAAGATTTTTGTGAAAACAGACCCCCAAAGGAGTGGGGTTGCGAGGGATTAAGGCGTGTTATAGAAAAATTCCTGTTTTTGAATTTAACTCATTTACTTGAAATTTGTTGAGCAATTTTCTTTATTTGAATATAGTTCCACTAAGAATGGATTTTACGGAAATCAACTCCAGGGGGAAGCAGGGAGAGTTATTGGGGCGTATTGATAGACAAAATTCCCGTTTTTGAGCTGCTAAGACTACAATAATAAAATTTGGTTTGCATGCTTCTTTTGTTGAATTGAAATCCGCTAAGAGTGCTCTCAACGAGGTATTGATGATAAGAATTCCGTTTTTGCTCTGTTAGATTTAGACTTGAAATTTAGCACGCATGTTTATTTTATGGAGTAGAGATCCACTGAAAGTTGCTTTGGTGGAAATCCACTTGATTATTAGGTTAAGTGAGCGAAAAAAATCTTTCTCCTTCTATTTTAGATATAAATAGAAATTAGATATTATAATTTATGTTCCTTTTATATCAAGGGGCGAGAGTGTAACAGCTATAAATATATTTTTCAATACAATCGAATTCTTAATGCTAGATATCAATAATTAATATATATGTAAACAGTATACATATATACAACATCGGGAAATACCCAGTGAAGCGGGTGGGTAACGGCTAGTATTATTTATATCTAATCTGTTTTCTGTTTAAGTTTTAAGATCTTAATAAAGTCAAATTAAGATCATGACAGCTTCTAGTTCTTCCGTTATTCCTACACCTCTAGCTCACGCTGATAATCAAGGAGAAGGGCACCCGAGGGGGGTCCTTACAACTGCAGCCAGCATATATATCTATTTCGCTCAACCAGTGCGTTTAAGTGCCCCGAATATATGTATGCGTCTTTCCGAAATGCAGTTCTTTTATTTGCGCTGCAGTCAACACAACTATTTCGGGGACTTTGGAATGCAATAAAATTGCCTTGACAGTGTTTGCGAATGATTTACTTATCTATACATATAAATAAAAATGAAGTGTCTGTTTGTAATTTGAAATTAACAGCTTTTTACTAAATGCATTTTTAAGTATATACGGTACTTACATGCAAAAATCAGTTTTTAAAATTTTTGTCTGTCTGTCTATCTATCTGTCTTTCTGTCCCTCTGTTTGTTCCGGCTAATTTCTGTAACGGCTGGACCAATTTTGACGAAACTTTCACTGCAGATAGCTAATGTTATAAGTAATAACTTAGGCTACTTTTATTTTAGAAAAAAAAATTAGGATTCCGAGAAAATAAAATTAAAACCAATGAAATAGTGAGCAATATCCGATTTAAATAGGGATTGTTTATTTCAATAGGGATTATTTTTATTTAATAGGGATTATTTTTATTTAAAAGGGATTATTTTATTTCGCGTGCCTTCTGTATCAACGATTGCTAGAAGTTATATCAAACTTTTATCTATGATTAGGTTGCTGCCATTCGCGACATTTCCCATTCATGTCTTGATCCTAATGATTTTACAGTCCTTAACTGCATTGTCAAAGGTCATGCGTCCCTTTCACCTCCTTCTTTGTGGCTTCGTTTGAGTTCGCGTTTCACCCTACTTGCGACTTAGACCTATTTTAATCCTAAATATAGTCCTCACCCCATCGACAGTGTCAAAGGTCATGCGTCCTTTCGCCCCTTGCTTAACAAAAAGGATAGAAAAAAAAAATAAAACAAAAAAGAAACATAGAGGTTCACAAAGTAGAAGAAAAGTTTTCGTAAACTCTGCGAAGTGAATAAACACTTTTTTGTGTTAAACTCCATGTGGACGAAGTCGCGGGGGTAACAGCTATTTAACGTAAAATAAATGCATCAGTAAGTAATATTAACGTGTTACACAGCCAGATAAAAATTATTTACACTATTTTTATCGTTTATTACACAAAATTTGTAACTGTTACTCTTGCTGAGCAGGTAGGTGTTTTCAAAAATCGACCCACAAGAAAGTTACGGGGCGTCATAAATAATAACAATAATAAAAAAATCAGCAATAATATCTAAAGACTTAAAATTTAGGAACCATGTTTTTTTTGCTCAGCTGAGTTATGTAAAAAGCTTTTTTTGTTTAATTTATACAATTCACGTAAAATTAACTCATTAAAAACTTCTTTATCCTTCAGTCTGTATTTTTTAATTTTTAATTCACCCGTGCGAAGAACGGGTATACCAGCTAGTTTCAGAGTAAAATTTGCTTATTTGTGCCTCCCCCCTCCACCACAATACATTGCATACGCGTGCCTATGTAAAAAACGGCAACACTGGGGAGGGAATCGCGTCATTTTTAATCGGCAGTTAAGGGGTTAACTCTTAAAAGAATCCAACATATTTCTTTATTTTGCCGAAGAGCAGAATTCAAACTTAGAACTCTTTCGAATAGAAAATGTTTTAATATTGAGAGAAATTCATGCGTTATATGTGTATCTTATGTTCTTAAACTTTAAATCAATTCATTATGCTAAATTCTTAGTTAGTTTCAATATGCAAACTTAAAAATAAGAAACGAAAACATTCTATCATTGAAGTGCATTCTTTACCGGAGAAAATGAAGTATATCGGGAAATTGAAATGAGTAGTTTATTAAAACATGTTCTTTATATACCATAAAGAAGCTGGATATAATATTAATATTGGATTATTTTATTAACTGGTAAAAAATGCTGTATAATGATTTTAATATTGATAAAATTAACTTAAAAAAGATTCCATAATTTTAATTTCAAACAAAATGCATCCTAAAAAATACCTAATGCCCCTCCCATCCCCTCTTCGCAATGCCTCGGAGCACATGGGTCAGTTTCAAAACTGTTTTCTATTTATCAATGTGTCCCAAGTTATAAGGGTTAGTTCTGTTCCAACATCAGACGTAGTCAGCCTTAATACTATCATATTGCAGTGATACCTCTGAACGCGCGCGCGCGTGTGGTTTTACCCACAATTTAAACAATCTGGAATAGAAGCGAAAAAGTTCGAATGCAGTTTGTCTGGGATTTCAACGTTTAAAGAAGTTTGGTGGTAAGTGTTCTGGGGGCAAATATATTGTAAACTATATTCCGTTGCAAGCATTCCGTTACTGGGTCGTAAGGGATGGCAGGTTACGGATAGGAGAATCTAAGGGATGTATGTTCTTGTGGGTCCCATGATGGGTAACCAGAACCTGTACTATCCCTTAATGTTCTCACTACAGTGAAAACATCTCGTGAGATTTTCCGTTTTTATTTTCACTGTGCTCTGCTTCTCATAATTATAAGGAAAAACAAATATTTTATTTTTTAACCAAATAGTGGACGTTATTTAAGTAATTATAATTTTTGTATAAATTAAAGTTATATGGGTAGGCATTTTTTTTTGATAAAAGAAAAACACAGCCTAAAAGGTCTTTTGACACCTTCATAATTATAAGGATAGTTAAGTTTTTCATAATTTTTTACAGTTATTCTATGAGTTAATATTTCGTGGGGAGAGGGGCTCCTACCATAGTGAGTACAATTCAGTCTCGCATATTTATAGAAAGGATCAGTACCATCCAGTGCAGCATATGGATGTAATCATCCAGGTCATCGAATGAAATTACGCTGCCTCTGATTTGCATACAATTTTCTAACAATATAAGTCTAGGCATTTCCTGCAATTTTTAAGTTTGAGGTATTAGTTTGCTATGTCAAAATATTGGTATTTTTTTTCTACAAACTATTTTTTGCTGCTTTAAAAGCGTAATAAGAATCTCCATATTTTATTGAAAAATAAAATTATTACTCGTAACACGCTAATACTTCTCATGTTGATAATAGCAGCTCCATGTACTAAATTCGTTTTATTCCATTAGCTGAAATTGCTCCCCGGAACATCAAAGATCCGCTTTTGAAAATCTTCTCCATCTGAAGTCTTTCTCTGTCTTGAGATTATGCCAATAGCAGTTAAAACCATCTGTGTCATCAAGATTAAAACGTTTCTCATTCGATAATATAACAGTTTCTTATCCATGTTATCTCTAATACACTTTAGCACAGTTCCTCTTCGTATCATTATGTTTATACATTTTGACATTTTGTAAGCTCACGATTATTTCAAATACGTAACTATTGACTTTAAAACTTTTCCATGACCATCACGGGTAGGACATATTTTTCACAAGAGCAGCGGGACAAATAATACGTCTTCTATTTCTGTGAGACGGTTTTAATTTTTCACTGGATCACTTTCGTACCGAATCATCACTTCTATGTTTGATCACATTCTAGAGCGGTTTCAGGTTTTTAAATTTGTTTAGCTTTGCGGTTAATTGGCATTCCATTCCCATGTAAAAGCTACGGTTTTCCCGCTTCAGTTCCAGAAAGTTCTTATCCTCAAAGCATTTTAGTTACTATCTGTCCGAGGAAATTTAGAAGATTGTGCATGAATCATGTTAGACTGGTAGTTAAAAAAAATTCAAATGAATTTTAATTTTTCGTTCGTATGTTAAATGAAACAAATAAAAATAAAATCTTGGTTGTCCTTATAGTTATGAACATTAAAAAACTAACTTTGTTTTTATACTTAAATAATAATTATTTCGATTTCTTTCATCAAGATGTATTGTGTGTTTTGTCTACTCTCATTAAATGATTTTTTCTTAAAATATCGACTTTCCTTATAAATATGAGAAATAGTATATTTATTCAATGTTCACGCACACTTTGTATCAGTGGCTCTTAAACTGTGGTTCCTGGGCTCCTGGGAGTCCCCAGCACCTTTCTCTGGGGTCCGTGAAAATCTCATCCAATGTTAAGATTTCCCTCTTTCACTCTGAAAGGCCTCGTGGAAAAATTGAAACATGTACCATTCTAGACAGATCATTCATTTGTCACCAATGAAAAAACTTTATATAGAACATGTATTTTGATCAAGAATATTATTTCACTTTTTTTTATCGTTTGCAACTGCATGACCTATATTACTACAACGTAATGTTTTCAAAAATTATATAATAAAAACACATATGTTAAGATTAAGAGCTGAATTCATAGCATGCCAATAAGATAAATGTGTTCAAAATCTGATGGTCTGAGATGACAGACTGATACATCGAAAGTTTCAAGAACCGCTGTATGCCATTACTTTTAGTCGTAATATTCCAGTACCATAGTATTATTATGTATAAGATAACGAATCCAGAATGTAATACTAATCTTGGAGTACTTCTATACCTGAAAAAATAGTCCGAATTTGGGTCCTATTACTTAACACCAAGCGAAGACAGCCTTAAGAGGGAGAGGTGGAGGGGGTGCTCTTGTCCTGATTTAACGAACGAAGTTTTTGGAATAGTTTAAGTTCCATTCCATGGTACTTAAACTATTCCAAAATCTTCGCTTAAATATTATTCGAAAACATTACTTTACAAAAATTTTAATGCACCACATAAAAAGTCTTCTATCTATAATATAAGTAAGAGATCTGAAAATATTGAACATTGTTACCTAAGAATAAAATTTAAATTCATGTTTGCATAAACCTCTGCTTTAACGTATAGTACACAACGATATCACATATCTTGGAAAAAGAGGGCAGCATATATGCTTGAGAACAAAATTTATATTCATATTTACTTGGATGTTTTGGGTATTGATCCATATTACATAATGATATAGCAAATTCATATTGACATTTCTTCCAATAGCAGCCTTGAAAATATCGAAAATGCCTCTCAGGCAGTAAAGGGGAATTCAACTTAACCCATAATATATTTTCATCTCACAGGAATAGCGATTCTTAAGTAAGACATCACGCGTCATATTACGTGATTGATTACATTTTGGACTTTTTTTTCCTTCTTGACTCTGGCGCTTTAATAAGGGGCTATCAGTCAAAAATTCTTCTTAAATTTACCAATCATTTTATTCTGCCGACTCATCGTTTGATTGAACTCGCCAAGGGGCTTTATACCGCTTTCGGTGACTATTTAATGCTCAGAACCTGTAATTTTGAACTGGAGTGATGTAAATAAGTTGGATCTGAATATTTTAGATATTCATGTAAGAGTTTCGTGTAAAGATGCTTGGCATTCTTCTGAGTTTATACTCTTGTTATGTTGCCGAGTGAAAGAGAAAAAAATTGTTTTGGAGAATCGCATTTCTCGAAATTTAATTCAGTAAATAAGAAATGTTAAAAATCATGAATTAAAAAAATATCAATGTTAAAATTTTTCTGAAATGGGTTGCTAGAATTGTATAGCCCTAGTGCTACTGAAAACCCACCGTTTAGAAGAGCTGAGACAGGGGCGTAGCTACCGCCCTATCAGCCGTATCAATGATATGGGGCCCCAAGCTACAGGGGCCCTGACAAGTGTAATTACAGTCCTACTAACAGGGCTTCCATATCTAAAAAAGGGCCCCGAAAGAATTTTGATACAGGGCCCCTTCAGAGCTAGCTACGCCAGTGAACTGAGGCGCGTTAAATCTGTCAACACTGATAAACCTAGCGCTGGCATAGTTTATATAGGACAGCAATGGCGAACCATGTGACACAACATTTTGGGCACTCCACCGTTTAAAATAACAAAGTTCACTATGAAGTATTACGAACGATCGCGAGTGATCGGTAGCGCGATGGCGGGGATTTGAATCCAGATACATTTAACTATTTGAAGAAGCTGGCTTATGTCTTTTTAACCATATTTTCATCTACCTGTGCTTGTGAGTCATTATTTTCAGAGATGAATATCATTAGAGACTTCCTAAGGACGCTTTTGGCAGATGACCCCAATTCAGCATGCATTCTGCTAAAAGTAATATCTTGCAGTCCCAATTTAAGTTATTTGCCATCTAATTTGCAACAACAGAAGTCACACTAATGGTACTATAAATTGAATTACACGTTTTACTAAAACAAGTACTACTATACAGTGCAAAACGTTTTTATCGTCGTATATAAAGAGTGTTGAGGTGTTAGTATTTAGTTTTATTATTTTCCCAATAATCACAAATCAAACTTATATTTGACGGCACGCCTATACTTCATTAAGTATTTCTTTAGAAAAAATGGCACGTTGATCCATAAAGGTTCACCCCCCCGATATAGGAAGTGCTAGTTCAGGTGTCATCTTCGTCACTTGACCGATATTCAAAATTACTTTTTTTTTTTTAATGGACCGCATTTTGAGAGTCTATTTTTTGCAGACATAAAGTCCTCAAGTGCTTGAGCCATTTCATTGGTGGTACCATCTAGTGGCGATTCCCGTTACCAAATTTCTGAAACTTGAAGTTATTCAATTCAAGGTCTCATTGGATGATAGATATGGCCAAGATTTAATTTTGCCCCAAAGTATCGGAGCCAAAATGATTCTCAAGGGATCTCTAACATGCTTGCTTACGCTTTTTACATCCAGAAAATGTATCAACTCCAGCCGGGATCGAACCCGCAACTTTGGCTTATGACGCGGATGCGCTATCTCTAAACCACCGAAATGACGGTTCAAAATTCCGAGGTCCGTCACCAATGGTCTCCGTGTTGCATTTTAGCATTTAAAACCAGTGGCGCCCACAAGGGGAGGGTCCTGGGGGTCCGGCCCCCCCCCAAAGCTCTTGGTTTTTTTTTTCGATTGATTATAATTTTAAGTATATAAAACGTAAAATTTAATTAAATATTTGTTTTTAATGATTAATTTTTTAATTAATACTAGTTATTAATTCAATAATTAGTTTTTTGCTGTGTTTTGTTCCCTAAAATCGACAAAATCAAAAGGAGCATGATACAAGAATGGTGGATTTTCAACCCTGGACTCCCCCTTGGAAAACTTCTGTGTGCGCTACTGCTCAAAACACACACTTATCCTAGAATTGTGAAGCTTACGGAACTGGTTATAATTGTCAAGAGTCATGTATATACTGAATGTGTAATGCTTAAAGTTAAAACTTACAATAAAGCATTTTTGTTGAGTATTTGAAATATTTTCTTTTAAAAAGCTATAAAAACATTACATTATAAAAATTTCAAGAAACAATTATAAAAATTTATTTTTTATAAGTTGCTTGGCATTTATTATTTCTAATAAATAAGATATTTCTAACTGCAAATAGTTTCTTTCTTTCAGTTAAAAAATATTATATTAAGAGTTGTCTTTTAAATTTGCATAACATTCTGCGAAAAATGTACCCTATCTGTTTTATGTTTTTTAATATAAAGGAGAAAAGCGACTCACACACTCACTCATCAAGCTATCTCAGTGACTATTACATCTACAAACTTGTGCTTCTTTTACGGAGTAGAAGGCATTTTACAAAAATCTACCCCAAAGGAGCATTGCGAGGGGTTAAGATGCGTTATAGAGAAATGTTACTGCTTATGAACTGTTATACCTACAGACTTGAAATTTGATAAGTTGATTTTTGAATGATTGTTGATTTGATGAAATTTGATTCGTTTCTTTTGTTGAGTAGAATTCCACTAAAAATGGGTTTTGTGGCAATCCACTGTGGGTTGGGCGGGGGGTTACAGGGTGTAAAAGATAATTCTTCTTCAATTTTAGAAATCCAAGTCCTATCCTTTTTAAATCAAGACGGTTATAAAAAAGCTTTTTAATTCACTCGAATGTTTAATTTAAAGACTTAGATATTAATAATTCATATAAACTGTAAAAATTCATACAGCATCATGAAAAGTACCCAGCAAAGCGGTGGGTAGTATATATATATCTTAATTGCATTTTATATAAAATATTAATACTGAATATTTCAGAGGTTTACATCAAGCACAAAAAATCGTGAGACTTATGTCCATGGCACGTCATTTTGTACCTCCTCTACTTTGCTTCAAATATGATAATGAAGTCCTGTCACAGAAAAAAAAAAACTTTATGTAATAAAACTTCTTTTCAAAATATAGAAACCTCAAACTGATCTTTCCTGGAACAAGAAAAGTCATTAAGGTCAATAATTTTCCTTGTTAACAAATTGTTCCTTTTCATCGCTTGCATGGGTCTCTTTGTTATAATGGCAAATGTTACTTTTCAGTCGAAGAGGAAACATACCTACAACCATCATCTCTTCCTATTTTTTTTAAAGATCTATAAATCACTGTAAAAATGTTGGTAATTGTTAGTCAACCCCCTCCCTATGAGAGGGGAGGTCATAGCTATTCACGTCTGGCAGCTGAACGAGCCAGGCGTCAAGCTTAAGATTTACGACGTGTGTTTTTATGAAGCATTTGCAATCACCTAAGTCCATATATGCCAGGACTCTGTGGGAGACCTGGCTTGTCTTCTGTTCCTTTTCCCCATTCACAATGCATTCCACCTCCTTGCATATCCCCCAGTGCGCAATTCATCACCCTTGGAGCAGAGTGGGGGGGAACACCACCAACAGCAACAAGAAAAAGAAACGAAACTTTATTTAGTACCTCTACGAAGAGAAGAGGCCCAAATGATGTCCACTCCCCCGGGCATACTCAGGGGTACGACCCCCCATCTCTTTTATTTGTTTACTTTTGTATGGGATTCCTTATCTGCAGCTCCCCTAAGTGACTGGTGATTCATGGGGATTTAAAGGAGGTGTGTGGCGATGACAAATTGTTTTTTACTGCCCGCCCCTTGCCATAATGGGTACATCGTTGAAAAAACATCTTCGTGTGGCGATAGTAGCGGACTGGTCTGCAATCTGACGTTGTCGTCCTTTTTTTAGTTCTTTTCCTAGACAGTTGCTACCTCCCACGACGGGCGCGGAATTAATAGTTGGAAGAATAGTTCCGTAGTTTTTGTTGTAGGGTATAGTGAGAGGAGAGAGGGAATGCGAACAGAGAGAGAGAGAGAATATGTTAGAACGTGGGAAAATTTTTGACGTAAAGGTAAAGCAAAATAGCAGTGTTCCTCTGTTGTTCTCTGAGTTTGTTGTAGTTTAGCGGGGTAAAAAAATATTTAATGGCGTTTCGAAATAAGTGTTATTTGAACCACTGATCCGTGTAATCAGACATATTTATATTCATCATTTTTTTTAAAAGAATTTGCTTTGTCTTATTTTGTTGAAAACTAAAAAGAAGCATGTGCTCTGTCTGAAATATAAGAAATACGTGTAGCTTGTAAAGCATGTTAAATTCTTAAATTGTTCTAGAAGATATAAAAGTGTCTTGTCTGTTCTGAAATTTATTTCAATTTGGAGGGGAGGAGATGGTATGTAACCACTCTCTTCTTGGGTTTTATAAGCTAAAATAGAAATTATTCTTATAAAAACTCAGTAGTTTTCAAACACAAAAATGGTGAAACTTTTTAAAATATTTTATCCTCATTTAAACGAAAGCCTAGTTTTCTTGAGAGGAAAATAAAAATTATCCTATTCAATCCTTTTTATTGTTTTGAAAACAGTTCATCAGAGTACTTATTTTGATGTGAACCGATGGTTTTTTCTCATAAATAAAAATATACCCAATATACTTCCTTTATATTTTTATACTAAATGAAAATTTATCGTTGTATATTAAACCCTACACTTAAAGGTGGAAGATCTTGAAAACATTGTATACACACGCAAGATGATAAATGGGAATATGTTCTGTTGATGTTGAGATATTTTCTTGTGCTCCTTTTAACATTTCTCAGAAGCAACCTTACATAATATTTAATTGATAATTAGTTTGTTCTCATACTTTGATTTCAATAAATTGATTTTCTTTTGCTTAATTTGTGTTTATGTATAAATAAAAATAGTTTGAGATTAAAAATAATTTTTTGGCAAGATATTTAAAAGGAAAATGAAGTTGGAACCATTACCACTGCTCTTATCTAACATAACTTAAAAATTAAATAAAATTTTATGAAACTATTAAATATATATATATATATATATATATATATATATATATATATATATTATAAAATAAATATATACATATATATATATGCTAAAAATAAATTCGACACTTAATTCAAATAATTTCTAAACACAAAAGCAAATTTGCAATTCAAAAAACTTCTAATTGCATTATTTCATTCAAAATCGTTTGCCCTCGTGAATATGTTTAAATATGCAATGCATTTTGGGATTATTAAATTCTAGCATTATAAAATGTTTTATGTTTATTCTAAAATATGTTCATGGTTATTAATATAATATCTGTAATATATATTATTTTCACTAACATACTATTATTCCGTTTATAGCATCCAATATCCAATTTAAGGCAGCTATTTAAATCGTTTACTGCTTTTCCATTTTAATGCGAGTCGTGCAAAGACTCGGAAAAACTTCTTTTCCGCTCTTGAATTCAAATGAATTTGAAACCTAGAAAAGTTGAGTTTTATGATACTCTCGTGAGGTCTTAAATTTAAAATTGTAGCCTACTGTGGAAGAGCTAGATTTCTCTTTACTTAATAGTCACCATAAATAATCCAATCATTGTGCGAATTTTGTAGGTTATTATTTTAAGAATTTTCTGAGCGTTGTATATGTTTTTACTTTGTGTAATCTTTTTTAGTAAAATATAATCTTTACTAAATTTTACTTTTTTTCATTTCAGGTGAGTTTAATTCATTCTTTTCACATAATTTTGAAATGGATTTGGTAAGAAAGCAATTTTTATATGCATGTGTTTTTCTTTGAATATATACAGTGGGTCACAAAAGTATTCATACACTTGCAATTTCTTATAAAATTTAATGTTTTCGACTAATAAAAAATTAATATATTGTAACTGTAATTTTTTATGATATCTGCAACTTCTTCTTAATGGAATGACATAATTAATTTTTTAAAAACAGTATAACCATTTTTTTAAAAAAATTAATTATCAAAAAGCTATTAAAAATTACGCCACAAGACTTCATACACTTAACAAAAATCTCAACTTAGCTTTAAATATCATATTTCTTTCTTAATTTAGTACTTAGTAGGATATCTTTTAGTGTCCACAACAACTTTTAAACGTCTTAGTATAGATTTAATCAGTTTTTTTTTTGTAATTTCTGCATCGATTTTCCTCCATTCTTCTGTGACTATTGTTTTTACTTCACATTTTGTGTTTGTTTGTCATGTTTTTTTTACATCAGAATATCACCAAATGTGTTCTACTGGGCTAAATAAAGTGATTTAGGAGGTGTTTTCCTAATTTGGGGGCAGTTATAGAGACCAGTGGCATACAATGAGAGCACTTCACTTGGCGTCATTACCCTGTTAAAAAATTGAGTAGTCTCCAATATCCAAATTTCGGGTGGATAATTTAAAATTTCTCTTTAAAATAATTAAATAGAGCTCATGATTCATAATACCATGAAAAAATACTAAATTACCTAATTCTGAGGCCAATTTACCTCCCCCTTCCCCCGCCAGAACATGGAAGCGAAGGAGTTCTTGTTCCACATAAATTCATGGGATTAAACTCCTTATTTTTTTCCGTCGGAACAAAAAATGTTGAATTATCTGCTATCCTAATCATTTGCTGTCAATTTTGAGTTTTCTGAAACTTAATTCCTAGAATCTACTTGGATCAATAAAACATGAAGGTAGATGTGTTCTTGCGTAGGGGTGTAAATCAGACACAAAACTTGATAATTTGGTATTTTTTGTTGATATTGTGAATCATGAGCTCTATTTAAATATTTTAAAGCGAAATTTTAAATTATTCGCCTTAAATTTGGATATTGGAGACTACTTAATTTTTTAACAGGTTAATGACGCCAAGTGCACTGCTCTCATTGTACGCCACTGGTGTCTCTATAACTGCCCCCAAATTATGAAAATCACTTTATTTAGCCCAGTAGAACATATTTGGTGAAATTCTGATGTAAAAAAAAAGACATGACACAAACAAACACAAAATGTGCAGTAAAAGCAATAATCACAGAAGAATGGAGGAAAATCGATGCAGAAATTATAAAAAAACTGATTAAACCTATACCAAGATGCTTAAAAGTGGTTGTAGACACTAAAACCTATCGTACTAAGTACTAAATTAAGAAAGAAATGCGATATTTAAAGCTATGTTGAGATTTTTGTTAAGTGTACGAAGACTTTTGTAGCGTAATTTTTTAGAAGCTTTTTGATAATTAATTTAAAAAAAAGTTATACTATTTTTAAAAAATTAATTACTTCATTACATTAAGAATAAGTTGCAAATAATATAAAAAAAAATTACAATTATATACAATATATTAATTTTTATTGGTCGAAAACATTTAATTTTATAAGGAATTGCAAGTGTATGAACACTTTTGTGGCCAATGTATATAAATATTTTTTCCTATATAACTTTGAACTTAATATGTTATATAGATTGTTGTCGTTCTTGTTTTTTGTACAAATTATTGAAATATTCAATGTATAATATTAAAAATGTTGGGAAGCCAGTTCTCTTAGGTTCAAAATAAAATTTAAAATGAATTTAATCCTCAATATTAAATATGTTTTATTTTTGTCGTCTCATCAATTAATTTTGCTGTTTTTATCAATTAAATTTATGTAAATTTTGATAAGAAATGATTTTTGGAAGGTGTGATCTATTTCAAACCATATGTATATTTATAAAAGTATATTAAAAATAACATATATATATATATATATATATATATATATATATATATATATATATATATATATATATATATATATATATATATATATTAAAAGAATTTGGTTCATTGAAACAAAGATTGGGAATACATATTAAAAAGTATTAATGGAAAAAGACTTTTTAAATAAGACTTTTTTGTTTAAAAAATATTTTATAAATACTTTACAGATTATCTTTAATTTACGTTTCAAATACAAAGAAAAAAAATAGCTGTTTAGTAACACAGCATAAATAAAAACAACCAACATTATTAATATAAACAACAGGATGGTGAATATGGTTTTAAAAAACATAAAAAAAGAAACAAATACGATTTAAAAAATAAAAAAGTTCAAGCAGAATTTTTAAATTTATTTGCTGTAGCATGTTGCTATATATATATATATATATATATATTATATATATATATATATATATATATATATATATAATTTTCAATTTTTTTTTTCATTAACTTACTAAAATAATTCTGAAGATAGAGGGGAAATCTCCCTAGATTTTTTTTTTGGCGTTCTTTCGCAAAAAGCAACTCTAATTCAATTATTTTAACTCAATTACATGTGTTCTTTAATGATTAGAATCTAATCTGTCACCAAATGCCAGAGTCAGCTAGCTTGCAAAAACATCCTATCATTCATTTTTGCTATTTTTATCGGCTAAACATCTGCGAAATCCGCAAACAAATTTAAAAAGGGGGATACATAACTACTTTTCTGTGCTTCTATATTTTTTTTCATCTTTCGAACATTCTTGTTGATTATATATCTGAAACAAGAATAAATAACACACACAAAAGAAAGAAACGTTAGAACAGTTAAAATGGCACGAAAAGAAAAAAAAGAACGAAGAATGGAATACTGGATCGATAAAAATCTTACTCAATACAAGAAAAGGTGGCAAAAGAAAAGAACAAAATGGTGAGACCTACCACAAAAGAAAAGAATATAGGGATAAAGCTGTCTTTTTTACCCTAAAAATGAAAAACAGAAGTAAAAGATGGAAGAGGAAACAGAATGACAAGGCTTTTGGAGAAAAATGTGTATATCCGTTTCCAAGATGTCGCACAAAAAGAGGAAAAGAGAACATAGGACCCCCTTTGCGCTGAAGAAGCATTAATTTTTATTTCTTGTGGTTCTGTTATTGTTTTTTTCCCCTCCTGTCTTTTTGCCGAAGTCATTCGTTTGGCCACTTTGCCTGTTCTCGTTTGTTCCCTCATCTGTGACAACGAACTCAGAATTACTTCTGATTGTTTCTTTGTAAAAGGTCGTTTAGAAGTGGTGATGTCATCTTGTGTATGGTATGTATCAGTGTGTGGCTATATTAGATGGTCAGGTGATTTAAGTAGACTCTGCAGCCAAGTCGTTACAGGCGGCATTACGGAGACAATTTATATCTCCGTCTTGCGGGGCAAAATGTAACACATCGTTAAACCCATCTGAATGTAATTGACGGATCTTGTTGGATGAATATAACAGAGCTCAAATGCAGTTAGTTGCACGAATGCGTTGATATGCGTAAGGCTGAGGATTTAATTTCGGAGATGTAATTAAACTGAATCTACAAGTTATTTTGATACATTCAAATACATGTTTACATTAACATATACGTTTTTTTTACATTAAAACTACGCCTACGTCTCGGTCAAAATGTTTACCTTGTTTATTTGATTTATTTAGTTTAATTTTCTTATTAAATTAAAGGAAATTCTGTTAATATACGTAATTAGCCACTGCTCACTCATTTCGTTGGTTGTTTTGTATTATTGTATGACTGTGCATTCTTTTAAAGTTATGGATATCTAAACCCCAGCCCAGCATTAAACTTCCAGTTATGTTCAGAAACATTTTTATAGCTCCTATAGACTTAGATTTTCTCACTGGAAGTATATTTATCTTTTAGACCCTCATATATAACTCCCCCCCTTCCCAGATTTCTACAAAACTTTTTCTTACAGGATCTCCTCTCAACAAACGCGAAATCTATTTGTCAGATTTTACGTTTGTTGATCTAATAGTTCAAAAAAGGAAAATGTGTGTCTATAACGCTCTCGTTACCCCTTCTTTATCCCTGGGAGTCGATTTCCACAAAGCACCGTCCTCAGCGGAAATCTACTCAGCAATGATACTTGCTTGTTAAATTCTGTTAATCGAATACCTAAAAAAAAGGGAATTTTTGTCTATAACGCCTCTTTAAATCCCCTTACGAGTTAGTTTCCACAAAACCAATTTTTAGTGGATCTTTATTCAGCAAAAGAAACTTATCTACCAAATTTCAAGTCTCTATGACAAAAGGTCATTCATACCAAGGCAGTAAGTAGCGAGCGGAGCGTTAAAGATGTAGCCAATCAGAATCCTTAATTCACTTCTACAAGCACCCCTGATTGGTTACATCTTACTGCTTTAATGCCAAAGATCTCCCGATGCAGTGCCGGTTTATCCATTGGGCGTACAGTGGACGGGGCCCGGAAGGATTCGGATAAGCTGGACTTAACCAGGTTTTCTGGTAAAAAATTTTGAGCCGCCAGTGCCAAGGGAGAAAGATCTTCTGCACCTATGGTCTGAAATGAGCTGAAATCGGCAATGTCCTGATGAGAGAGTGAATGAGCTGCTTTTCTTCGATATACATATACATAGAGATAGAGTTTTTTTAGTTAAATAATACATATTGTAATAGTGAAACCCAAACATAAAGAGAGGGAGAGAGACTATTATTTTCATTAGGAAGAGGTCTTTTATATTTTCAAATCATTGATTTGTTTCAAATGCGTCATTTTTACTCAGATTTTGTTGTTCTTGTATGTATGTAGCCCAATGGCTGAGTAAAGTATCGCACTTCCACACCACAGGTCCAGGGTTCAAACGCCGGACTGGGCAAGGTTGACTCAGGCTTTCATCCCTTCAGTGGGTTGACAAGTCAGTAAGTACCAGGTTTGCTTGGGATCTAAGCGCTGGGATTTTTCGTGATACTGATCGTCTGACCGGAAAACATGTTCATGCACCTTAGTACCTAAGGTCACGAAAACCGAAACGGGCACAGTGGGCCTTGGCCAACATGGGCTGTTACCAGTAACGCACACAGGAATTTTTCAAAGGGGAGGGGGTCCGGAGTCAAAAGTTCACCATTCTTGTATCATGCTCCTTTTGAATTTGTCGATTTTCGGGAACAAAACACAGTAAAAAACTAATGATTGAATAAATAATTAGCATTAATTAATAAAATTAATCATTAATAACAAATAATTAAATTTTACGTACTATGTACTTAGAATCTAACCAATCGAAAAGAAATCAAGGGCTTTGGGGGGTCCGGACCCCCAGAACCCCCCTTGTGTGTGCCACTGGCTGTTACACCACTGATTTTAGTTTGTATATAGAAGCCAGCTAGGGTGCATGAGTGCTAATTTTGTATTCGATCCATTTTTATCGTATTCTTATATTTTGCTTCTTTTGGTAGTGAAGTACTATTAATTCAGTTTGATTTTAATTGATGTTGCATTTTGAACGTATGCTCTGAGAGTCAATCAATCGTTGAATCTTACGCTAAATATTTATTCGTATGAATCACACGCGCAGGAAGTAAAATTTTCTACCGTATTCTCTTTATTACTTTTTTAAAATTTTCTTTTGATATTTCTACATTCAGTATTCTTCTGACATTATTTTTAGTAGCATTTAATTAATAAGTCTCCATATCCTTGGGATGAACCCTGAATTCTCTTAGTGTAAAAAATAAAAAATAGTACATAAATGATCTAATCCAATAATGGTGTGTTTCATCAAACGCGCGCGAATTGATCAATAAATTCCGCCGGCACCTTCTGTTAAAGAATTATCCAACTGTTATTAAATTATGGAAATACGTGTGGGTAAGCAAATATTTATCGTTCGGAAAAAAATGTGTATGGATGTATTATTGATTAATGGAAAGTATATGAATATTAATGTTTCAAGATTCTTGAGTATCTTAAATTGAAATGAATTCTATAAAATAAGGATGAAAAAAGGAATGAATATTATTAAATTCGTGTCCATGACTGATTTACTCATTGCATACAATCTATGAAATATTAATATTTATACGTTTAATATTTATGAATCAAATAGATCGACAGAAAAAAAAACAATAGATGACTGAATTTACGAGAAAAATAGTAAAAATAAAAAATGTAACACATTTCTATTATAAATACTTGATGTATTCAGTGCCTTGGGAGAAAACGTCCAGTGCATATAAGAGTTTCTGCGAACATTTTATGATAATTATAAAAAATCCATGCTTTTATTAGATAAGAATATGATTTAGTAAAAAATTTAAAAATTCAGTATTTTTTTTCCCTTGTTCATTTTAGATATTGACCGAGGTTCACAAAATTACGAGGCCTGTTGCTATTAGTCCTCGTATTGATTTACATTGCGACGTTAATAAATATTTACTCGCTCCATTTTAAAAATATAGGAAAAATACTGTAATCAAATTTCATCGTATGATTAATAAAAGTAAAAGACCACCTTCACACTTAATTGTGGTGAAAATAATTCCAATGACAAGTAATTTCTTTTGTTGAAATATCCCTAAGCATTAATATAAGGGTCATACCTAGAGGCCGAGTGGTGCGTATCGCGCTTCCGCACCACAGGTCCGGGGCTCTAACCCCGGGCTGGGCAAGGTCGACTAAAGGCCGTATCGCACGTACGTTTTCCATGCAACATTTTCGTCCAATTTTTGGACTGATCTGAGGGGAAAGGGTTGCCGCAAACAAAATGGCATGTTCTGACGTCAGCTGCGCTCTATCTCCACATTGAAAAATTACTTGCCGATTTTTCTGCTTCGGAAAATGAACTTCCAAAATTATTTCTTTTATTTCGCTTGCGCTTTTGTTTATGGGCGTAAACAGAAAATGAGCACCATCCTGCTTAAAATATTATACACCATTAAAATATTATACGGCATACCTGATGTGTTAGACGAAACCGAAGCCGCCATCTTGTTTATGACGTGGGGCGCCGAAGAGCCCCATTGGCTAGAATTTCAAGCAACTTTTGTGTGGAACAATTTTTTTAGCTCACTACTAAAAAGTTGTACGAAAGCCGTTGCTATAGCAACTGAGTACAAATTGCACGAATTGGACGAAAAATTGCTTGAAATGTGTACGTGTGATACGGCCTTAAGCCCTTCACTCCTTAAGTGGGTTGATAAATAGGTATCAAGCTTGCTTAGGGACTAACGCTGTGGGGCTCGCTTCAGACTGACCACCTGATCGGGATATCTGCTCATGCACCTCAGCGTCCAATAGTCATGTATACTGAGATGAACACAGTAGATCTTGGCACTCATGAGCTGTTGCGCCAGAGAGTTTTGTTTAATATAAGGTTCAATTCCAACATAATGGATTGCAACATAGAGGTCCGTATGTTATCTCTCTCAATATAAAAAGAGTTTATCGTGATGCTACAAGAAATTTATTTGTGCATAAGGTATAGTTAGTAAAAATGGGTCACAAAAATTTGAATTTAACTTAAAAGGAGCGCCAAGAACTTTTTGTGTGTGCCTAGGATTTCCTTCTCTGCCTTCCAGCACTTTCTGGAAAAATTCACTTACGTCATAGATATTGAAGTTATAGATCTCTCCAGTGATTTCCCGAAGCATCCATATGGTTGCCTAGTCGCCAAATTTGGACACCAAAGATGATGCCAACTAGGCTGTATCACCAATATCTCGCCAAGTTTCACTGAAACGCCATTATTATGTAAGAGACGATGTTGCTTGCTAATATTGCAATTTTAGAACTACATAATACATGTAAATAGTTTTACAATTTGATCAATGAGTATGAACCAATGGCGCACAAAAGGGGGTCCTGGGAGTCCGGATCCCCCCCGAAGCCCTTAATTTTTTTCCCGATTGATTATAATTCTAAGTTTATAGTACGAAACATTTTATTAAGTATTTGTTATTAATGATTAATTTTATTAATTAATGCTAATTATTTATTCAATAATTAATTTTTTACTGTGTTTTGTTCCCGAAAATCGACAAAATCAAAAAGAGCATGATACAAGAATCAACCCCGGACCCTCCCCCTTGAAAAATTCCTGTGTGCGCTACTGGTATGAACAGTTGAATAATTTGCTATAATGGGGGATTGGTACACCGTTTGGTGGACAGGGTCTCCCATTCCTAGAAATGAATAAATACAATTCAGAAATACTATATAATATGCGTATTAATTTTTTCTTTAAAAAAAATTATAACATTTTAGTATAAAAAAGGAAACTTGGCATTCAATTCTAGGGAAAAAAATTAATTTAAACATGAATGAGTAGTGGGATATATACATAAAGGGAGGGAGGTATTTAACTCCCCCCTCTTTCTTAGCTCAATATATTTTTAATATTTAGCATAAAGATTACGCTTCTGAGTTTTCGTCTGCGTATCTTAAGTATGAACTTTTCCTCATCAAAAAATACTGCGCATGAATAATATAATAAAAATATTACTTTTTAAAATAATAATAACTGTGAAAACAGAATGCGATATTAATGATAAACCTTTTCTATCTGTTGGAAAAAAGGTTAAGAGTTCTGTGGTGTTTTATTGCATTAGATGAAATAATGAAGAGCGGGGAAAACGGATAACCTTAAAAATCTGCCTATAATGAACACCATAATTCAATTAAATTTTTATTGATAGAACGTAATACGAACAGAAAATAATATATTATAACTTTTAATTAATTAGGAGAGGATTATTAATATAATATAAGATATTCAGATATTATTTTTCTTTTAAGTAGGCAATTGCCCAAATGGGTACACAAAATACTCAATTTTAATTCCGGAGGTTTCTGGTAATCAGTTTAATACCACATGCTAATTTATTATCCCGAAGCGATCTTGTGTAAGTTCACCTTTATAATTAGGCTAAAGGGAATGAATGATAAGGCAATTTTTAGAACTACAAGGAAAAGTTAATTACGTTTTTACAATGAAATGTTATAATTAGAAAAATTGCGAGGATATTTATCTGACAATATTTGCAATAAAATTAAGCAAAATATTTGTACTGTTTCAATGTTTGACGACTTAATGGTTTTGCTAAACATCCGAAGAATTTAAGTTCATGAAAGGCAGTGATATTGTAATTATTCTAATAGCATTTCAGAAACAGCAAACGGGGTCGTGGTTAGCGCATTATAAAACTTCACTATGTTTCAGACTAATAATATATTGATGCATATAATAATTAAATATTTTTTGTAAGGAAATTGCCACTTTTTTCTTCTTTTGGCTATCTTATCGGCGGTGTTTTTTTTTAGCAATATTTTACCAATCCCTTCTAGGGAATAAACCTAGGAAACTTGCTAAACATTAAAAATAATAGACTGTATTCCCAGTGAAACCTAAAACATCGACCCAATTCGTCAATTTGGCATAAAAATGCGGGATATGGTTGAAACGAGAATGCATTAATAATTGTAATTGCATTAACACACAATTATTCTTTTAAGGAGACGAACTGAGAAATGCATTAGGAGCTATCGCAAAGTTTTAATTAATAACAAAATAATCGAGATATATACTGAAACTTTATATTTATTGTACATTCTTTAGACTTTTCATTGCGGTAACCATTCAAAATTATATACCGAGTTTCTTATGGCGGCGGTAGCCGATTGGTCATGTCTCACAAACTTCTGGCCAGCGTTATCGAATCGCAGTTTTGAGTCCTAGCGCCGCTGAAGATTCACCGTGTAAAGGAAATGAATGCACATTAAATCTGTTACCCACTCAGGCAAGCAGTTATATCCACCCCCATATGATTTCTCAAACTTCGCCAACTCACTCAATCCTACCAACCAATAGCTCTGCATTCTCTCCACTCACCAGTTTTCAGACTTAGAACTTCCATCAATTAGGCAAACGATTAGCAAACTAGCTACTAACTTTTTTAATAATATAGACGGGCATGAAAACCCATCACTAAAGTTTGATTCTAATCAATGGGCACGGAAACAAATTAAAACCATGAGGTCTAAATTTTAAATATTAAAGTTTATTTTAAAGGGAAAAAATAAAGAAAAACGCTCAGTACACAATTAGAAACACTCGGGCATGACTTCCCTCCTTCGTACCCAAAGACAGGATGAATTCTTTTCTCACCCCCCAAAAAGGGGGAAGGAACTATTCATCCCCTTTTCCAGCTGGCGCTCCCCTTCCACTCCTACACCATCTATCCAAGAATTCTCCGCTATTTCTCTCATTTCTCTGTCAGAAGAACAATGAACGTCCTGGTCAACCCTGAATTTAATTAATTTTTCCATATTTATTTATTTTCCCCATTTTTCATAAGTTTCTTTGCACTTTTATTTTTTCCCCTGCTATTCAACCTTGTTGAATTGCAGAATCGTTCTGATTGGCTCTAAACGAAACGAAAATTAGATGAGACGGGTGCCAGCGAAATAAATCGCTTATATCCAAAATCTCGGAGAAAAGGATGAAAGAGAGACCAATATCTGAAATCACTCCCCCGCAGGGGGAGGCTGGAGGAAGAAAACGGCCGAACGAGGACGAAACTAGAGTACGTCACGAGGGCGAGGAATGGAAGAGCGCAGGAAGGGGGGACTTAACAGTCCCAAAACGCGTTCGAGGAGCACCAAAAACGCAGTGGGAAGGAAAATGCTGCATTTTTTTTTTTTTTTTTTTTTTTGCGCAGCTAGACTGAAAATGAAAGGAGTCTGTAAGGGAAACTTACAGACGACACAGCAGGTGTAGCGAAGCTGGAGCCAGCTTTAACACTGATCCCAGTTCTGATGAAAGGCAAATGCATATGAATGTTGTGAAGTGTAGCAATTAACTGATTGGCTCTCCACTTTATCAGAACTACTTATACTCTATTAGCCGAACTTTCGTCTCGTCCAATGGGAACGCTCCCTCTCACTTTTATGATCTGAACTCCTGTTCTATGATAATCTTTCCGCGCTTTCTAACCTTCGGTTCTTTGCTGCACCCGGATTGTCCAGTTTAACTCCGCCCTCTTTCTGATTTTTCAGACATTAATTTTTGAGCTATTAAAAGAGCTTTTTCTTTAATTTTGTCTTTATTTTTAATGTATTTTATTAATTCTTTAAAGTAAACTTTCTCATATTCATTTCTGAATTAAAATGGGCAAATTGGTTAACTCGTTACAGCCATCTTTATTCCAGGAACAGAAATTAGAGTCCAACAGGACTATGTGCTCCGAAAACAATAACAACGATGTAACTTCCATCAGGCTCACTCGCCATTCCTTTGCCTATCTCTTGCCAGCCAATCAGGATGCTTCGCGCTGTCAACCAATTAGGAAGCTCGCCCTCCCTACTCAGTCTAGTTACATCTCTCAGGCCTCATTGGATCTTGTTCGAAATGGGACGGAGGGTCGCTCAGCGATCCATGTTCTACTGACCTTCAGCATATGTATAAATCTGTTGTGCCTCAAAGTTCTCTCAGAAAGAATGAAGAAGTTAGTAGAGGGTGTTGTCAGCTCAAGTACCGTCCCTCATCATTTGACCATGGTTGAAAATTACGAGGTCCGCCATCAATAACCTTCGTGTTGCTTCAGACTGCGACGTAAATTAAAAATTGTGATTCAGAGTTTCTTGAAGACCGTCATTGTAGAGCTCTCTGGGTTGCATCGAAAACTATTGTTCTACATTTTGAATGTCATTTGTATTGTCGGATCTCAAACCACTCTCCATTGGGGGGTTGAGTTCTGGAATAAAAAAAAGGGATGAATATATGGTGCTTGTGGCAAAATTGCTTTTATTCTTCAACAGTACATCGAGATGAGTAAGCAGATCGTGCATTATCGAGAAAAAAAAAAGACGGCTGCCTTTGGTGTTCATATCACGTCATTTCTTAGCCGCGGTAACCTAGTGGTGAGGGTTACGAACTCGTTATCGGCATGTCACTAGTTCAAGTCCGGGTGTCACTGAAGCCCCGCCGTGTACAAGAGACTGATGCACGTTAAATCTGTCGAGGTCATCTCAAAAGTCCTCCCATCAGCATGGTATGGAGGTTTGGAGAGGAACATTGTAGCTCAGGTTCGTCCTTATCACTTGCCCAAGGCTCAGAATTACGAGGGCCGTCACTAATAGCTCTTGTGTTGCTTTATAGTGTAACATTGATAAAACTCGCTCCTTCACGCAGTTTCCATCAGATAATTTATGATGGTTCGACTCTTCTTCAGGCAACCTGTTAAGATGTCTCCATGATGGTCTCAAGAAACAAATAACATGACTTTCCTTGTAAACTTTGGTATTAACTTTCCTGGGGGAAGTGAGTAACTCTCTCTCTCTCTCTCTGTGCTTAGAATTCTCGATTTTGAGACCCTATTGATAGATCTTAAATTCATTCAAAGTAACCAGACGATCAAAAATATCATTTTTGTTTTGCTAAAAACGATTCAATAGCTCATTCGGAAGATCGGGCTGCGTTTGCTTCTAAAATGGAGTCGATAATCGTGGAATCCAACATGGTGACCTTAATATCATGTGAAGTTCTTCTCGAATGTTTTTACACAAATAGGATAAAGTACTTCACTTTCTTTACTGTAGCAACATCGCCCGTGTGGGATGATCTTCTACTTTTTGGATTGTATGGGAGTGACATATGGCTCATGTGAAATTTCCTTTTTCTTATAATAGTGCCATATGACGAGCTACATACGTATGTAGGTCATAAACAAGGAGATTGAAATTAAAGTTTCTCTTTCAAAATTGCATAAAGGAAGAACAACTGGTAAGAATGACTTCAACTTTAATCTGAATGTACTTGAAGAGGGGCTGTAAAGGCATAAAAAAGGGTTCCAAAGTGTGCCCATAGATAGCGCTCTAAATAAAATAATAGAAGTGAACTTTGTGGAATTTTGATTCGAATTACAATGGCTATGGCATGAATTGCACATTAAACCAACTGAACTGTTTAATGTGTATGATTGTTTCGGTTCTTTGGGGGGAAAAGTTATTTCCGATTCATTCAACAGTTTTGGCGCATCCAACAGGGTAAAGTCGCATAACAATGGATAGGGAAAATTCTGTTTTAAATTGTCCTTAGACCAAGACCGCTGTTTTCTCCTTCATGTATATTCAGTTCAAATATGAAGTTATTCTGAGAGTAGGGCTCTTTTTTTACAGCATTTTTAAAACGGAGAGTACCAGTCATAATCACTCTGTATATTGATACGATATTTCATAAATTTACATCATTGTACCGTGGATTAGTTTTTAGGCACTGTTACTGAATGAGGGCGAGAGTGTTAACATCATTCTAAAAAGCAACACGAAGGCTATTGGCTACGAACATTGCAATTTTTGACCATGGTCAAGTGACAAGGGCAACGTCTTACCTGGCACCTTTTCTCCTAACTTCCTCACTACACCAATGGGTGGAGGGGGGGGGGGAAACAACCTCTCTCTGTACTGTGGGTTGATCCATGTCATGAGTTCGATCCCAGTACCACTAAACAGGTTTTTCTTGAAACAACCTCTCTGTACTGTGGGTCTCCAGTGGCACTAGGGCCCGAAGTCACATGACATGCCGATCACGAGCCCGTAATCATGACGACTAGGCTACCAATGCCTTATTTTACACACATCAAGTCTTCATATTACCCATAGTACTTTCCTACGACTTTCTTCACATACTGTACATCTTCTTGAAAACAAACAAATCGCAACATAAGAAGCTGTAATTTTACAATATTATGTACATAAAGATAAATTATTGCGCAGAATAAAGTTTGTCTCATATCTCTGGGGTTATTTCTTTATAATAAATACAATTTTACGATACTCTTGCATATGCATAACAATTATTCATCAGAATTTATCAAACTAGAATTTGCGTCAAAGCTTCGAATAGATTAATATATTGTGGCTTGGCAAATACGTTCTCGCCATTTTTTGCTGTTTCAAAAGTATTCTGCACCTTTCGCATCGAGTGAAGACGCTTCTCTATAATACTGCGGGAGCATTTCATTTTCTCTGCCAGTTGTTGCTTGACGATAATATATATCCCCACAAAAGATGGTTTAATCGATCTTCAACAGATTCAACCGGATGGCCAGAATGAGGCGCGTTTTTGAAAGCATTTTTGAACTTGTCATATGTATCATTACGAACGGTTCTTTCATCTATGGCAACCTCTCCATACACATCCCAAATGTCACGAGCAGTTTTTTGTAGTCTTAGAATTTTGATTCAAAGCAAAAGAAGGTAGTGTCGAAAATGCTCCTTTTCCAACGCGACATTCCATTTTAGTGATCTGAAAAATAACGTTAACTCTTTAGAGTGACTTAAAACATGCCAAAAATATTAACGAAATGCGGAATTAAATGTTATCCAAAAATTCATACTATAAAAACGGTGAGAACTTAGTTGGCAACTCTATAAAATTCATATCAAAGTTACTCTAAGTGATTTTAATTGCATTTTGGTGCATTAATTTAATAAAAAGCAAATGAAAATAGTATTAAATTAATCACAATTTTAAAGCTATTGCAAAACCACCATTTTTGTCTCAGGAGTTTTAAGTTATTTTTGTCTCTTTTTAGTCATATTTACTGGAAAAGAAAGTATCCAAATGTTTTATGTGAAAGGTATATAAATTCGCATTTTTAAGATTATGGTACTAAATTAGCTGCGACCGGTTATAAAATTAATTAACAAATAATTTGTTCTTTATTTTGCCGCGTATTTTTGAACGTACCTTGCTATTTCAGTCATAATTTTTCTTTTTTAATTGATCGAGTTTTAATTTCGGCGAAGAAAATTCATACATCAAACTTTTTTGCTAGAATCATTTAGGCGGTAGTAAAAGGCCTGGTACAGCACTCAGTTATTCAACTGCGTCTGATGGATATCTGGTACGGCTCATCGGTTGAATTAATAATTCCTTACTTACACCGTATCTTAATTTTCCTTCGGCTGATTCCTGTGGGTCGAATGCATTAATTGCGTCATAGGACATCGTAACTTTGGGCATAATTTTTAAGTAATTGCCGGTGCTTCTAATTACTCCCAGAACATAACGACCAGATCGTTTCCTAACGACGAAAAGATTCCGATTTCGTGTTAGTAACATATCGATTAAATAATCGGAATTGTTATTAAAACTTCTGACGAGAGACTCGTTAGACATTAGCCAATCAGTTTTCTTCTTGTGGAACATTTTTCCAAATTATTTGCGCGCCATTAGAACATTTTTTTGTTGCTATCATTCTAATTTCTTTTTGATAAGTGGTAACAGTAGCATACACACACACACACACATCTGCTTCGTTGCCTAGAAATTAAGAGGACAAATATCTGATTTATCAAATCGAATGAGAATGCAGAAAAAAAAATTAAATTAGAAGCTGATTTGTTATTTTTTTTCTTTTACTTCCCATAAAATTCGATATTAATTTCAAGTCATCATGTCAGTGGAATTGAATTGCAGTTATCCTGAAATTGTTTTCCGATTTTCTGTACAAGTTGATATCGTCAGATGTTTTCGACACTGTTGATCGTTAATGAATAATAATCACTCTTGACTTATTATCCTCTTCCTGTATGTAGTGTTAATTAAATTTATGGTAATGAACATTTACATTCCTTAATGATTCTATCTTCATTGGAACAAGATTCAGGTTGCATTTGTTTGACAAGCAATAACTGAGTTTCTTAATATCGATACAAACAGCGAATCGATATCTGGTTTGACTTTTGTTCTATCGAATGAAGCCAGTCTTTGAATATGATGTCCAATAACCAAGAGCCAAGGGTTTTTCTTTTGAAAGAGTTATTGTAAAACATATTTGATTTGTTTCTGTTTTTATTGAACCAGCTGGAATTTTTGTAGGCTGAAACATTATTTGTAATGTAGTTCTGTAAATAAGAAAAATGAATAAAATGAATTGTTTGACTTCACTCTTTGTTATACATATATCAGAAAAGCGACTCACACTTACTCACTCTCCGAAACTATTAGTCCTAAAAACTTGCCAAGCTTATTTCTTTTATTGAATAGAGTTTCGCTGAAAACGGCTTTTGCAGAAATCAACTCCGGGGGCAAACTTAGTGTTTTTGAGCTATTAAACTTACGGTCTTGAAATTTGGCAGACATGTTTCTTTCGTTGAGCGAGATTCGTCAAGAACGGTTTACCGAAAATCTGCTCCCCTGGAAGATTCATTTAATTCTTATGCTCTCTTAAAGACACAAGTCTTTGAAAGGACGAGTTCACAAGCATGTTCTTCATATGCCTAAGGCTGTATCCAGCTATCTCGCAAGATTTTCCTCTGAATTTTTTCTTTCTTTAATGTTAATACAAATTTTTAACTCCGCATCTTACAAAGGAAATGTGATGTATATGGTCTGGTTGTATCACATAAATAATGTCTATATTAGTCTGTGATTGTTGATCTTTCTATGGTACATTTAACCCGTTCAGGACCGGGCGATTTTTCCTGTTAAGCCTAACTCCATTTAAAAATTCATATAAAATCATTACCGTAAATTACGCCGAAATTTGTAATCTATAATCGTTCCAAATTCCGTACATTTTAAGTTCAGATTACACCGACTAATCGTGGGCCTCAGAACGGGAAAAACTCAATTTCACATATGATATACCATGGCTCTGAATCGACCATGATCACATGTATATGATCATGGTCCTGAATTTGTTAAATTAATTGATTATTGAGGTATATTTTCGTTTAAAGCTATGGCTTTCTATACCTACCGTTTCTCGGGGCCGAGTCAAAGTGTTCCGAGTGCGAAATCCTCCTAGTGAGTTATACAGATTTTGGGGATTTCGTCAAATTTCTTCAAGTAGAAATTCTCAGAATTTTTTTTTAATCACTAGTCTCCAACGACTTCTGTTTTATGTATCTTACTTGTTTGTTACCTCAATTCGAGGCTTACCTTTTTTTTATTTCTCTCACACAAACTGAGAAACTGTGAATAATATGGTAAATAAAGATATCTGTTTTAGTACTTGTGGCGTTTTGTGTTCCAAAAAAACTTTGGAAGCTACAATGATTGTGTGAGTTAAGTTCAAAACCTCGTAAATTTATTTACATTTCAAATACTATTACTAAAACAGGACAGACAGTAGAAAATATCTTTGTAGTTACATGGGAAATGTAAATATATGCAGTGATTAAATTTTAAATATGGTTGGCTGTTCTGCAACATTATCATATCAACGACTGAGAGGTAAACATAATTGCAGTGATAAAAACTTAAGAGTTTTTTTCAGAAACGTATCTTAGGGCCGCGGTAGCCCTGTAGGACAGCGATGCACGTTAAATCTGTCGAGAGCTGAAACGAAATAAAGAAATGAAAACAATGCAGACGGAAAGTATATAATCTGTAATATACCTTTTGTCAGTTATTCAAATGTAGGAAACCTGTTTAGTTTTATTCTAATGTACATTCTGTTGAATTTTAAAGACTAACCAGTTTTGGAGTTGCATTTTGGTCCTGTTGCAGTTTTTAAGCTATAACAAAGAGCGTCTAGATTTCTTTGTATAATAATTCGAATAAATCCAGTGTTATTATTTTGTTTACTGTGTGCGTAAATCCACACCCGAAGCATTCTTTTCAAAGCATTAATAATAGCCATGATAGCCTGGTGGTTATGGTTGCGAACTCGTGACCGCCATGCCATGAGTTCGAGCCCTAGTAGGCCGCGGTAGCCGAGTGGTCAAAGTATCGGAAGTAGGCCAATAAAGAACAGCCGTGTAGGGAAGCGGTGCACGTTAAGGGAACCAGGACATGCTCAAAAGAGTAAAATGCCAAAATTAAGACCCTTTGTTTATGAGACATATATCATTTAAAATTTTGAGCTTAGATTTTTATGTCTATAATAAAGATAATTTAATTATTCTGTAGAACTACAAAAATAACTTTTACTCAAAAGGTTTTTTTACTACTTAATTTAAGTAATACATAATTTTTGAGAAATATATACTTACGTTTAGGACCATTTTTAAAAAAGTATCCTTTTTTTAGCAAAATATTTTTTACACATATATAAAACAATACATAAAAATACAGTGAAACCTTTTTTTTTTTTTTTTTAGTAAAATTTTTAGTATAGTTTCTTTAAAAAAATTATGAAACTTTGAAATTTGAAATTTTTTTTTTTTATTTTTCTGCTTTTTTATGCATAAAACAATTTTTAAAAAATTAGGCACTATTTTAATAGAAAAAATTAGGTTCACTATATGCATAGGCACCTTGTATAGAAGTATAAAAATCAGGAATCATGTGCAATAGTTTTTTTTTAAAAATGTACCTAAATGCAAAAAAATATGCTTTGAGAAAAAGTGAAAAAAAAACTAAAAAAAACAATATTTTCACATATTATACACTTAATTAGTATTTCCTTGCCTATTTTTATATGACTAATAATATAATCCTTAACCATTTTCTAGAGTTACAAAAGTAATTTTAAATTCATATGTTTTTCTTCCCTTTGTTTTAGTTAACATGAACATAGTTTTCGAGATCTTGTAATACATATTTTCATGTATAGGTACCATTTCTTACAAAAATATTCTTTGTATATACAAAAAATTTACAAATATATATAAAGTAACATATTAAACATAATGAATCTGTTTTTAAATAATTATATTTATATAATTGCATAATTTCTTAAAAAATAATCATAAAACCTTAAAATTATGAAAATCTTAATTTTCTTTTTTTACATATAAAATCAATTTTTCAAAAAATTAGACACATACTAAAAGATATTTTGTTCACTGTATGCACATGTATCCTGTTTAGATATAAGGTTTCAAACAATATGCTACAATAGTTTTTAAAGTGTACCTAAATTTAAAAATATTAAACATTCGAGAAAAAAATATAATAAAACTTAAAAAATTTCTCCTTACATTATAGATTTGATTAATATTTCCTGCTTGGTATTCATTTTCTTCATCTAAATTCTGTTTATCCATTTTCCTTTTAAATACCTTCATTTTTATTTCTGGCTTCCAATGACACTTTATTTACTATACGTTCAGCCTCATAAATTCGGGAAGGCACGTTCCGTGTTGTATCCTGGTTTAATGCCCAGAGCTTCAAAGACTTTTATCCTACTTACATATCCATCAGTTTAAAACAAATTACAGCATTCATAACTCCAAATTTCAAAGTTTCAATGCCAACAAAAACTGTTTTAGAATTCGCTCCCAAATACATTTTGTTAAAACTTTCATTGGGATGAAGGCACTTTTTCAATAAGTCCTTCTCTGTGAGCTTTTTTCACTTTCAATAAAATTGACTCAGGTTTGTGAATAAAATGCTACGGTTATAACCGCACCAGCTATCCTCACCAAGAGGACACAAAGCGTGTTGAGGATTATCCTCAGTACTTAGTTTATGAAAATAAATAGCCCATATGGCTCTTTTCATGTCCACAGATGACAAATTTTTACGGATTGCTAGCCCATAATAATGTTGGATTGAGTCCACTTCTTTAAGCGTTAGCCGTCCACGTCCCGAAATATTTTTCCCATCTGATAGCTTAATGCCTTTGCTCATTTTTAGAATGTTTCTCAGCCTTGTGCCCATACGCTTTTTGCACATGGCCAACACATTCTAATTTTTCAACTTCTGTGTCGCCATATACTTTTTTCTTTTTATAGTAAGAAATCCTTTTGAGTCCCCATCACCAAGATACTGCATGATTTACTGAAATATATAATACCCCGACATTCCATTCCCCAGAATCCTTCGGCACAATTTTCACATGGTTTTTACCCTTACATGAAGAAGAATATTTTGTGAGAGCTTCAAAGTCGATAACCTTTCCGTTCTCAACAGACGTAGCACATACAACTCCGTTCAATGAAGAATAGCCTCTTTTATGCCATGTGCCATCCACAGCCACAGCTATATTTGAATTATTATCATTCGCTATGACTGCTTCGTGAACAGCTGCATTCATCGAGTCTTCACTAATTGTTTTTAAAACATTTATTGCGTTCAAATGGTGGTGGAGGCAAATTTAAACCCACAGAATATTCGAGCAGCAGCTCCACCTTTCCAATAGCTCATTCCATATGTCAATCTTAGGTTAACATCATAACATTTATTTGATAGACATTGTACTCGTCGATTCTCCACAGTTGTGACAAATTATTTCCAAACTCACAGCTAAACCTCTACGACTTTTTTAAATCTTCTCTCAGCTCAATTTTCTCTGAAGAACAGCAATATTTACAACATAAGAGATTTTCATAAGGGGGAAGATAATAAATCCAGTTCAACGATTATGTTTACATTTTGAGAATCTTGTTCTTTTAGTAAATCCGGTATTTTAATTTTTCTCTAGAAGCACTTTCCACGGAATTCAAAAGCAATTCTTCGTCGATTTAGACTTTTATGTTGATTGCTTGATGCCAAAATTCTTGGCATAATTAGTTAAGATACTTTTAAAATCAGTAAAAATAAATATTTCTTACGAATATTAATGTAAAATTAAGTAGTTTATGCCACAAGAAACTTTGGAATAGACGAACTCGGTTCAAAACATTGCCATAAACTGAAATTTAAAGTAAGAAATTTTGTCACACAGCTTGGAACAATAGCTCACGCACAAGCGTGGCTAAAAGTAGCAGGGTTAACATTCAAACGAAAAAAAATTGGTTAATATAGATAAAACACAGGGAAACTACATATTTAAAGTTCAAAGGGGCGTGTCAAAAGGGGCGTGGTCATTTATTTACATTTTTATTTTTCATATTTTAGGGCTATTTTATCAGCAAACATATAAGTATTATACATTTTTAGATTCAGAAAAATAAGCACTATTTTTTAGAACTAAAATTGAAAAATCGATTATTTGAAAGTATATGATGTCCCTGTTCTCTTAAATCTGCCGAGATCTCAAACGTCCTCCCGTTGGTATGGTGTGGTAGTTAGGAGAGGGGGGTGCCAGCTCAAGTGTCGTCCACGTCACTTGACCATGGTTCAAAAATACATGGTACGTCGCCAAAAGCCCTCGTGTAGCTGAACAGTGCGACGTTAATACTCACTCACATAAACGTATCTTCACTCTGAAAAGCATTCTTAAGTGTCTGGGAAATTACGTGTAATCCTTCAGTTTTATATAAAAAATAAATATTGGCTTTCTTCTGTACCTCAGGGGAAAAGCATTCACAAATTTTCTTGTATACTGTATGGAAATCCACAATAATAGAGTGAAATTTGCGTTGGGCCACATTGCATAGAAATAGTTTTACATTATAGTAACAAACTGGATATCTTTAACTATAATCTCAATAAGCATTTTACTTGGATTCAGTGGCGCACACAAGGGGGAGGGGTTCTGGCGGTTCGGACAACCCCCAAAGCCCTTGTTTTTTTTTCCGATTGATTATAATTCTAAGTACACAGTTCGTAAAACTGAATTAAGTATTTATTTTTAATGATTAATTTTATTAATTAATGCTAATTATTTATTCAATAATTAGTTTTTTTACTGTGTTTTGTTCCCGAAAATCGACAAAATCAAAAGGAGCATGATGCAAGAAGGGTGAACTTTCGACCCCGGACCTCCCCTCCTCTTGAAAAATTCCTGTGTGCGCTACTGCTTGGATTGGTTGATCTATATAAATTAATATCATTCTATAACTATGTGATGAGTTCCAAGGGATGGATTTCTAGATGTTGACCTACAGAGGAATATTGTGGAGATATTAATGAGAAGAGGAGCGCGAATTCAAGTATTGCCATCATTTGATAATAAGATATATTAGTTATAGTAAACTTATTAACCAAATTTTTTTGTCGATTTAAAAGTTAGTGATTTAATGGTCATATTAAAAAAGGTTTAACTCTGAAATTTTTTCAATTTTAAAAAAGAGTTATAAAATTAGATATAATTAAAAAGCAAAATTGGGTTTTAATGTAAACTCATAATTTTTAGAGCAACGTTTTAGAAAATTAAACCATTTGTATTCCTGGAATAAGTAAATTGTTTTGATGCTATAAATAGTTATTTAGTTAGCAAGTAATTGCTATAATATACTTAAGAATCCTTTAAATTTATGGGTCGAAGGTTATACAGTGTACTTAAACATCAATTAAGGACTTCCTCTTTTTCAGAAAATAAAACAAATGGACATGCTTTTAAAAATGTTCTTGGAAAAGCTGCACAACAAAATAATCTGTTCAAACTATTTTATAATTACTCTTGTTGTGAATCCTTGAACTTTGGAAAAAAAAAGGAAACTATTTTATTTAGTAGTTATTATATAACAACCACTTCATAGATAAAGCAAATCTTCCATGAATATTCAACAGATAATAATCAGCCTTTTCCTTAGCTACTTCAACGAAAGCGATCACTGATTCTTTTGGGTAAGTATCGTTAAGGAAAATTGCGTGAAACACGCGGAGGAATTTTTCAAATAAGTAATATTAATGATTCTTTAAACACAACGCTGATTATATTTGCTTAAGTTTCCATTCCCTGTTAAAGGACCCGTAAAGAATGCGGACAACAAAATGGTAGGCTACGACGCTTCTCAACTTAATTACAAAATGGGACGTTCAGATACATTAATCACTGCCGATACTTATAAATGTTTAATCTGACACGTGATCATTACCAGAGGTATCAGTCAATTTGAATCCTTTAAGTATGAAGGACCCCCACACACATACGGATGGCACAGAAGAGGAAAAAAGAGGCTCCTAAATTAATCTTGCGATTACATAATACCCCCGATAGTTAACGACCGCATTCACGAATCAATTAATCAAATTAGTGTTTCATTTAACGTTCCGGCATTCTGTATATTCGATGGCTCGTAGCCTTTTCTCGAAATACTTAACTTTTGTCGATACTGGTGTGGGAATGGAAACGAATTTTTTTTAAAAAAAAAGTTTATCAATTATCTCTTGAGGAACAACAACGTTGCGTTGTCATATATATTCATTCTATCGCGATGCCAAAATTCGATTCAAAATTCCTGGACATAAATTCCAGGCATCACATTCCCTTCCCTAATCAATTATGCAAATGAACCTTGCAGACATCCATACATGTATACTCCACCCTTGAAGCTATTGGCCTTACCTCAGAGTCTTCATCGACTCATTAAGATGAAAGTGTTACCTACTCTCTGCACCCCCTCCGCTTGCGCCTTGGATTCATTTACATACATTATGACATCCTTGGCTTTGTAAGGCTTCCAGCCCTTTGTTCCGAATAGACAAGGTCTGTTGGTCTTTTCTCGCCTAAATTCTTGTGATTTTAGATTTTCGAGTTTTCGATGCTTGCTGTGTATTTGCGTGACAAGATGTACTTGGGACGATGCACATGGTAATTAAGGTACTGGGAGGTGGGTGTTTGCGCATTCTAAATGCTGATTCGAAGTGGTTGGAAGCGTTGGTTAAGTAAATTAGAGAAGCAACCTAACTAAAAGTTTCGGTTGGGTTAATTTCTTAGCACTGAAGAGGAATTGTTTACTTCCGTTAGTGTTGTGTTAGCTAGTGTTTTTATTGGTGTCAGAAGTGCCGTTAGTATCAACAAAAGTTTGTTTGTTGATACTAATGGCACTTCTGACAAAGTTTGTTTGTTGAAGAGGTTAATGTTATTTAAATTAATTTTGCGATATATGTTTTGTTCATTGAAAAATTCGAAAGCAAAAAAGCGATAATCGCTAGGATGATAGTTTCGAAAATTATTCATTTCCGGTTATCCCTAAATCAGATAATATTTTATAAAAACTACTTTTGCCGTCCATTAATGTTCAACAGATAACTAATTATGCATGGAGCAATTGACAAGTATTAATAAAAAAATAAAAGGGAAGTTTTAGACTCTTTTGTGTAATTGCTATGGAAATTGGTTTACCTTCGCGTGTTTTACTTTTTATTCTGATGGGCAAAATCTAAAGACGGGTCTTATTTTCATTAGATGCAGCAACAAGATCAAGCACATTAATGAAGATACATTAGTAAAATATATCAATACATTTGTTTTTTGGTGTGGTTATAGCTAGCATGACAGTGCCGGCAAGAACAGTGCTTGCAGGAAATACTGTTTGTATTGAAATGTCAGTGTAAAAAAATAAATTGATGATATGCAAGCTGTGAATACATTCAGCAGATATCCTTAAAAGATTACTGGAAAACTAGAAGAATGATGATTATTAACGCGCGCGCGCGCGGTTGTTTTTAGTGAAATACTAATCGCTCATAGTGTTGTTTCTCGACTTAAAACAAGGTTTCGATCAACTAGAATGTGTAGCATACGCGCAAGCTGAGAGATATTTACGTAACTATGACCACAGAGGATAATTATAGTTACCTACAGCAAAGAGAAACCATCCTCAAATCTGGTTGAGTATCAAATAAATTCCCCCCATGTGTGCTACTAGAAGTGCTGTATTGCAGAAAAATTTTAAGTTTACAGCGAGCAAGATTGTATGACTCGTTCAGGTATACATGAGAAAACTTGTTTCAAGAATTCCTTGATGATATTGTTAACAGTATGCCTCGACATGTTGATAGTTGCATAGGCTTCATGACACACTTATAGATAGACAGTGACATGGTGGACGAGTACCTGTGGTGCGTTCATTGGATAATTTGTACAGCTGTGGGGATCTGTACATATGTATATTATCGACAGTGCATCTTTTGTACTTTGTTTCAAAATAAATTTTTGACGCTATTTACAATGCTTTCACAAAAAATTACATTTGTAAGTGCAACCTTGAACATTTCCTGGTTTTTGCATTATTCGGATATTTATTCTCCGTCTTTGGTTTTGTCTCTGCCAGTGTAATTTTCAGAATATTCTTCCAAGCGATGAATCAATTATCTACAGTGTTTTACGGTAGAGACTCAAGAGCTTAATATTAATCAAAAAAGGAAATACATTCTATGACAGATAGAATATTACTGTTTTCACGGGTATTGTGAAGTAAATAAAGGATCAAGAATAACTTTGTCATTCGGCAATAGAGATGCAAACGATGAATAGGATTTCAACACACCTCTCAATTACTTAACGATATTCAAATATCTAAATTATGTGGGCCCTGACTTTATTCATAGTCATAATATACTAGATTTCTTAGAAAGTCAAAATAAGAACTATTGTTCTTCGTTCTATTGAATTAATTGATTTTATAGATTAGAGGTAGCAAAAATATGCATTGTGTTAAAATAAGCAAAGTAATAATATTGCTATAAATTAAAATATGCGAGTATAGCAATTGAAATTATCAAGCTAGATATTATTCTAAGTCAAATCCGCAGAAAATTATGATGGTTACAGGGGGCTATTTCTTTTCAGGCAGTATTACAATTCAATATATCGATCTTGTCTATATCTCCTTGCAACTTTCTCCGACTAAAGTGTAGAATAAGTGGCTCTTTGAATTCGGCGGTATGTATCTTGATGCCGGAAGTAGTTCAGCTCTACATTATTTAGGCTTTGTCTCATTACTCTCGCTACATATGTAGTTTGGTGACTTGTAGCCAAAAAAAAAAAAAATGGCTTCGCCAATGGGCCACCCATTCTACTCTTTAACTCTGTCTTCTAGAGCACCGCTATTTATTGAATTTGAACATGCAGCTCCTTCCTGCTCTTTTGTACATTTATATAAATATGACCGTTTGGAAAAGCAAAATTGATAGAGTAGTATAAAATTACTCACTAAGTGTAAAACCAAAAGTAAAGTCGAGCCTCACAAAATCAAGATAAAAAATATAAATGTAATACACACAAATTCATTTATAAATGTGAATAAAAAATTAATATATATATATATATATATATATATATATATATATATATAACCCCACTTTTATTTAAATTATTTTATTTGTATAGCTGCCCTAAGTTATAGCAATGTTTATAATACTGTAGCATCCGTTTTTTTATATTTTAAACCCTATTATATTTTTATTTTCTCATTTATCCTTCTATGTCTGGTTGTCTTGAGATTTCAATTTTTTTTCAGTTTTGCGTGTTGAGTGTTCATCTCTCTTTGACAGATTTTCGACTATATATATATATATATATATATATATATATATATATATATATATATATATAAAATTTAAGTCAGGTTACTAATAAAGAACTAGGAAATCTTTATTTGGTCAAGAGTTAGCTATAGAATTATTTTTTTTCAATGGGGCTGCAGATCGCTTTTTTACCATTACGGACCTCGTACATTCCCTAGGATCTGGTATCACTTTTTAGTGTGGCACCATATGGTCGATACCAATTGCTGCAAGTAATTTTGATGACCAGTTTCCTCTCCAGAGGGAGGCACCTGAGCTCTGACGATGCGAATATGTTTTAGGAATTTAATTTTGCCGAGAGCACCTAAGCCAAACACGCATTCAAGGGACCTTTTACATGCCGCATAGTCATAAAATATAGACGCTGTCGATTTTCTTTATCATGAAAATCCTCCGACTTGCACCGGGGTCGAACCAGCAAACCATAAGCGTACAAGGCCAGCGAAAAACCAACTTCGTCACCCTGCCGGCTATAGAAAATATAGTTACAACTTATTAGAGAGAATTTCTAAACTAATAAAATGACTATTGTAATCAATTCCTCTCCCTGTGATATCCCTTTTCTCTAATATCTCTTGTAAGTTTGAAGAATCCTCTTAAAAGTCCTCACCGAAATTTTCGTTTGTTTGATTATGTTATCTCTGCATCAAATTTCACTTAGTCTGCACGACATGGAAGATTTTAATTTGCATGTCTCTCGGTTTCCATTAAATTTTCATTCATCACTGAAAGGCGGCCTGGCTCAAAAATGCTCAGCCAACAAGACCGCCACGCTGTCATAGTGTAATCGATAATTTTAATTCGGTCAATTAGCATTTTCGGCAGCTTTCATTCCTGGTAATTGAAAGGTAGTTTCGAACTTTCAGCAAGGCGGTTTGCTTACTAATATACCGATCCAATTAAGTGATTGCTTTGCATAAGTTACGAAGGTTACACGTAGCCTTTTCATCATCTTTCATTAATTTTCGAAGTTTACATTAAACAAATCAGAAAAGGGCAACTCTGTGTCAATGGAAGAGATCCAACGCAAGTTTTGAAATAAAATCTTCGTGCTATACTTTTCTGAGATATTAGGGAAAAGTAGGGATTTTTTCAGGAAATGATGTTAGGGATAGGAATAATAATTTAAAATAAAATTACTCGCAATATATGTTTATTTTTTTAAAATTTAAATCTTGAAGTTGTCTTTTTGATTAGGTTATGAACCTGATATTCATAGTTTTAATTTTTTGTGCGTATCAAGCTAAAAAGTTGAGTGATATATACAGTGTGACAAAAAACAATAGAGACTTAGTGTGTAGCTTAAAAAAGGAGTGGAGTTGGCAATAACTGTTTGGGGACGTCATCCTACGCACCTCCTCTTCCATGTGACGAGTTTCGCCTTAATTGATCAAGGCAGTTGAAAGTTCTGCATCTTTTTGAGTGAACTCGTGTGAATGTATTCTGTGGGAAAAATGTCGAATCAACATCAAGTTTCTTGCGAAACTTAAGAAACCACCCACAAAAACATTTCAAATACTAACCGAGTCTTATGGAGATGAAACTTTGTTTCGTACGCATGTGTTTGTGAATGAAGATATTTTGCCAAGACAGATTTAACGTGCAACAGGCCCTGCACTCGGCGAGTCGTCAGTGGCATTAGGGCTCGGACTCATGACACGCTGGACATGAGCTCGTGACCATAACCTCTAGGCTACCGCGGTGAGGCGTTCTTGAATGAATAAATACTATAGCGGAAGAGAGCTATCAAAATTATTAGAAGATGTAAAAAAATAATGCATTTTAAAATAATTTAGAAATTATCTTACTGCAGTAGCGCACACTGGAATTTTTCAAGGGGGGTCCGGGGTCGAAAGTTCACTATTCTTGTATCTTGCTCCTTTTGATTTGGTTGATTTTTGGGAACAAAGCACAGTAAAAAACTAATTATTGAATAAATAATTAGCATTAATTAATAAAATTAACCATTAACAACAAATACTTAATTAAATTTTTCGTACTATATACTTAAAATTGTAATCAATCGAAAAAAAATCAAGGGCTTTGGAGAAGGGGGTCCGGACCCCAGGACCCCCCCCCCTTGTGTGTACCACTCTGTCTTACTGTTATTTCAAATCTCAACTGGATAAATGAAAAATATCTTCTTTTTTTTTTTTTTGCAACGTTAACAATTTTGTTAATGTACGTGCGGTTCGACAAATGTACTGTTCATGGTTTGTGAGCGAAAGTACAAAATTGTAATGACATAAATAGAGAAAGATCGCTAAAGCAGGGGAGCGTCATTCATGTTTACTAAAGACAGCAAATCCCATAGGAAAAAGAAAATATCCCTGTGATGCCTCAAGTTGTAAATCCGGCTCTTATAGAAGGTAAATTTGTGGGAGGCATATTGCATGAATAACATAAATCCCATCTACGTATCTGATAGATAAATAATTAAAGATTTGGAGGATCACCAAGGGGAGAACAACACGCTGTTGACTATGCGTGAGTGTTTTATTTGAACCACCAACCAGACGGCTCACATCTGCATCGTGTACGCGTTAGATAGCTGGGATGAGAAGGAATCCCTATTTAGGTCGGTCGACAAGATCTTTTATTCCTGTATGTTGTTGTTTGCGACTTTCTGGAGAAGGGGTCAGTCACTACAGTACCTTATATCTAGTACGGGATATTTAATCCTAATATTTATTATACTACATAAAATAATTGTAGAATGAAATAACTCCTTTAATATTATTCTTTTACTTAAGTTCAGACATTTTCCGAGAGACTGATTACTTGAAAACAAATGTGAAAAAATTGGTATCAGTCTCAAATTTATGTTGTATAAATTTCGAATGTGTTTAACAGATGCGTTTCTTTAAATGATGTTCTATTTCATCACACTAGAAGCATCAACAAACCACTTTCTCTCTCTGGAATTCTCCATCAAAACATTGAACTTCAAAAACCAGTGAATGGAAAAGTTTTCGATCGTCCCGCATACACAATTCTCAACTCTTATCGAATCACGTTCGGCAATTCTGTTCCATCTCATTATCGATGCCAGTATCGAATCTCGTCTTCTTTGTTTCAGATATTTTTGGCGGGAAACCAATTCAATTTTGGGATCACGAGTTTTCCATTTATTGTTTCTCTTGGGAGATAACGTGGGGAACTTTTGATTTGACTTCATCTACCTATCAGATCGTATTGTCTTTTTTGATTTTATTGTCTGGGTGAGATAAGTTTCGACTTAGTTGAACAGGGTTCTGATTAATCTGTGTTTTATTGTTCTTAACGAAGTTTTCTTGGTGTATAGTTGTGAAACACCTGTCGCGGTAATAAGCGTAATTATTGTTTTGAAGTATAAATACATTCTCGGTGGATATCCGGGGGGGAGGGGTAATTATTTTGGAATGCGTAGGTCATGTGCAAATATCAAGATAATTTTGATGTATTCAATTAACTGTTTGTTTTATGTACAATATGTTCTAATTTTAGAGATTGGGAGCCAAAAACAATACAGAATAAATTAATATTTAAACATTTTTTTTTAGTATTAGTGCTAAAGAACAATACATTTGAATGTCATTATACTAAGAGAGTTTTGACACTTATAAAAACAAAAGTGATATAATCAGAAGCCGTTTTGGTTTTTAAAAGAAGATGCGAAGTGAAATGAAAGAATGAGATTTAGATGGAGGATGTTTGTTTGCAGTATTAAGTTTAAATGTAATGGTAAAGAAAGCGTTGTTTGTAAAGAGAAGTTCTTGGTTCTATTCTTATCGTGCAAAATGTGTAGTTTAGGCTAAAAACATTCAAAGACTTGCGTAATCAATTTGTATTATTCATTTCCTTATTCTTACATCCATATATATGCGGACGAAAAATTAAAAAAAGAAATTTTTTCTGAGAAATTATTTTTGATCAAACTACAAATAAATGCTTTTTTTCCCCTAAAAAATACTTTTTAATGTTTTAAACTTTTAAGAAAAGTATAGACATTAGGAGGCAGAACTGTGTAAAAAACCTTTTCAGCTGAGGGATTTTGTTAAATTTTTACATATGTTATAAACGTTTAATAAAATATATGAAAGAAAGAAACCCCTTAGATTCAAATAAAGATAGGGAAATAAAATTCCCCATGGGAGAAATTTTTTTCCCGCGGTGAAAAAATCCCTCACCCCTAAAAAAAAACTATTATCTTTAGCTTTAAACCATATTTAAATTTGAAATAAATAAATGAGTGAATTAAAATAGGCATTTAAGTTTCGTTATTTACCATTACTGATTTAACGAAGTAATTAGATGTCATTCTACATTTTTGAGGCAAATCATTTTGCTCCCCAAACGGTTCTCCTATACGTTATGCATCATATTCAGTAGCGCACACAGGAATTTTTCAAGAGGGGGGGATCCGGGGTCGAAAGTTCACCATTCTTGTATCATGCTCCTTTTGACTTTGTCGATTTTCGGGAACAAAACACAGTAAAAAACTAATTATTGAATAAATAATTAGCATTAATTAATAAAATTAATCATTAATAACAAATACTTAGTTAAATTTTACGTGCTATGTACTTAGAATTATAATCAATCGGAAAAAATCAAGGGCTTTGGGGGGATCCGACCCACAGAACCCCCTTGTGTGCGCCACTGGTTATACGGAAAGGAAATTTCGTTGTATAGAGAGGTTCTTTTCAACCTTCTTTATAAACCGCATAAAACTTCATAAACACTACACATTTTACAAACTAATTATTCATATTATTTTGTAAAATAATAATATTTATTTTATATATCTTACCTACCAAAAAGAAAGAATGGAAAAAAGAAAAACTGAGCACGAAAAGTTTCTTGGCGCCTTTATCCACACTTCCTGAAGAATTAATTATTTTTCTTTGATGCTCGAGCACTTACGTTTGGACATTTTCGAGCTACTAGAAACGAAGTTACCAGTACGACTGACCAACACTACAAATGAACGGAGACTAATTCAAGGACATGGGGACAACTCTACTGAAGGTGAAAGGGAATATCAAAAATGTTTCCAGTGAACTGGACAATGTGGGTTAAAGGTTGTATTTCTGGGATGAAACCCCCAGAATTCTATTTCTCTCGACGAGCTAGGTGCCTTACAAAACTATTTCAATATTTATGACCACCATGAAATGAGTTAAAAGAAAGAATAACTTTAAGTGTCCAGAAATACTTTAAAAAAAAGGAAAGAAAAATTGATTCCCAAGAGAAAAAGTTCGTTACATAGAATAGGGGTGGCCAACCCAAATGACCTCGCAGGCCACTTCGGAAGAACTTTATAATCCCGCGGGCTGCATATAAAAAATATATATCTTTATATTAGATTTGGATCCATTACAAACATTGGTTGGAGTGAAAATTTAAAACAGACTGATTTATTATTATTGTTTTCATTGTTTTTCATGTATACAAACATAGATAATATAATAATAATAATGCAATGATCAAACAATGTTTAATTTGTTTCATTAGTGAGATATCTGTTTCTCAACACTCACTTAGTTTTTGCAAGTCGATCTCAATGCATGTGTATTTGCGTATCGTAATTGATGTTGCAGATTTTCGTGCGTTAAGCTTGACCATGATTTATGTTTGATAAATTTCAGTTTAGAAAGGGGGGAAAGAGATTCACAGTAACAGAAGCAACGTGATAAAATAATCACACAATTATGGGATTTATTTTTTTACCAAAAAAAACCCTCTTTAAAAGCAAAAAATGTTGTACAAAATAGTTTAATTTTGTTAAGTTGTAAAGAATCTCGCGGGCCGCAAAATTATTCAAGGCCGCCCGCGGGTTGAACACCCCTGATATAGAAAATGCACTTCGTTATTGGGAGGTTATTTTACGAAGAAAATCGTGAAATGTTCTTGTTTCCAGGAAAAAGTTCGCCTATATAGAAAAAATTCGCAATATAGAGGTTCGTAATATGGAGGTTCGACTGTATTTTATTGTTTTATTTATTCTCATTCTCATGAAAAATATATTTATGCTTATAATATTATCAACAAATACTCTTAACTTTCAGTTAATTGCTGGAGATGAGCAAGTGAGTGTTTGTTAATATTGCTCTATAAAGCAGCACTAGGAAACATACTTTGTTATTTTGAGTCCCGCTCAAGGGACAAGAATGACACTTGAACTGGCAGCTTCCTCGCCGAATTTCGGCACATCAACGGGAGGACTTAGTGCAGTAGATTTAACGTGTATCAACCCCTCTATACGGTAGGTCTTAATTACAGAAGGGTTCGAACTCGTAACATGCTAGCTACAAGTCCATGTTCACAAGGCTACAGCTGGTACAGTTGCTGGATATGATCTTGCAATCACTGGCGTAGTTAGTCCTCTTTTGGCGGTCTATATATCTTATGATTTTTTATTACACATGTCGGTACCTCTGTAGCTTGGGAGCGCAGTATCATTGATACAGCTGATACGGTAGTACTACGCCCCTGCTTACAATACAAATATAGAACGCATTTTATGAGAAAAATTTCTCCAAAATTGTTTTGTATCCTGCAAATCCTTCCAAAATATCCCTACAGGTATCTAATTTTATACGTAATTGCTTCCAAAGCCAGGCAATGAAGGGGAAGAAAGCAATTTACTGGATGAATTTCATTCTTAACTTTTATCATATCTTCCGGTAAGCCTCACGGAATGATTCCCAGATAACTCATAAAGCTGTAATGTTTAACTATTTCGTTGCAGGAGCTGGCACACATATATTCCTCCACAAGAAAAAGTTGGGTTGTACAATAGCAATATAGTGGAAAGTTAGGCTTTAGAATGTCGCTAATATAAAACGTGCGGTGGTTTTCAATGAAAATCTTCACTATCGGTAACCCGATCACGTCTGGTCGTTTGAGCGCGTAAGAAACTGTGTCTATCAAAATCGTTCTCGCTTCATACGGGTGAAATTCGAAGTTGACTCGTTTCAAATTTTTTCCCATACTTTAGTTCGATGAGTCGATAATGTTCTGGAATATTAATGGAACGTATTTTATAATTTTTGCCGATGCTTTATCCCCGGTTCTTTCTACTTGGTATTCTCCTAAACAACGTCGATAACTTGGGTCTATTTTGTGAGAATGTATACACAATGGAAGCTTCTTCTTTTTTTAAAATGTAAATTTCTCTCTCTATTTTTTTTATTTATAACTTGTTGTTATGGAAGGATTTTGTTCGGTTATAAAAGTTGATGGAAATTTGTTATTTATAGTCACTTGTTTTGGAAGTTGAAGCGAAAGTTTGGAATTGTCTTGAGTTTTAAAAGTTCTGGCTGTAGAAATTTTTTTTTTGGGGGGATTTAAAAATTATTTTTTAAGAAAATGTAGATTGAATCTAAATATTAGTAAAAGTTTGGACTATTTAAAAATGTTATTTAAGAAAGATATATATTGTATGGGTTTTTGTGACATTAATGGTAGGTTTTAAGAGGGGCTTATAAAATATTTGAAAAATAAAGTTTAAAAGATTCTACATTCTCTTATAAACATTTTAAGCTATTTTCTAAAATTAAAAATAAATAAATAAAAAAAAAAAAACCTTTTTGGCATTTATGGAAAAAAATGTTTAAAAAAATATTTTCTATTCCCTCTATTTTTTATTTATTTATTTATTCTTTTTTTTGGGGGGCTAAAACATTAACAGAATTTATTTTTAAAACCAATTTTTGCTGAAGATTAAAATGTATTTTCTAAACCTTTTCTCCGGAAATATTTGAAATTACATAATTTTATGAATCATATTCTATAGAAATCCTTGCTATGAATCTGTTTAAAAATGATCGTGTTCTTTATTTAGCACCAATAATTATTATTTATGTAAAAATCAGAAAAGCTTAAATGTCAGAATGTTGAACTCTAGAAATTATATTGTGTACATATTCATGCTATTGTGCTGTTTTGTCTGATGTATATCTGCATGCTAGTTGTTTTTTCAGCAGCCAATCTTTTTCACTAATTATACTTCCATTATTATAATCAAGACTTATTATTTTTTAAAAACAACATACTAGCATCATATTACCTTGAAATAATTGTGACAAAAGTAGTTCAACAAATAAACTTCTTCCAAAAATTGGAATGAAATAAAAAAAAATTCGTCATCATTTTTTCCAATTAAAATATTTCAAATACATGTTAATTTGCAGGATTCAAGATGAATGGAAAGAAAAATATTGAAATGAAGAGTGGTAAATGGTATCTCGTTATAATCTTTATAATAACTTCAAGACAGAAGACCTTAATCCCCATTTTAAGCTCTAATTAGTTGCTAATTTGCTATTCGGGGTTCTTTTTTTCATGCCATTGAACAAAATAGAAATAAATCTTGTTCAGAGAGATTGCAAATGGTGCAAAATTAAATATAAACAAATTATTTCATTCCATTTTACTTTGAATATTACTAATTCTCTCTAGGTGTTAAATACTAAACTTGTGTTTAAATGTATTAAATAAATTTTGAAAATTTATATAATCTAATTTTAACGAGATTTTATTATTCATTTTTACTGTTCTTTTATTTCAATTTATAGTAGAATTTTCTCCATTGAAAATATACATACTTTAAAAAATGAAAAATACTTTGAGGAAATAATGTGTAAAACTTTTAAAGATATTGCCTCTTTGTTTAGAATTCGTTAGATTTTTAAAATTTTGTTCGAATATAATTTATCCAGTGCTTTGATTTTATGATAATACTTAATTCTAATTAATTTTTAGTACACTGCAGTACAATTTTCTTTATAGTGCCATTCTTTCAAAGATAAATAAAATGTGGTTAACATAAATAGTATTGTAAGACACTATTAGAGTAATATATAACGAGTGAGATAATATTTTTTAAGGCTACAGTGGACAGTAAAAAAAAATTTTTTTAATTTTTTACAAACATGCCCCAAATTTTTACTGGCTGTATGTAACTTAGAACTAAAACCATATAAAAAAAAATTAGGTGAGAAAAATGATTAGTTTTTAAGAAATTTAAAAAATTTTAACGAAAATTTCAAAACATTCCATGCGTTTTGATTTTTTTTTTTAAATTTCAACCTGATTTAACTTCTTTAAGCAATTCTTTACAAATGTATGCATACAATGTAATGTTTTATATGATAATTTACAAAATATGGGTAAACACAAATTTTTATATAAAAATTTCAAGAATTTTAATGATTTCTACATAAAAACTTTAATTTCTTCTTTCACCCTATCACTATTACTACAATGCATAATTTATAAGTATACATTAGATGAATACTTTTGGAAAGTTTTGTTATAACGACAAAAATTGCAACGCATGGAACATTTTGAGTTTTGGTTTCGAGGCAAATTTTTGATTCTGAGAAAAACAGTTTTTTTTTTTTTTATTTTAAAGGAAATTAACTTATTTTTTTTAAAAAATTAAAGATATAAATATGAATTTGAAAAACAGTAATATTACAAATATAAGATAGATGCAGAATATAATACATAAGGTTCTGCAATATTTATTGTAACAGTCACATTGACACGTGGTATATACAGTGATAAAAATTGAAGTAAGCTAGAACTTTCTTATAATATCTGAAGTAAATTAGCAGAATGTATTTCATTGTTTTATCTCAACCAGATAGTATATTATATATTTCATTAATCATGATGAGTAAAAATAAAAGTATTTCAAAGAGATTAAATTACAAAAATTCAATGCTTTCGAGGAAGGTTTCATTTTTTAGAACAACAGTTATTATTATTCTAAAGGAAAAAACTTAGTTTTTTTAAAAACAATTAAAGACATTCATATAAATTTGAAAAACACTAATATCATAAAGATAAGATAAACATAGAATATATGTATAAGATTCTGCAATATTTATTGTAACAGTCACATTGACATGTAATATATGTAATGATAAAAATTGAAGTAAGCAAGAACATTCCAATAAAATCTAAAGTAAATTAACAGAATGTATTTCATTATTATTTCATCAACCAGATAATATATTATATATTTCATTAATCACAATGAGCAAAAATAAAGTATTTCAATACAATTAAATTACAAAAATTCAAAAAAATAACAAATCTAATTACACATAACAAGAAAACTGTTTGCTAAGTCTGATAAAAATTTAAAAAGCACCGGCACTATAGGCTGCATTTGTATTCGTGGCATTTCTTTTCCTTTTTTGTTTTGTAGAAATATTCTGAGAAATGCGTCGTTTATCTTGTCTTTCTGCAATAGTCAAAGAAAAACTGTCATTTAGACATGAGTCCTCTTTCGCTTCAAGAGATTTTACGTAGCCCAAATTGTGCTTTTCAATGGCATCCGTTACTGCTATTTCCAGCCTCCTTTTGGAGACGAATACCTCTTTTGGGCATTTTCGCCAAATGCAGCTATGCAAACTTTCATTCGAATTTTGCGTCTTGCCTGCTACGCATCTTTCAAGAATGGTGTCTGAAGCTAAACGTTGATAAACAGGCATAATTTTCTCCACTACTTGTGGCGACAAGTAAGTTTTCATGGAACTGTGTGACCCTGGGGTCTCACCTTTGGCTATAGCTCTTTTATAGAAACACCATGATGATTCCCCTTCAGGACACTTACCATGCATAGGCTTTTTGTCAGTTGACGAGCAATGCATCAGGCTGGCATATATAGCAGTTTTCATTTTATCGGTATCAGGGACATTATCTTTTATTGCCTTTCTATAGTAATTTTGTAACTTTGTGATGTTTTTATCTGTAAGGCTTCCTGCTTACGCCCACCAAGAGTCACTTTTTTTCACCTTCCATTCTTTCACTTTGTTACGTAACGATGTGCCTAGCCTCTTTGAAATATGATTCAGGCACTCTTCCTTTTCAATTTTTATATCAGAACCATATATTTTATTGTCCGACAAAAATTGAAAAGTTTTTGAGTCACCATCACTCAGCATGGAAACGAATCTCATTTGGCAATCACTAATTGATCGCCTCCACATAATTAGTGCAGCGTGCATCTCCATGGCTCCAGAAGTTCCATCGAAATTTTTGTCACACTCATCCGCATGTCCTTTTTGCCATAAAACTCCGCACTATCGACTCCCATATCTTGACCAGCAACTACACAATTATGACAGTATTTCGACAATACTTCAAAGTCAAGGACAAGTCCACAAAGGATATCGATGATTATTCTAATCCTAGGTTAGATGTATGTCCTAATACCGTCATATGATACACTCACATCTATTATTTCCTGATTTTTAGAGAAGCATCAACTTTACGTGAGCTTCTCTAGCAGCTTGACGTGACATTTCGAGCATTTTTTTCTTCACCTCTTTGTTTTTCACGGATAAGTTGTGCATGCATTTGGCAAATGTTTTTCGGTCCATTGTTGGCATGTTGAGCACAGATGAAAACGTTTCCAAAGCAGCATGCCCTCTGCCTATGGATAGGAAGGCACTCACCAGTTTGCTGTTTATATCATGTGAATTTTTGGCCTCTTCTTGAAACTTGAAAAACACTTCCATAGCTTTCATGACATGATTCATAAAAGTTCCATCTTTGTAGAATACCCCATGGAATGGTGTTGTTTTATAACAAGGGTACAGTTTGTACAATATTTACAAGGAACTTTCTGCAATAATTCAGAAAACACAGCCTTGTGGGTGAAAATATAGCTTGCCTCAGGTTGGAAAGATGTACTCGGTTCAGACAATGTATCTCTCTGCAATACCATACTATTACTGTTTTTTTCATCAACAGTTTTAGAAGATTTCTGCCATCGCTTCTTGCTATTTTCAGCCAACATCTTTCTCCTTTTGGTAGGACGACCTTTAGGTTTTCTATATATCGATGATATAAGATCCATTATAAAAATTTTAAATAACAAAAGCAATTTAAAATGAACTTTAGTTCTGAAAAGAACTTTTTGTTTTGGTAAAATCAATATAAAGTCTGAATAAAATTGAACGAAAAATGCAAACGCAAGTTCGAACGAATTGTAAACAAATAATGCCGATTTAGGTCTCAGATACAGTTAAAACAAATTGTTGCCATCCAGACCTTGATAAATTAACATTTAAAAATAAAAATTAGAAAGGCTATGTCTACAGTAAATAAAATTCGTACTGTCAAAGTACATGACAGCTTTGTCAGCATGACATCAGAATGTAAACAAAGGGGCGTGGTCATGAATGACTGAATCGGAACTACCCCATAACTCAGTAAAAAATGCATGAAACCAAAAAATTTTTTTTGCGTTTGATAGAGAAGCTAATATAATATTAAAATAAGCCAAAAAATTTTTTTCGATGTTTTAGTCAATTTTCCACATTTTAACTGTCCACTGTAGCCTTAAAAGCTATCTACATCACTTTTTTTAAAAAAAACTTCTTATATATATTAATTTTCTTAATTATTTAGACTAAAAACTTACACTTCAGTTTTAACTTATGAAGATTATAAAGTTATAAAGATTGTTCTATAATTATTGGGACACATTTTAAAAGGACGTAGTAGACTTCATAAGGATTCGGATTTGCATAGCAACCCGTGGTCGGAAACGTCATGGGAAAGTAGTATGATCGGTACAAGAAACTCAAAAGAAGACTGAGCGAGTCTAAAATATTTATTGGTCAAAGATGATATGAAAACGTTGTTTTTGTTTTCTTGTCCATGCAGTAAAATCAAATGGTGCCGAAGGCGTCCAAAAAGGCCCTTGCTATGTCGACGACCTTTGGCGTATAAAGAAGTTATGGTAAATGATGTATGAAAATGTCACAACACAACTGTCTAAAATTTTCCCCATTTCTAGAGCGATGCAGATGTTACACCGTCGGATCATGGGTTGGTAGACTCGTTCAAATACACGTGGATTTTATTGGATATCCGAAACAACACATACGATTCTTGCAACCAGATTCATTTACAGCTCTCACTCTATGCTTATTACCTCGTAATCTGTATTCACAGAAACTCTAATGTAAATTAGTAAACATCCGGCGATCCGGTGCATCTCTTTATGGGTTCCTTTCACGAAACAATCTATCTGCTGCTTGTACATTTCCTTCTACCAATCCGTAAATCAGATGCTTAACTGCCAGCTCTGTGCTTGTAAAGCGTACCATACTCATCTGTGGGCGATGACAGCTCAAATGGCGGCGGTAGTACAGATATGTTAATGCTCTTGTGAATAACGCCCCCTAGCGCCAAACGAAGACGTTTCCGACCATGGGTTGCTATGCAAATCTGATGTCCCCTATCTCCCTTAAAGTTTGTCCCAAAGATCCTGGTATACCCTGTATATATAAAATGAAAGCCCGTAGAGTTAGACTGATGCACGTTAAATTTTTCGAGATTTAAATTCTTCACTTTGGAATGATGGAAAGTGTGGAGACTGGGATGCCAAATCAAGTGTCGTCTTTATCACTTGAACGAGATTCACAAAATTAAGATGTCCGCCACCAATGGCCATCATGTAGTTCTTAGTTTGATGTTAATAAGCAATCTATCAATCTAATGTCAAAAAACTTGAATAAAACTCAGCATATATTTTCGAAAATGAACTATTTCGCTCTAATACGCTTCCCACGTGAAGTTAAAACAATTAATCTATTTATTATACTAAATCTCTGTAAAATTTTTAAATTGCCCACACACATAAATGCGTTACATTCCATTTATTATACTATATCTGTAGAGTTTTGAAGCAGTCCACACACATACATAAATGCTTTATATTCCATTAATTATACTACATCTGTAGAGTTATTAAGTAGCCCACATGCATAAATGCGTTCTATTTCATTTATATTGAAAATGAAAACTTCATATAACATATTAGTACAAAACATGGATTACATTTTACGCCAGAAAAAAATATTTTGATTCAGCCCAAAGGAAGAAATATGTGACCCTGAGCTCTCTGTACGATGATGAAATAGAGGAATGTAATATAAAGGAGGAATTCTTTTTCCAGATAAAAAGATCCTGCATAGGATCCTGTTTCTTTATCATTACGCAGAAACAACCATATCCGAGAAATAAGTTTCTTTCGATATTAACAACAATTTAGGTTACTGTTACTGATGACACAAATGAAACATTATAGCGAACTTTGTCATTTCTAATACTGGTCTTTTGTTCTAATTAAGTAAGAATAGAATTGGACGCGCGAAGAACTGTAATTATTGAACTTAAAAAAAAGGCTGCCTTTTAAAGTATTTTCCTTCCAAATGAACACATCTTCCTGTCAGCAATTTCAAGTACACCATATTTTGACTGTAGAGAGTTTTCCTCCTGCCTACTTCTTTCCAATTTCTCTTCCCATTCCATCTACAATTAACACGTCAGGAATAACCGTTCCGATTACCGATGGTTACTCCCCATGCACTGAAGACTGACCACAGGGATATTTCAACAAGATCCTCACAATTCAACCCAACTATCGACCGCTGAGGCCCAGACTAGAAAAGGGTGTGTAATGACGGGTTGTTCATCGAAGAAAATAAGTCCCGCCACATTTGTCAGTCATCGGGCGCACCCCTCTCTGCTGTTATTGGGGGGTGTTATAGGGTTGTTAACGTCTCTGAAAATGATTCGCAGATTACGCAAGAGGATGTATGACACGAACCATTTTTTCCCCTTCCCTCTCTTGGTTGTGGAGTTAATGCTGCAATTATATCATGGTCACATTAAAACGGGAAAGAGTGATTACCAAAAGAAGGATTCGAAAATACAATGTTTTGGGAAGTTTAGTTTGTTAAAAGAAATGTTTGTATACTTTGTATCTAAGGGGCGATTTGTATATACTATGAGTGTTAAATTAGAAAGGAAGAAATTGTAGTTTTAGTGTGTTTGCATTTACATTTTTTTCAAAAGATGGATTACTTGAATTGCCTTACGAAAATTATGGTAATGGTTTCAGTGATCTTCGGTACATCCATGTATGCGTTCAGTTGTGCCCTTGAAATGCTGAAAAATAGGTGACTGGAAAAAGTATGTTATTCGGCCAAAGTTGAGAAAAATAATTTCTTAAAAAAACAGTTTTAAATAAATTGCATATAATGGAATTGGTGGAAATGTTTCGCTTTGGATAGTAATATGAAAATCCGATAATTAAATCATTGAGTGAAAAATATTTGATTTGATGCTCTTTATTTAAATGATATAGTTTTTAATTCTCGCGTCAGATTGACTACCTGACCGTTACATCTTCCATCAGTGCCGGTTTATCCATTGGACGCTTGAGGCGGGCGCCCAGGGACACGGGGCCCGGAAGGACTCGTAAGGGCCCGGATAAGCTGGACTTAAATCAGTTTTTCTGGTAATAAATTTCGATCCGCTGTTCCAAGGGGAACTATAGATCTTTTGCGCTCAAGACCCGAAATTAGTTTAAATCGGCAGTGCTGATCATGCACCTTAGAGCTCAATGTAACTTAAACTGATATGGGTACAGTAGGCCTCGGTTGCGCCACTAGATTTAGTTTAGTTTTAGTTCTTAATCCAGTTTTTCTCCTAAAGGCCGTGTCACGCGTACATTTTTGGTGCAATTTTTTCGACCAATTTTTCGTCCTATCTGAGGGTGAAGGGTCGCCGTAAACAAAGTGACATGCTCTGATGTCAGCCACGCTCTTTCTCTACATTGAAACATTACTCGCCGATTTTTCTGCTTCGGCAAACGAACATCCAAAATTATTTCCTTTAATTCGCTCGCGCTTTTTGGGCGTAAACAGAAATGGAGCTCCATTCTATTTACATATTGTACGCCGTTAAAATATTATACGACATATCTGATGCTTTTGACGAAATCGAAGCCGCCATCTTGTTTATGACGGAGGGTGCCGAAGAACCCCATTGGCTGGAATTTCAAGCAACATTTATTTGGAACAACTTTTTGAGCTCACTAGTAAAAAGTTATTCGAAAGCCGTTGCTATGGCAACTGAATAAAAATTGCACGCATTGGACGAAAAATTGCTCGAAACGTGTACGTGTCATACGGCCTTAAGAGCGTGTGTTCCCTCTCTCTTCTCTAGAGGCTGGTGTAGCCTAATGGTCATTATCACGAACTTGTGACTGGCATGTCACGAATTCGAATCCTGGTGCCACTGAAGACTTACCGTGTAGAGGGGTTGATGCACATTAAATCTATCGGTGTTACAACTCCTCCCGTTGGCGTGGTGTGGACATTTTGAAAGGGTTGCGCAAGCACAGGTGTCTTCGTCACTTCACTGTGGCTGAAATTCACGTGGACCATCACTAAAAGCCCTCGTGTATTTTACAGTGTTCATAAAACTTAATGCCAAGGATAAGTAAATGCCCATGTTTATATTTATTGCAGAAACTCATTTTCCGCTTTTAAGTACAGACGGTTTTAAAAGAAAAGAAACCATCTCTCTAATGTCTTAAATCAATGTCAATAATGTCTTAAATAATAAATTCAATATTTTAGTACATACAAGGACATCAGTTTATTTCTTAAAAAACACTAATTTATTTTGGAATGATTCTTCGTGAACAGTAATAGTAATAATCTTCTGTGTTAAAAATAACGAAGTGTTATAAAAGTTTTAAAAATTAAATATTCACATTTTTAGCATTTTAAAAATATTAATTACTTAAAAAAATAATTCTGTTGAATTTTGGCGGGTATCAAGAGTATTAATTCGAGCAAGAACTTATCTTTAATTATTTCTATTAATCACATTATAAACAGGACATGTTAAAATATGCGTATGTATAAATTATGCGTCATAAATTCATGATATATATTAGCGAAATAGATGGAACAAATGTAATTCTATTACGTTCCCATTCCTAATTGAATAATGTGAGATAATTAACTGAGGAGAGCGAGTAAATATATGTAATTAGGTTGTACTAAATTCGAATCATTACATAATTACTACTAAAAATTGAAACCGTCCCCTCTTTCCCTTTTTCCACAAAAAATTAAGTAATTTTCTTTTAGCTACATTTGTGTATACATAGGCCATAATAACAATCTTGGTTAAAAATTCTAGTTGAACAGACCTCTCTCTCTCTCAGCAAAATAACGAAGGAAACTTTTACTAAGTGAGTGAAAAATTCTTAGTTGTGAAGCTTAGAATTTAGAGAGATGATTCTTGTTTGGAGAATGTTACTTATTCGAATTATCGGACAGCACCATCTTCATTTCGTATTTTTTTTTCAAATGAGTCCTATTTTGGTTGTTGTTGTTTCTAACGCCACCTGTCTGACGTAGTCAGATCGAGGCCCACAAAATTCATCGTGCCTTGAGCACTATACAAGTAACAGTACGAATTAGCTCGGCGAAATTCCCCGAAGGGACGATAGATGGCGACACCATTTATATCCATCTCCACAATTTAGGCATTGAACGGAAGGGGAGGGAAATATTCTCCAGTCCCCTGCACTCGCGATTCAGCCCACAAGACTTCGGACCCACTGATTTAACGAGCACGTATTCCGTGTGTACTCGGAGGATATTTGGTGCCATCGGGCATCGAACCCAGGCCTTCCGATCTGGAGTTCGATAATCTAACCCCTATGTTATCCACTTCCTATTTTGGTAATTTAGCCTTTACCGATTCGGCAAGTCCCCAAGTGTGGCAGAGTCATTAGTAGCACCGTCTAGTGACCATTTCCCCTGACAAATTTTAGTCGCTTGAATTTATTCAATTCAAGCTCTCGTCGAATGCTAAATATTGCCGAGAGTACCAGAGCCTTATTGATAGTCGAGGACTCCTTTACATGCCACATAATCATATGACATGCGTTCCAGCAATTTTCGCATCCAGAATATCTATCAACTCCGACCGGGACCGAACTCGTAACCTTGGGCTTACGAGACGAGTACGCTACCTCTAAGGACCAATCCGATTTTTTTCACACTTTGTGCAATACTAAATAATCATTGGAATTTACTGTTTTACTATTACCTCTTTAGTAAAACAAAAATGTGAAATTACTATCCGATTAACTAAAGTTGAAAAATTCCCATTTGAGATTTTTTGTTCTGTCAAGCTTATGGATATGGGTCTTAGATTCGATATCTTACTTCTAAGAGGGACCCATATTCAGGACAAAACTCTATAGGGTGCGTTTAATGCCATAGGATTTAATATATAATGTCTTTTGTGCTAATGACCATCTTACTTGCTCTTAAATTATAAGCATAACTTTTCCTTTACGACATATTCTCTCCTTACGGATGTTGAAGTTTCCGCTTGAAAATTACGAGAAAAATAGGTTCTAACTTCTCTAGTTATGGGGACTAATAAGAACTTTTACTTTTCTTCCAATGATCTGTTACAAAGCTTCTTGGCTTAGGATCAGCAGATGTATCTCCGCGTCTGGCGTGGTTAGTTCTCATAGATAATCTGATAAAGGTTATGAATTTTGAAATTCATCGTTAATAACTAACTCTATAAGCCCTGTATCAAAATTCATTGGGGGCCCTTTACCGGCGCCTCTTAACATTTTACGATTTTTTTGCTAATGAATTTCGGGACCCCTGAAGCGTGGCGGCCAAATATCATTGATACAGCGTTCAATGTTCTATAAGACATTTTTAATTTAGTTGGATTAAATTTAAAGTTCCATTTCTAAAAATAGAGAAGAGAGGATTTCAATTATTATTTTGCTATATTGTTCTAAGCACTTGTAGAATGTGCAGCTGATCTTCAGAGTTAATTAACTATTTCAGTTTGATTAATCAGGTTCAGTAGCACACGCAGGAATTTTTCAAGGGGTCGAAAGTTCACTCTTTTTGTATCATGCTCCTTTGGATTTTGTCGATTTTGGGGAACAAAACACAGTAAAAAACTAATTATTGAATAAATAATTATCATTAATTAATAAAATTAATAATTAATAACAAATATTTAATTAAATTTTTCGTACTATGTACTTAGAATTATAATCAAACGGAAAAAAAATCGAGGGCTTTGGGGGAGGGGAGTCCCGACCCCCAGGACCCTCCCCTTGTGTGCGCCACTGATCAGGTTTCTTCAAAAAGAAAAATTCAGTGAAATATGAAGCAATACCACTGCTAATTATAATCAGTTATGTGAATTACTTGTTGCTGGTTGATTATATAAAACAAAAAAAAAAATTTTGATGTGCAACATCTTTCCTCTCGCTTACCGAATATTTGTCGGGGTGATTTTTGTGAAAAGAGACGGAAATTCGTAACAGGAAGTGACGTAAGCGCGTTATTCGATTTGACCAATGAGCACGCGTAATGGTATGCTTTTGCTACCTTCGCATCGGGGTCCAATTTGCTCGATGGTGTCTTTTTACCACCCTCGTATAGGGTCCAAATGTAGTAGATGTTTTCTTTTTTATATTGTTAAAGTTAGTATTTCAAAAGATTCGAACTCTTATTCAGGATAAATTTACTTAAATAATTATATTTACTGTTAAGCGTCTGACAAAGTTCAACATTCTTAAGAAAATACGAGTAAGTAATATAGAATTATTCGAATAAATAGTTTAGAGTGCGTATCTTTTTCATACTTTAAGGCAGTGCTTCTCAAAGTTTCCATATTCGCGACCCAATATTCCATCACAATTTTCATCGCGCCCTCCTCAAACAATAACAACGTATTGAATTCAATAATTACATACTTTCACGCTAAAACTACGATACGACTTTTTTCTCTTAAGTGCCATCGCGTGTATAAACGTCTTGCTAAACAAACATGTTTATTTTCCCGGACATATATATACGTCTTTCCGAAGAGCGATCTTTTCTGCACAGTACTAATCATACAATTTTTCCGAAGGCTTTGGAATGCAATAAAAGGATCTTGACAATGTTTGAGAAAGATTTAATTATTTCAGATTATTTGTTTCTTTATTCCTTCCCCACCCCTCAATGCATCCCATAGCTCGCCTACGTGGAAAACTGTTGGCATTGTGAAGCGGATTGCGTAACTTTCAAACGACAGTTAATGGATTAATTATTAACCGTACGGAGGATAAAGATAAGTTTTAATTTTTGTAAATAATTTTATATATGACAATCAAATGGTGTCACTGGTTATTAGTAAACTTGTTCTTAACTTAGTAATGTTAAATTAATTGTAAAATAAATTGTGTAGCACTGATGCATTTATAAAAGTGTAAATGTGTATTTTATTTTTTATTACGTCAGAATATAATTTGTTTGTTTACTTTAATACAATAAATTAATAATTTTTTTTTACATAATCTTCTGTTTTCAACTTTTCAATATGCTCGCGCCCCCCTTGAACAGTTGTCACGCCCCTCAAGGGGGGCGCGCCCCACAGTTTGAGAAACACTGCTTTAAGGTAATTCCTGTCGCTGTCAATATAATATTTTCAATTGTGATTAAAAAACATTTTCTCGATTAAAAATTAAACATTTACCAAGCTAATTAAATTTTCAGGATTTTGTGATTTGCAGAGATGGGTAAATCCAGAGGAGAATATATGCGAAATACAACTCTTGTAGTTTTTTTTTATATTTTTAAAAAGTTAGCAATTCAAAAGATTCGAATTCTAAAATTCAATTTCGTTTTCTTACTCCACTTCGCAAATACCAGCAAGTCTTATTTAGGATAAACTTAGATCCTTACGCTCAATTGTCCGTCTCTGGGCTCGTTGTGTATGAAATCTGAGGTTTTTTTATGTGCAAACTATGTTAATAATTATATTTACTGTTAAGCATCTGACAAAGTTCAACATTCTTAAGAAAATACGAGTAAGTAATATAGAATTATTCGAATAAATATATTATGGCGTATCTTTTGCATACTTTGAGGTTAATTCCTGTCGCTGTCAATATAACTTTTTTAATTGTGATGAAAAAAGTTTTTCTCGACTAAAATTAATTACACGGGTAATTTTCATTTTCTCTAATATTTCTAATTTTTAAACATTTACCAGGCTAATTAAATGTTCATGATTTTGTGATTTACAGAGATGGGTAAATCCAGAGCAAAATATGTGCGAAAAAAAGGCAAAAAAAAAAGACGTGAAGAAAAATTAAAAACTGGAGGAGTACATCCGAAAAAAAAAAATTGCACATAATTCAACTCTACGCAGCAGGGATTTTCGGGCACCTGTAGCGAACGCAACTCTCCCACAAACATCAACGGCTGACCTAACTATTGATATTATACCAAATCTATTTGTCAGTCACGCAACTTTACGATTGTCCTCATTGTCATTATCTCATGTTCCGTCTACATGAGTGATTCCCGAAGTGGTTTATATAGACCCCCAGGGGTCTTTGATGACCTGAAAGGGGTCCATGAAGTGTAAATGGGGGCCTATAATAATGACTATCATTAAACCAGATCATGATTTTAATTCTTAAGATAAATTTGATTTATCAGATGTATTACCTAAATTTAGTGAGGTTAATTTGTGGTTACTAGGTAACAGCACACATTTTATTAAGATAAGGACCATTTCTGCATTTCTTTTCAGAATTAAATTAAAGAAATTTAATATTGGTCATTGTGAATTTTCTCAATTTGTCGCAGACAACCTGTCAGAACATTTTAAAGCCCTCGTGTAGCTGAACAGTGTGACATTAATATTCAATCAATCAGCCAGAACATTTTAACCTACGTTCAACATTTATATCCCTTTTACTCAGATTTTGACCGAGGATTTTTTAGTTATACCACAGTAGATAAGATGAATTCATTGAAAATAATGTCATATTACAATAGGAACTGATCAAAACAGGCCCTAACAATCTTGAGTGAGTGAGTGAATATTAACGTCACCCTGTTCAGCTACACGAGGGCTTTTGGCGACGGACCACGTAATTTTGAACCATGGTCAAGTGATGTGGACGACACCTGATCTGGCACCCCTTCTCCTAACTACTGCACCACACCAACGGGTGGGCGTTTCAGCTCTCGACAGATTTAAAGTGCATCGCTTCCCTATACGGTGGGTCTTTAGTGGTACTGGGCTCGAACTCATGACATGCCTGCCATGGTCCGATACCTTAACCACTGGGCTACTGCAGCCCTTCCCTAACGATCTTAAAATAAAGCTTAGAAATGGATGTCAGCAATTTTGGCTTTAAAAAGATGTACCTGTTATTTGTCGCGAATTATGGACAATCGTGAGGTTTTTAATTGCTTTTGCTAGTGAGAGGAAGTTTCATTGAGATTGCCAATCTCAAAATGAGGGGGAGGGGGACTGGATACTTACTAACAGATTATATTTAGGGTTAAACCTGACTAGATTGATATTAAATATTGAAAATTCGTTATTGAAGCACCCCAGTTTCATCCTTTTCATTAAAAACGTTTGTTTATTGCTCAGTTATTTTATGCAACAATTGTCTTACGTATTAAATTAATTTATTTTAATTGTAATTTAATTCATTGACATGTGCTTCTTTAGTTTTAAATGCTATGCCTCACTATAGTTGGAAATGTAATTTTTTTGAAGTATTAGTACCAGCTATCAAAAAATATTTAACTTGATAAATTTGCAAAAATTGAATATTAGGTAAGCAGGGTCTACCCGAAACCGAAAAACATGGCAAGGGGTCTACGAGACAAAAAAGTTTGGGAACCTCTGGTCTACATCAATAGCGTCTGTTTCTAATACAGGTCCTGCAGAAACTCACCCGCACCCTACCGATGTCGAACAAGAAAGAGTGGTTAAAGGAGACGTTGAACAGGTAGAACATGTTGCAAATAACTCGGCGGTTTGTCAGTATAACGATTATCGAAAATTCAGCACCACTCATGATGAGTTTAAAACCAAATTTTTGGAAAATAATTTTGGTGCAGTATGCAGCGTTTGTGATCGTCTATGGCACGAAAATAATGTGAAAAAGACTACCTCTACGTGCAAAATAACTTTTCTCACCTGAATTTCCAGATGTCAATTTTGAAACTGCTTCCGTATGCGCAACGTGTCATTTAGCACTCGGTAAAAATAAAATTCCGACCTTATCAAAGTCTAATGGTTTTAAATATCCATCCAAGCCACCTCACTTGCCTGCACTTGACTTGATTTCGAGCGTCTCATCTCGCCACGATTGCCATTTATGACCATCCGGAGACTTCGACATGGGAATGGTCAGTATGGAATTCTGGGGTAGATAATTAACGTACTAGTATCTGTAGACCAATGCTTCTCAAACTTTCAATACTGGCGACTCAATTTCAATCATAATTTTTATCACCCCCTTATACAATAATAATGTATTGAATGCAATAATAATGCACTTTGAAGCTAAAGCTACAATATGATCTTAATTATAAACCGTACAAATCAATAAAATAAGTATATTAAATTTTATATATGTTACTTTTAAGTATAATATATATTTTATTTTCCTTTCTCGTATTTTTAAATTGGAACAATTGCAAAATGCGGTGGCTGCTTTGAATACAAAATATAGATCTCAGACAAATATAGAAAAAGTACTCAGAGTGTCAATTTCTGATATTAAACCTACCTTTGAAAAACTTTCATCTGCAAGACAAGCTCATGGAAGTCGCTAATAATTAAACTTGCTCTTAGTTTAGTATTAATAAATTAGTTATAAAATACCTTGTGTAGCATTAATACATTTAAAGTGTACTGTCTGAAGTACCGGCTCTTCGCACGAGTTCAGTTTTTTAAAAAACTAAAACATTCTTGCTATAATAGTTGAACTGTCAGAAGAGTAAACCCAAATGCGTGACAATGTTTACGAAAATATAAAATGATATTTTAAAATGAATGCTCGTATTATAATTAGTTTTAAGCGATCTGTAACTTTAAGCCTCACAGAATGAGCATTTAGAATTAATGTTAAATAACGAAAAATAATATAAATTCCGATGAAGAATAATTGTGTTATCTTTAATATTTAAAACGAGAAGACTTCAAAACATTTTATCCCTGGAGCAGGCACAAACTCGATACTAAAGTTAATAGTCTCGCGGGGTGGTTGACACGATATTATTATTTATTGTACACGATACAAATAGTGATTTCAGTGAATAACTTATTTAAGAAAAAGTAAACTTACCTACTTTCAATGACTTTTCAATTTTTCTTTGGTAACAAATAAACAGTTTTGCCAGAATTAACGATTTCGTGATCTGTGTGCCCCACGCAACCACTTCCGGGTTAAAAGTGTATTCAATATAATTTGTGGATGTTACTGCTAAAAACAATTGTGTAAAACGTTTTTCATTATGCTTTATACGTTTGAGAGTACTCATAAAGATAAATCTTGGCAATGTAATGCTTCAAAGTGTGTGTGTAGGATCTCCGTGGTTTTCCAAATATCATAAAACTCTTTTGCATGGAAAAAAGCACAACAGAGAAATGCATTACTTACAACTTCCCTAAATGAGAAACAAACACATAAGAGAGGGGCCATAACTAACTGTACCAATAACTTAGAAGGTCAAACAGATTATCAGCAAAAACAGATTACAGCTATAATGTGCAGTATTTCAAAAATAATCACAGTGATGTATTTTTTATGTTGCTAAATTTTTTGATTGTGGCTCTAGGATTTGTTTTTTTCCCTCTGAAAGAGTAGTATTTTAGGTTTAAAAAGAAAACGTTATAAAAAAATCTCTCATCATAGTATTACAACAAATCAAATGAAAGTTTTTTTTATATGGTTATAGGATCCAAAAATATCTAATTAGATGTTGAAGTAATTTTTATTTTTGATGACTCCAGATGATATTGTAAATTATATCAGTGTAAAAGTGCATTTTTTATTGTGTCTGAAAGTATTTTGTTTTAATCATTCCAGTAAATTACTTTTTAAATCTTTTGTTTTCGATATGCTCGTGCCCCACAGTGTGAGAAACGCTGCTGTAGATAATATGGTCAAAACTCTTCCGTGTGATTTTGACGATGACTGTGCAATCAATGTTCATATTCGGGGTAAAAAATTACACAGATCTAGTTATCTAATGGGGTATGTCAAAAAACACGTTATAAGAATTTGGCTGAAATATTTAATTAACCAAGACCCTTATAAATTTTATGGATTCACAGTCGATAATTCAAACTGTAATGCTGAAGATCCCCCTATAGATCAGATAGGTCGTGAAGAATTCAGTGAAGTAATTGAAATTACAGAAACCTTAACAGCGCAATAACAAACTTTTCTTTGGGATGAGAATAAATATCTCTGCCTTGCTCCCGGTGAGAGTACTTTACCTAAGTGTATTTTATTTGATGAACATTATGAAGAGCTGTTATTTCCATCGATACACCTTGGACAATTCAGAACCTTTTAGGAAGAGATAAAAATTACCCCATTTATGATAGCGACCAGTGAATTACGGCGGGCCGATCGGCGAGGAGTTACTCCCACAAATTTATTGTATTTGACCATGAAAATTCTGCGAATACGTACTCGTGATACCTTGCATGTAAATTTCAAATTCATCGGCAAAGATAGCACAATTACAAAAGCGCAATTAGAGTACCGATTATATTAGTAATTGCATTGACAACAATTTTGCACTTTTATCTCATATTCCAAATTCAGCATATTATTGGGCAGCGCGTAAAAAAGATCCGTTTGCAATGATAAGACAGTTCGGAAAACCAACATTTTTTTTTAACATTGAGTGCAAACGAGATTGATTGGTCAAACTTAATGAAATTACTTTACAAGCTGAAGAATGACGGAGTTGAGTTCGACGATGACCAATCCCTGGCCAGTCTTCACTTTAATTCTAAAGCTACGCTTAAAAATGAAGATTCCGTCACATGTGCGATTCATTTCAGTAAACTCGTAGACACAATTATGGGAATTTTACAATCAAAACGGCACGGTTCATTTGAGCGTCATTATGTTGACAATTTTCTTAGGCGAATTGAATTTCAACATCGAGGCAGCCCTCACGGAACATATTCTACTGTGATTGAATGATGCCCCTGAGAATGCTATTAATGGTGATCAAAATATCGCAATAAGATCGATAGTCTTGTGTCTGTATCAAAAGAAAATGCATCCGACCATGAAAAACTTCAAGAGCACAAACACTCGTTTACATGCTATCAGAAAAAAGGTAATGCTGCAAACCAAAAGTGCCGTTTCGGAGCACCGTTCATGCCAAGTCGATCTACTGTTATCCTTGCTCCAACGCCTGTAGATGACCCTCGACGAAATACCCTTGCAAACTTCTACAGTCATTTGTGGAAAGCACTCGCAGAAAATGATTATAGAAATGTAGATCACTTTTTCGAGGCACACACTATTTTATCCGTTGATTTCTACCTTGGCGTGCTCAGAGCTATTATGAGACCAATGGTTTTTCTCAAGCGGCAAACAACTGAAAAATGGATCACTCCCTTCATTTTGAATGTTCTTGGTGCGAATATGGAATTTCAGTTAATAATATTGAGGAGTATTCGTGTGCTGCATACGTCGTAGAATATGTCAACAAAACCAACCAAGGTATCAGTAAAATTATTGAAGTCTAGAATTGGTCAAAAGACGAGATAATTGGCTGCAAAGTATATGCAAGACAAAAACGTATCCAAAGACTTGGTACCTATTGGTAGACGCAACACCTCTATTTATCTCAACAATAATAGATCTATCACTGCAAAAAGGAATCACTTTCCACTTACGCCTGCTTGTGCCATGACTCTCCACAAATTACAGGGTGGAACATTCGATGAGACTGTTTATTCTTAAAAAAAATATTATCAACAACAGCTCGTCTACGTCGCATTATCACTAGTTACAAGCCTCGAAGGTCTTTTTATAGTATCACCTACTCAAGATCATGTATTTTACAATGGACAAAAGAATTCTGCTACCCCAGCACCACTGCGAGCTGAACCTCGAGCGCTAGACTCTAAATCCACTTTGCACATATCAGCAAGTCTTATTAGACTTCATGCAGGATAAACTTGCGATCCTTACGATCAATTGCCAAAGTCTCAGGGCTCACCAAGCAGATTTCGATGACGTTATTTCCCAAAATTGTACATGTTGTCCGAGACGTGGTTAGGTAATGACGAACGTCTTTCGATACCCAACTTCGATTGCTGCGTACAATTTAAACGACCGAGCCACAGAGCAGCTGGTGTTACAATATATTGCAAACAGAACAACTCACATGTTGTGACTCCTCATATGGACATTATTTACCGACAAACAAGTGGACTGGGTATTGCTAGTCAAGATATTGGGGACATATGTGCGGCAGAATGCATTTTTGAAAATGGACAAACTGTGATTTCGGTGGCCGTATACATTTTTCCTAATCAAACGGTTAAAAAATTGCACATTTTCTGCATTTTGTACTTTTACCATATACCGAAGATGGTTCTGCTCTTTTAAAACAAACTATCTTTCACTTCCTATGATTTTGAGTGGTGATTTCAACGTTAACTTCAGTTTGTCAGATGCTAAGCCACTCATAGCTTTTTTGACTAAGTAATTAAAGTTTGAAATGAATACAAATCGAAATATTTCGACAACTAACAGTGGTACTATTATTGACGCTGTTTTTCAACGGTTTTTAAATACTTTGAAATCACAAGTATATGTGTCATATTTTACTTATCATAAATCTATTGTATCCACTGTTCCCCTAATTCAACAAGAATAAATATTTTTGATAAAAAATTGCATTACTTCTAAATAAAATTTTCCATAAAGATATAATTATTCTCTCGATAGAAAACTATTTCCAATCATACTCGATTCAAAATTCAAATCAATCTCACTTAATTCAATCTCACTCATTTCAATCACACTTGATTCAATCACTCTCCAAATCATGGGAAGCTAGTGATAGTTTGTTTTTAAAAGAGCAGAACCATCTTCGGTGTGTGGTAAAAGTACAAAATGCAAGAAATCTTTTAACTTTTTGAACCATTTGATTCGGGGAAATATATATGACCACCGAAATCCCTGTTTGTCCATTTTTAAGTCTATTGTATCCACTCTTCCCCAAATCAAACAAGAATAAAAATTTTCGATAAAAATTTGCATTACTCTTTGTGTTAAATAAGCACAATTTTCATTAAAGATATAATTATTCGATAGAAAATTATTTCCAATCATACTTGATTCATTTTTTTCAGGATTTAAGTTACTGTTGCGTATTTACCACGATAACATGTCAGATGTTACACATCATATACGACTACTGTATAAGGCTCGTTTCTTTCTTTCTTTCTTTTCTTTGCTCTTTGTTTTACTTGATAAGTTTTCCTCTGTTTGGAAGGTAAAATGAGATGTGGTACGAGTTTTGGAGATTACTTATCAATCATAAATAATAAAAAAAAATATGATACATTTTTCTAATATTCAAGCCTAGTCAGAAGTCCTAATGTCGATTTTTTCAAAAAAAATTCGTTCAATTGGAGCTGTTGAATGTTAAAAGGAATATTCACTCTACGTCCTCATTGGGTGGAAGTTAAAAGGGAAGATATCATCTCAGTAATGCTTGTTATGGAGAGGATGCATCTGGGTCATATTTCTGAATACTGAATTTTGACACACATATTTCCTATTAAAATGGCTTATTATAGTAATCACCCTCAAAATGTTGTAAATACTGTGACTCAAATTATATTTACTCTTTTTGATTTAAATATATCTAACATTAAAAAAATGTTTTAAGTCAATATTATTACATTAATAATATTGATTTTAAGTAATTAATTTAGGTTAATTTTTCTTAGGGAAAAATAGTCTAAACTGGTGATCCTCAAGCAGTTGCTTGATTGTCCCTTTTCCCGACACTGAAAAGGAAAAGTCTTAGCGAATAAATTTGAAAGAAAAATTGCTCGAGCAAAAAAAAAAAAAAAAAAAAAAAAAAAAAACCACGTTGAAACGCACATTATTATCTAAATTTTGCAAACAATTAAACAATTCATTTACATAAAATGATGGTTAAAATAATATATAGTTTCTTTTTTGACAAGAATATTTGTTACCTTGCTATAAACTGCATATCATGCAATATTGGAAGTACTTTAGATCAGGCTCTATATTTGTAATTTTAAAATATTCCAGCGTTGTGTGTGTGTGCGCGCGGATCTAAGCCACAGTTTTATTTGATATTGGTTGAAAGATACAAAAGCAGTAATCTTCTCTCCATTCTCTCATTTCCTAAGCGTGTGACGGGCTCACGCGTCTTTTCTTTAACTTGTCCTTTGGGTTCTTTGGGCCAGAATTAATGGCAACTCTTTTCCAACCAAATCCAAGAAGTGAAGTGTGAAGGAAAGATGCAAATGAACAAGCTTTAAAATATCGGAACTTAGAGTAAACGAAATGACAATTTAGGGTAATGTATGGCAATTGATGTTAGTTTGTGGTAGTTGATGGCAAATAGAGAAAAGTTAATATAGTTCGTGGTTCAAGTCTGAATGAACTTTACGTGACGGTGATTAGAAGTTATAAGTGACAAAGATATATAGATACAAATTGCACACCAGTGCATGCAAATAAAGACAGGATTAAACATAGGACAAGATTGATAGATTCTTCAAGCTGCAATAAGGCAGAAATGACTATTTAATATTGGAATCGAGTTTAGGTGGTTCAGTTATTGATAGTGGTACGAATCTAGATTAAGACGTTATTATCTAGATATATTGTGTGTTGCGTATTTTTCCATCGTAGATTCTCTCACATTAATTATTATAATTTAATTTGTTAAAGGTTTAAGTTGAATATCATAATAAAGTCATGTTAAGATAATGATTCCTTCTAGTTCTTTCGTTAATCCTACACCTCTAGCTCACGCTGATACTCCGAGAGATATTCTCCCAAGGGGGAGGGGACATCACAAGCGTACAATTGGGATTTTAAATAGAAGGGATTAGTTTGTGTGTGTGTGTGAGAGTGTGAGAGAGAGAGAGAGAGAGAGAGAGAGAGAGAGAAAGAAAGAGAATAGTATCTCAACTCTCTATTTCCTAAATTTTGATATTTTTATATAGACATGTGTTATCCATTCCATAGTTCAAAAACTTGTAGCTTTAGTATCATATTATTAGGTAAATTTGATATGCACATCCATTAATTAACTAGACATGTAGAATCTATGTATATCTCTAGTAAAAAGAATAACATATGCCTACAAACAATGTATTAAAGTACTTTATCCTTAAATAAATAATAATTGTTTAATTCTCTCTTTTGGTAATTTTGAAGTATCAGCTCCAAAATTTAAACTTGCGCTATAAATAAAATATTAAAATAAGTAGCATCTCCAAAATCTTTTAAATGAAAATCATACATTTTGTATTAATTTATGCGCATTTAATACAGGGAAGTTAATTAATTCCTCATTAATTAAGCATCCATGTTTTAGCTGAAGGTTTTGGTTTTATGAAAGTTATTCTACTAAAGCAAAACAGCTTTGGCAACAGAATTCGTGATGTTAAATCACGGTCAAATAATACAATTGGCATTTTGAACTTTTCTATCATAATTTCGAAGGTGAACACTTCCTGTTCTAGCGTGTACCATTTATTTCTTATTCTTCGTAGCGGGTCTTTTGCGAAGTCTAAATTTGAACTAAAATCTTTGTATTTTGACTCGGAAAAAAAACCTGTGAAATTTTATTTTGTCATTCATTGTCCCCCCCCCCCAAACAACTTTTACGTCTCTTTGAATTTTAATTTTTTACTTAGTTCAATTTGTATTGAATTCCCTTGATTTTTGAGAATTTCACACCGATCGTTGAATTTTATTGTTAAGAAGCATGTAACAATTGTTTAATTTTTTGAATTAAACATTTTTTTTCAAGCATTTTATTTTCGGAACTGTATTTCAAAATGAAATAAAACTACGTATTACGTTGCCTTCAGAAATTTTTTCTTGAACATAATGTTTAAAATAAATTTTTGTAAGACATTTTTGGCTATAAATAATCATCTTGACTCTTATTTGTCTAATTTTTTTTTCTTTGATCGTTCTTTATTATAAAACATTTTTCGAAAATTTTTATCCCCTTTTTTCTATTTACATTTTCTGGTATATTTTAAACATATTTTTTAAAATTATTCATTAATGTGTGGAATGACAAAGATAATTTAATTTCGGTGAACGTTTACTTCACTACTTTTGACGACTCATGCATTTCAATTTAGCAAAATATGTAATTTGTTCATTTCATTTTTAGCGCAAACAAGTTAAATAATATGAAAATTAAACGCGCATTAAAGAATTGTTTGTTAGACATGTGTGTATGAACGTCTTTATGAAGGTTTGTTTGGCATATTTATCCATGATATACATACACATTTTTTTCCCTCCGTGCTCTTCATATTTTTGCTCGTATTTTACAGAACTATTTTTCATTTAATCTTCACCTTTTGCTTAACTGCGCCATCTGGTATGTAAAACCCAAACTAAACAGTTTGTCATTACGATTAATGGTTATAAATAAAAAAAAAACGTACAATTTTATGTTTGTATATTTGTCTTTCATTTGAATAAATCCTATTTTTTATTCATTTTATTATAATTTATCTGCCTTTAAGCAAATGGCAGCAGTTTTTAAAATTGCGCTATATTTTCGGTTCTATGGCAAATTAATAAAATAATCAAATGAATCATTTTAACATTCGTGACGAAAGATATGATAACGTTTTGTAAAGAAAATTTTTTAACAAAAAAATATTTAATGAAGTTGGTTGGGATAAAAAAAATCGGTTCTAAATACTCATAAAACTGCGGGAGTTTTAATTTTCAAATTTAATACAAATTATTTTAATGAAATTTCTGAATTTAAAGAAAACATGATAAATCCATTATTTTTTTTTAAAATCACATATAGCCTGAAAATAACTTTTCTGTTTAAGATTTTATTTGGAAAGAGTAACAAATAGTGTAATTACTCCATATTTCTTTAAAAAATACTGTAGTTTTAACTCCTTATTTCATTTTTATCAAGCGTTCAACACTTCTTTTTTAATCAACATGGAAAAAAAATTTAGACGTGGATAGTAAGTATAATATGTAAAAACTGAATAGCGAGAAAGCCATCACTTTGAATTCAGTTTTTTGAAAATCCTTAATAGACTAAAATAAGTAAAATATAAAATATCTTTATAATTAAATATTTCTTTAATAACAGGTATTTTAACTACAAAATTCAGTATGGCCTCGGACCTTCCTAAATTTAGGGTCCTATAAAATATTTTACAACAAAATAATGAAAATGAATATGCAATAAAATAATTTAAGCATATACAATTCTTTACACCCGCCTAGGCCTTGAGCCTAGATGGCAAGATAAACACTCCTCAACAAAAACTCAATGGAATATGATATTTCAATGTGTGATTTTTTACATATTCATTGTTAAGATCCAAAAAACACTTTTTATATTTCTAATTGATTAGAATTTAAAACTTCGCTTTTTAATTTCAAAAACTTTTAAACAAAAGCCTTGTAACAAAAGTATCCTTAGAAAAATATTCATTATTTCAAAAAAGATGGTTGAGACATACTCAAATGAAAATATTTCATTTTGTTCTAAAACAAAGCGGAACTTTTTTAAAAAATAAAAAAGCCTTATTTTCCGATATTTATTTTCTTATAATTTTAAAAGTTCACTTGCAAACATCTCAATATTTTTACTTTAGAAAGAGGTTGAATATATGCATTCTCATTTAGCTAAAAGTTTAAGAAAAATCACGTTTATGAAACAAATTCCACCTTAAACTAAATGGGCAAAAAAGAAAAGTGGAAGGGTAAAGCGTCCTTTCTGAGTTAATCTAAATTTCAAATCAGAAGTTTTCAGCCGAGATACGAAACGATATTTCATATATCTTTTTTTTCTTTCT